>CM021109.1:194386903-194508356 GCA_007115665.2 Sequoiadendron giganteum
ATATATCCGTTTATCCTGATTTGACATTTTCTGATACAGTACAGTTTTCCTGCAACATTCTTTTTCTGCAGTACAGCCCGCAAGTTCGATTTTCTGCATTTTTTATTACAAATTTGTCTTGTGCAGGGCATATTCTATTGCAAATTGGTTGAAAAGTCAAGTGCAGGTTGAATTTTCTGAAATGGAATTAAGTACAAGAATAATTTACAAGAAGATTCAAAAAAAAGTTTTTGGATGTATTCATGATATTTTTGTGTACTTCAAAGTTCAAAGAAGAAAGGATCTTCATAGTACAAAGTGTTATTTGAATATTTGAAAATTGGTTACAAGTAAATCATTTGTTTTTTCATCAAAAAGGGTTTTGTAACCATGGGATCAAAACAAAGACAAAGAAAAAAGTGTAGAATGTCAATGACACCTGAAGAAATTCAAGCAAATAAAGATATGGAGGCAAAAAGACAAAAGGATAGAAGAGAAAGAATTTGTGAAATGAAAAATTTGGAAGCATCTAGTTCAATGAATGTTGAAGAGAAAGTCATGAATGATGAAATGAATGTAGATGATGCAAATGTGGAGATGGTGAATATAGAAGAAAATGAAATTATGGAGACAAACTCAACTATGTCTTCAACTTCAACTTTGAATGATATGGAAATAGTACCTATGCAAACAACTTCGGGTATGTCTTCAAATCCACCTCCTAATGATATGGAAAATGCACCTTTTCAAAGAATCTCTCTAGGTATTTTTTCAAACCCAAGTCTTGATAATATTGATTTTTCTTGTTTAGATGAAATTGGATACACCATTGATGATATTAATAATTCTAGGGTTGAAAGAATGCAAAAACAAAAAAATGATGAAAATATATCTTATGAGAATTCAAATGTTAATCAAATCCCTCATATTGATGAAAATGAGAATGGAATCCTTTTTACATTTGAAAATGAAAATGGAACCCCTTGTGTGAATTAAAATGAAACCCCTTGTATGGATGAAGGTGAAAATGTTTTTTTTACAATTGAAAAAGATGTGTTAGATAACCTTCGTGGTAAATTTTCTTGGAGATAAATTAGAAATTATGGAAATAAAATATATAAAATATTTTTTTATAGAAAGAAATTAGGATTCCAATGTCCACTCATGGTGCAATTGATGAGAATGTGGAAAATGAGAAAAGTGATGAAAAAATTAGGTATTTTTGTAAAACCAAAAAAGAAAGATGATTCAATAGAACAAGTCATTTCTAGTGTTGCTAATGCTATTGATTTTATAGGTAAGAAAATTTGATCTAAAGATAAAAATGTGGCTCATCATGCAATAACAACTGCATTAGTTGATAAAGCAACTTCAAATAAAAGAATGTTAAGTAAGATTAGTAAATGTATAAAAGTAAATCTTAAAACTTTGATTAGAGCTGCCAAAAGAAGAGAAAATATTGAAAAAGGATCCAATTAATGAATGTTGGAGTTTTAGTGGTAGACTCCCAAGATCTGACATGAAATTAAATAATGAAATTAAATCTTTAATCGATAAATTTTGGCATGATAATACAAGAGTATCACCTAACATTAGAGATGTCTTAAAATTAAGGGTGGTTTCCAAAATTCGTGTACCTCATCCAAAGCATCTCTTAGATATGACTCAAACTGAATTATATAAAAAAAATTTAGATGATTCAATCTTACCATTGAATATTAAAATAAGTCAAAGATGATTTGAAAAGTGTAAACCTTGGTATGTTAGAATTAATAAGCAATTAATCTCTTGTTGTTGTAAGACTCATGTACAATTTCATTATTATTATGATACTTTTCAATATATACGATGCACTTTGCATGTTAACCAAATTATGCAGGACATTTGTGGTATTAATATGCCACCTAAAAGAATCAAATATTTTATATCAGGTTTGTTTTGTGAACCCTCTAACAAAAACTTATTTCATTTAAAATCATGTATTTCTAGAGAATGTGATAGATGTGCTAACTTTTCATTATTAGGAGAATGTATGCATGAAAGTAGTTTAAATGAATTTGGACAACAATTAGTAGATGTAAGAAAATTTAAAAATGTTGAGTATTCTTTAAAAGATGGAAAAATTGGAAAACGTTGTGAGCTAATTATGGAAAAATTTATTGTGCATTTAGTTATTAAAGAATTTAAAGATAAGATTGCACCTAAATATGTTCAACACTCTCAGTATGCTCATTGGCTTGATAATCAATTTCGTTTATGTAAAAACACACTTCCAATTGGAACTATATTGTCAGTTGTTGATTTTGCTGAAAATTATACTCTTGCTCCACAAGAAGAAATTCAATCATAGTATTATAATTCAGTGCAAGTAGTTATTTTTGTTCATATTGTTTATACGAATGCAGATAATAGTAGATAAGATAATATAATTTTTTTGAGAGAGTACCATTTTTATGTAAGTGATAATCGATTACATTCATCCGAGTTTGTTCAATATTTTTTTGATATATTTTACAAAAATTTAAAAGAAAGAGGAATTCAATTGCTAGAACATCTCATATGGTTAGATAATTGCACGGGTCAATTCAAAAATACTAGGATATTTTATTAGTTATGTAGAGTTCATAAGAAAAATAATATCCAACACATATGGATCTTTTTTGAAGCCAGTCATGGTAAGGGAGAACACGATGGAGTAGGTGCATGTGTGAAAAGAGCTCTTGCTAGATAGCAACTAAAATTTGAGGATGCTGCAAAATTTAGAGATGCACATGCAATTGTAGATTGGTGCAATACCAAATTATCTACAAGAATAAGTGAGAGCTCAATAATTCACCGCTTCTTTTGGTTAGTTGAAGAAAATAATATTTGTTCTCGACAAGATTTTGAAACAATTAATGGATCTACAAAATGGAATTCATTTAAGATTTCAAATGCAAACACGTGGACAATATGGACAAGGGAGTTGGCATGCTTTTTCCAATTTTGTATTGCAGGTGACTGGGAGGCTTGTGAAAATATGGAATGGGTCGAACAATGGCAACAAAGAGCCTTAACACCTACATCGACACATGTTCAACATGGAACAATAATTGAAGATAATCAAGCATTCACATCAGATGATTATGATCGTGTTTCTGATCTTGTACAAGAAGGTACATTATTTATTGAGATGAATTTTATATGTATGCATGTGTATATACATGAATTAAATATAAGTCGTGCTCTTTATTGAATTTTTTATCTATTTTTGTAGGACATGTGTATGCTGTTGTTGCACCCGAGGGGAATGAAGAGGAGACAGAGTACTGGTTGGCTAGATGTGTTGAGAGAAAATATAAGTTGGTACATCCTAGAGTGGATGATGATAACTTTGAGTATCCAACTGGTTCAGTCATTGTTGTTGGCACCTGGCTTCGAAAATATTTAATAAGAAAGAATGGCTTGCCTACATTTGAAGATTATGAAAGACACAAGAAGATTATACATTATTCACATTTGATTTTGGCAACCAATATAAAACTAGTTAGATATCACGGGAGGCCGGCTAATAAAGTTTTATGGACACTTTCAATGGATGGTCATGAGACAATCATAGATGCATTACAAAAAAGAGAGGATGTGGATGGTACAACAGAGTAAATAAATATTGGTAAGTATATCTAGTTGTATGTATATATTTAATTGATATATATATTTGTCTTTAAATTCATTTCCTTATTAAAGTTTATAATCATTTTTTGTTTCAGGTCTCCCTTGATATAAAAAAGAGAGGAGATGCACTCTTATTACAATGGAATTCGAATCTACAGACAGGTAACTATATATAGTTGTAGATACATTTAGTTGAGAGTATAAATATAAAACTAAATTTAACTCATTGTCATTTTATAAAAAGTTTATAATTTATTTCATATCCCTTTAAGCCATCCTCGTATGTGCCATTAATCCATCCGCTTGCATCCCCTTTAAGTCTCTCTATTAATTCCCCTTAATTCATTCTATTAGGACCCCTTAATCCATATCCTTGTATATCTATCCTTAATCCATCCTCTTGCATCCCCTTAAGTCACTCTCTCAACACCCCTTAAGACATCCCCTTAAGCCATCCCCTTAGGTCACATGGTTTAGATTTTAGGGTTTCTAGGGTTCATGAGATGCTTAGAATAACAAATTTATATGGATTAATGGTTTAGGGTTGATCTCCTAGGATTTAGGTCATGTGGTTTAGGATTTAGGGTTTCTAGGGTTCATGTGATGCTTATAATAAAAAATTTATATGGATTAATGGTTTAGGGTTGATCTCCTAGGATTTAGGTCACGTGGTTTAGGGTTTAGGGTTTCTAGGGTTCATGTGATGCTTAGAATAACAAATTTATATGGATTAATGGTTTAGGGTTAATATCCTAGGATTTAGGTCATGTGGTTTAGGGTTTCTAGGGTTCATGTGATGCTTAGAATAACAAATTTATATGGATTAATGGTTTAACATTTAGGGTTTAGGGTTTAGGACCCTTAAGTCATATCCTCTTACATGGTTAAGGGTTTAGGGTTTAGGGTTAAGGGTTAAGGGTTTAGGACCCTTAAGTCATATCCTCTTACATGTACCCTTATTCCACAATCTTGCATCCCTTAAGTCACTTGCATAATTCCCCTTAAGCCATTCTCATAGGACCCATTAAGCCATACCTTAGGGTTCATGACATGCATCCCATTCATCCATTCTATGGAAAATATCATTTGAATTTTTATGAAATTTATAAGATCCAATTTTGTAACTTTTACTATATATTTACTTAAATGAATCAAAAAAAATTATAGAACTACTTACAGTTTACATTAATTATTTTTGCAGGTTCTCATCAAGTCGGTCTACCATGCGATTGTCACTGAAAAATTATTTTATCAAGAGACTATGTAAATATCAATTTTTGGTCTTCACGTAAAAATTAATAAGCTAAATAATTGGATATACATGTGCACACATATATGTTTCATCATGTTGTATAGTTGTATGATTTTCAATTAACTTATTAGTAGCATTTTAAAAATCTCATTCCAACTTTATAGATTATACATTTCATATAATTGTTCAAATATTTTCTAGAATTGGTAAATAGTTAAAATTACGCGAGCTCTTAATTTATTATGAATATAATCTAAACTATTTAAGGAATATTTAAATTTATCACCTTTAACCATGTGATAAATTATTTATGAAATTTGATTGTAGAGATAAGAATTTATATCTAGTGCATGTATTACTTGAAAATTAGATAAAATATCTAGATCTACATATACATATGAGTGCATATAATCATCAAAATGAACATAACATGATCATAATCGACTGCATATATATAATCATCACATTAAAGTCAGCTGATATAAATAAACAAAATATGTATATGTCAAGTCCAACACATAAAAGTTTAAATAAAACTAGAGATGTCTGGTCTATTTAAAATTTAAAACCATTTAACTATCAGGCTGATCAGTCAAATCAAGTCTCCTCTTTGTTCCAAGTCGATTAGATGTACCTGCATCATGCTGTAAAAGAGTACAAGTAACTTGAAATTAGATTTAAATTTATTTATAAATTTTGATATAATTAAACATATTTAAACCTGACAAAATATAAAATTTTGGATAAAAAAAATAAATTAATTAAATATCTAGTAAATACAATAAAAATGATTTTTAAGACATGAATAATTTACCATATGATCATGTGGATCTACTGGAACATTTTGTTCAACGGGTAGCATAACTGTCACTTGAGAAGATTCAAATGTCTGATCTACTATATCCTGCATATTCATATAAAGCAATCAATATGTTAAAACCTCAAATATATATATATATATATATATATTTAAAAGATCCGTAAAAATTGTTTAGGATATTTAGTAAAGTTTACAACCTTGAATGATATGACCTCAAGATCACGCACCTGAGATTGCCCATGCATAAATGTTGATGATGTCTCAGGTGCACCTGCAATGGGTGTCTCATGAAATGGGTGTCTCATGAAATGTCTGCATATATATGTACAACGATTTGTATAGATCATTCATGCATGTGTATGTAAATGTAAAAATTAAATTAGATCTATGATGTGTATTTAATTCAAACTTAACAAACTTTTTGAAAGAATGCACCTGAGCTGATGATGACTCAAGAGCGCTCACCACAACTTGTGCTTGGTCAGCACTAGGCATGCTCATCTGACCTCCCTGCATCTAGATATAATATATATCAATCACACATCATGTGTAAACATTCAAAATAAATTAGATATATATATCCACACAAACTAAAATTAATATATATTGGTTTAAGTACCTAACCAAAAGGTGAGCCCATATCTACAACACTCGACATATAGACATGATCATTTTGAGTTTCAGGCATTGTCTGATCATGCGTCTACACCAAACACTTATTGAATTAATATTGTATTATATATATAATTTGATGTTATTATTTAAACATGAATTTTGTACATTCCAAAAAAATATATATTAAGTTCAAAAGATGAACATACCTGTGTAAGATGATGCTCAAAATATAGTAAATCCATAAATGAATCTGTCTCAGACGCAGGTGGGTCACCTGAAGTGGATGCCTGAGTATTCCTATTGCTGGAGCCTCCATGCTCTCTATTGACCACTTCAGCCGCCGCGTGTGAAGTCTGATGAGTGAGATGTCCTGAAAGTGAACTCAATGCTCCTAATGTCAATAGCATGGTTTGCTGCTGAAATGCAGCAGGAACACCAAGAGAAGCAGGAGGAACAATAGGAGCAATTGGAGCACGTCGTTGAGGATCAACACGTGCTCCCAATCTATGTTGGGGCATGCCACGCCCAGCTCCCTAAAATGACCTCATATCAAAATAGTTGGGTTTTAAACCCAACTCAAACTCTGCCCATAACTTTCTCAAAAAGTATAGGGGCACCTCAGAATTGCCATGTGGTGGAGTATCAAACACCATCCACCATCTATCCCAAAAATGTGCAGCTATCAAGGGGTGCCTACACCATAAAATTGAAATTCATTTTTTGGTGGGTGGAATTGGTTGGCTAGTTTGAGGGTTAAAAAAATATTGGCACATGGCTTCTTTAGTAATTTTAAGGTCATTAATTTCTTTATAAGACAATCCATCTGCATAGAATTGTCTCCTCTCGTCTCTCCATTGATGGAACCTATCTAGGTCCGCATCAATAGATCGAACAGAATCGACAATAATTTGCATCGTAGATGCAAACCGTGAGAGATGGGGGGGAATTCTAGGCTCATTTTTAATCAGATCTATATTTTCTTGAATGACTGTAAGATTTTCCCTAATGCTCTCTCTCAACTGATCCTGGTCTACTATAGGGGGTGGGGGGTTAGGAGGTGGAGGGTTTGGAGGAATGGGGTTTTCTGGTGGTGGTGGGTTAGGAGGAATGGGGTTTTCTGGTGGTGGTGGGTTAGGATCTATGGGATCTATAGGAATATGTGGTTCAGGCATAAAATCCTCAATGCTAAATAGTGGATCCATGTGAATGTACAACCAAATGGCAACTGCACATGTTAAACAATTAAAAAATATATATCAACAAACTAATTAAATAATGCAGACAATTTGAAAGAACTATTTAAAAATCACATTGAACGTGCACAAATCCAAAATGCAATTCATTTGAAGACCATTCGATTTATCATTAAAAAATCAATAATGTTCATTAAAAATCCATAGCATGTACACATTAAAGTTTATAATTTAAGTTTGTACAAGTTTTGAAAATTTCAAATTTGTAGTTTACAATTTGAGTTTTGGGTAAGGGTTTGTGTTCATATTTTAGAATGTAGGGTTTAGTGTCTATGTATATTAGAATAATGTAATAAGGTCCATTAAGATAGATAGAAATTAAAAAAATTGGTTATAAGGATACATTTAAACATATTGAGGATACATTTAAACATATAATAATAGAAACATAGGAATCATGGTACATTTGAAAAGGGGAAATGATAATAGGAGTTACCATAGAACACAAAATATTGTTCATATGAGAGACATAAAAGGTATGAGAATTGAATATTATTTTAATAATAAATTATTAAACAATAGTATACTACATGAAACTTAAAGGATGCAAATAAATTAAAATTATAGTGATTAAAAGTAATAATTATGCAAAAAAAATAAGGAATCCAAACTACCAATTCAGTAGGGTCAAATCCAAGAAAGTTTGCAAACCAATCCTTCATCAATTATAGAATTTAGAGCTATACATTTTAATTTCTTGATTTTTTTAAATTTTGAGTAATAATAATGAAGGAAAATCTATAAGTTGATGTTCTAGGACGGTCCCCTTTGACAAAATGGTAACAATCGACCTAGATTATGTTGAATCAAGAGTGAAGGAAATGAAAATTCAATATGTTATGACTAAAAGTCTATGGTTGTTATAACAAATTGAGGGAAATGCATTGTCTTGTGATACCTCACAATTATCTCTACTAAAAATAAACTTTGTTGATCACACCTAAAGACCCCATTGTTATATAAGTTTGTAAATAAACTCTTTCAAAACTAAGATTGTGAGAAACAAAAATTGAAGAAATAAGACTAAAACCCTATGTGTTTTAAAAAGTTCCACCAGTATTCATGATTTTTAAATCCTTATGAAACCATCAAAAACCTTAGGTACCTAAGTACGGGGATTCAGTTCAAAAAGACATTGCTAATAGATTTATTTTTCAAGTTTAAGATAAAAAATTTAATTGATATATAGATGAAGAATTTTTTAAAATATGATTTCATCTAAGGATATGTTGCCTTATATTAGAATTTTTATCACACTAATTCTAACTTGAACCATAGACGGGCTAATTATAACTTGAACCATAGACCCTAATTATAACTTGAACCCTAATGTATTCTAACTTGAACTCTAACCCTAATTGTAATTAAATTGGGTATCATAACCTTAGTTGAACACTAACCCTAAATGCATATAAACTTTTTAATCATAAACCAAATTAAATATTGATTGAATGTTTAACTCTCACCAAAATTACAACCATTTAACCCTAGACTCTTAATTTAATTTTTACCCCAACCCTAGAACCCTACACCAATTGACGGGGCTAATTCTAACTCCAACCCTAACTTGCATCTTAAATTTTAATTCATAATTTCATAATCCTAAACCTAACCCTAATAAAAATATAACCCTAACTCTAAACCTAGTTGAATACAAACCCTAACCTCAACCCTTACCCGAATATTTATCTTAGAACCCTAACCCTAGAATGAATTTTAACCCTAGAAGCAGGTAATTGAATTCTTTAATATTAAACAAGTAAACCTAATCATAACCCTAATTGTAATTTTGAAATCTAACTATACAATATATATTAAAGTTTAAGCCAAACCCTAATTGTACCCTAGATTTAACCTAATTTTAACCTACAAATAGGGTTTTAGTTTATGTTACGTTTTCTAGGGTTTTAGTTTACGTAAATTCTAGGGTTTTAGTTTACGTTACGTTTTCTCTAGGGTTTTAGTTTATGTTTTCTAGGGTTTTAGTTTACGTTTTCTAAGGTTTTAGTTTATGTTTTCTAGGGTTTTAGTTTACGTTTTCTAAGGTTTTAGTTTATGTTTTCTAGGGTTTTAGTTTACGTTTTCTAAGGTTTTAGTTTATGTTTTCTAGGGTTTTAGTTTATGTTTTCTAGGGTTTTAGTTTACGTTTTCTAAGTTTATGTTTTCTAGGGTTTTAGTTTATGTTTTCTAGGGTTTTAGTTTACGTTTTCTAAGGTTTTAGTTTATGTTTTCTAAGGTTTTAGTTTATGTTTTCTAGGGTTTTAGTTTATGTTTTCTAAGGTTTTAATTTATGTTTTCTAGGGTTTTAGTTTACGTTTTCTAAGGTTTTAGTTTATATTTTCTAGGGTTTTAATTTATGTTACATTTTCTAGGGTTTTAGTTTACGTTTTCTAGGGTTTAGGTTCAAAGATTAACGGTCTGAGTAAATTAGTTTTTTAGAACCTACAGTTTAAGGTTTTAAATTTCAAAACTAAATGTGTCAAATTTAGGTTTTCGATTTAAAATTTTATGTTGTTTGTTTCGTTGATGTTTTCGGTTAATTAAATGTAGTTTAAAAACTATTAAATATTAAATTAAAACAAACTAAACAAAAATAACTAAATAGCAATTATAAAACAAAAATAACTAAATAGCAATTATAATGCAAAAATATTGTAGAATTCAACCAACCTGGAGGTCGCTAAGGTCAGGTGTGTCGACTGGAGGAGGTGAGAGTGAAAATTTTGCAGATTCTAGCTGTCCAAAACGCGTACGTGATTTGCTGTCTCTTGTCCTGGTGCTCCTAACTCGGTTGTGAAAATGACTTTCACAGTCGCTTATTTAAAAAAATAAATAGTCTTTAGAAACGCGTACGCGTTTCATAACGCGTACGCGTTTTAGGTTCGTAACCCAAACCGTAACGCGTACGCGTTATTGATTTAGCATCGCGTATGCGATGCATAACGCGTATGCGTTTTTAAAAAAACGCGTATGCATTTTGTGCGAGAATTATTTTTTCGTCCGAAACTTCCCCTCTTCGTGGACCCAACTTCTTGCACTTACCCATATATAGTATATTCCATTAC
Organism: Sequoiadendron giganteum; assembly: GCA_007115665.2. Classification (NCBI taxonomy): domain Eukaryota; kingdom Viridiplantae; phylum Streptophyta; class Pinopsida; order Cupressales; family Cupressaceae; genus Sequoiadendron; species Sequoiadendron giganteum. The sequence goes on from CM021109.1 coordinate 194,397,542, forward strand.
AAGAAGATTGAAAATAAAATTGAAGAATTACAAGTCTACATCAAGCAACATACAATCCCATTGTAAGTTGAAGATGGAAACTTTACTCCTCTTGTACTAATATCTCAAGAAGAAGATTATTCAACCGAGATAAAATGAAGAACATATGCAAAGTAAAACAAGTATAGATAAATAAGCTCATATTGTTGTCAAGTCTTAGGATTCAATCATGGTCATGCAGGATAAAATCTAAAGGTTAATATAAAAATGCAATGATAGGTAGGAATGGAATGAGATAGAACTTCCAAGGCTACTTGCAATTGATAAACTTGATGATCAATTCCTCATAAAATAAAATATCTTAAATCATCAAACAAATCAACAAATCAAAAAGTGGATAGAATCAATGAAACATGGGAAGAAATTTTGGTCCAAGAATGCCGATATGAGATGAGAAATCAGAGACTCAAGATAGAGCACAACTTTGAGAATAATACAATTATTGATATAAATAGTTCATAAAGTTTGTTTTTGACAAGTTAAATCAAAAGATGGGATACTTTTATATAGGTGTCATGAATGTGAAGATGAAAACGAGTAATTTAATCAAAGAGTACAAGAAGAATGCTCATAGTCAAAATATAGATTATTAAAAAAATTGTCAACCTTCGAAACACACTATTTCAAGTGGAAATTTATGCAAGAATTTAGGATAGAGTTGTAAAAATTCCTTAATTTCTCATGGATTTTATGAGAGAAGAAAAGTAGTACAAGAGCAAGGTATCGCAATAGATATTGGTGATGAAGATTATAGTTAGAATCCAAAGCTAAAGGTTTCATCATATTTATACATAATCTCAAACTACAACTACAAATGGATATCATTTTTAATGCTCAACTACATGTTAAGACCCATGCCTAACATTTTTAATGCTCAACTACATGTTAAGAACCATGCCTAAGTTGTTGAGAATATATCCAAGAATCAAAATATGCTTATGAATGATATTATTTGATGTTTTCTTTTTTAAAAACTTGGGATGTTAATTTTAGTTTTGAATCTAGACCATTGCTTTGTAACCAATTTTGGCACCTTGTCTCCACAAAAGGGCTACTAGACTTTCATTTTAGGAGAGGATAAAATTGTTGATAAGAAAGTGATTCTATAATAAACAACTATTATTACTAAATCTATTTCATCTTTCTTTGGCTACTAGTGTATTTTGTCTATATTTTTGTGAATTAGCATATACTAGTGTTTATTCAAGTTATTAGAGCTATGAAAATTGTAAGATGACTTGAAAAAAAAATTACTATGAAAGATATCATAAAATTGTGTCATTTTTAGTGTATTTTATGTAATTATTTTTGTAATTTGAAATTTCAATTAGAATTTGCACTATTGTGTGCAATGTAACAAGGTCTAGTAAGAAAATAATAGTTATTCAATATCTTACTACTGAGTTATTATTAATTGTGATGGACATTCAAGTTAGGATTTCTAACCCTTTCTTTTCTACCATTATATTTTTCTAAATTTCTTTCATAAAATCCAAAACCTAAAAAAAAAAGCTCTAAAATCATTGAAAAGTTGATGATACAAAGTTAGATTATAAGATCATATAACATTTGATTAAAGTTAGATAAATGCAAACCATTGTTTTCACAAAATGGATCCTAGTTCTTCCAACTGACTATGTAAGTCCCTTTGTATAACATTATCCATAACAAACTATTGGGTAACCCACACATCAAGATCTAACGATTGAAACCTTGGGGTAGTTGAATTATATTTTAAGAATTCAATTTTCTTTCAAGAAAGATAATTTTTTTGTATAAACTTATCTAATTCAACATAAACATCAATTAGTCGTAAATTTTTCAATTTGAAACCTATAATTATAAAAAAGCATAAAATTTAAAGGTAACCATAACCTCCACAACCATTTCCATTATTACTATCATTATTTCCATCCCTATTGAATTTCTCACCATTATAGTTCTCATAACTATCTTAACTACAGCCTCACCATCAACCTTGGCTGCCTCTTCTTGGTCATCATGGTTTCTTATTGAAACAATAATTGTTTTGCTTACTGCCCTTACAAAAATTATTCCATTTCCATATAAACAAAAGCTCATAATATTGTATGCTTTTGGTATTGGAGACACATTAAGTATATACATTTGTGTTAGTTCTTTATTTAAGCTCTCATTCTACATGTATTTCTTGTAGGTTCTATTACATGTGCATCTATCTTTGTGATCTTTACACACATTCCTTCCTCATTGATTCCAAGGTTTTTACCTTAGTTGTTTGTATAACTAGTTGAACTTTTACCAATTATGTATTTAATCAAAGGTTGGCTGAAATTCATATAAAAAATAAAAATTCAATATCATGTGTTTGTGAAATTATTTGTAGCACCAAATAGCTATCCAATGTTCTTTGGCCTGACTAACAATACTTCTGATAAATGAATTCTTATAAATTTCCCACATTGTAATGAGCCCTCTTCAGCAGCATCTCATGGATTTTTATGTGACGAAGACCAAATTCTTACAACTGCTAAGACTTTTTTGTAGGGTCATTTTGGCTAAGGTTATTTTTCAATAAAGTTAATCTCACACTTCATTTTTATAATGGAATCTTTCTTTTGTTTGTGTATTTTGTGTGTTTTAATTTTATGATTTAAATCATTTAATTCTCTCTTTTCATATCTTTTGGCAATCTTTAAGATCAAAAGTGGTTTTTTTTCTTTTTTTCACTTGAAGTTAGAGTGTGTATGCTCTTCTATTACATGATTTTGTGATCTTGAGAATAAAAAACATGATTTCTTCTTTATTTATTTGTATTGGGCCTAATTTGGATTTCATTGTCACATAGATAACATGAATCCTCATGTGTTGGTAGGATATAAAAATTTGGGAGAATAAAAAAGACCCCCATTGAGGGAAATTTATCAATTTTGGCTAAGCTTGCAAGAAACTTTAGACCTTGCAAAGTGAATATAGAGAGTGGGATTCCCTTCTCAAACCAAACCATTAAACATAGCCCTCATTTCATAGACTTGGGCCTCGTGTACCTTCAATTATATAAAGGACTCCCCTTAGCAAACCTTGTGCAAGCATAGTTAAAGGACTTAGGTTGTATTTACTTGTGATGCATTGATAAGTGGTTAGCCCCAAGAAGTTACTCACCACATGCCCCCTAGAAATGGGATTAACCTTTCACACCTTCATGTGATCTTGAGGATCAAAATTAGTTAGTCCCTCTTCATGGGCCCTATTTTTCATGCCTTGAAAAGGTATTATTGATGGGACCATAAGTGAATACACACCCAATTGAATAATCTAGGTTGTGTTTATTTTATTTTCCTCTATGTGAAATTAGTGTATTTGTTCCAAAATCCAAGAAAATACCAAAATATAAATAAAATCTAATAAGCATCATGGACCCTCGACTTAATAAGTTCATTAAGCTAGCTAAAACCCCACCAAAATACAAAAAAAAATAGTAGTAATTATAAATCCATTATATCAATCTGAAAACCCCTCTAAACATGGTGTTGATGATGATATTCTTGTTGACCAAGAAGACTATATGAATGGGCCCTTATATGGCATCATCTCAAGAAAGCTTGTCATAAGCCCTAGTTGCCCAAGCATCAATCATCATGATATTATAGACCAAAAACATCCTAGCACAAGCTATTATGCTAACCCAATCTAAAAATAAATTGATCATCCCCATTGCAAAGTAAATGATCCAATAGATTGCATCCTAAGAAAAGACAAGTATGTCATGATTGTGTACCTTATAAGCATTGAAGTCAAGCTCCTCCTCAACTATCACCTTGAACGCCTAGGTAGGGGAACCCTCCCAAGTCAAGAAACATAAATGGTTAATCCCCACCCATCAAATCCATTAGACCCTCTACTTATCACTACCAACCTCAATCCCAAATTATTAAATCATCCATCCATCCCTATTGATCTTAATCCTAATCCCTTCATCCCTATGGAACATATTCCATCTAATCCTATAATCTCTATAGAACTTATTTAATCCCTATAGAACTTATTTCATCTAAACCTATAATATCATTTCCATTAGAACCTCCACTCATCTCTACCAATCCCAATACAATAATATAAAATCCTCCATCCATCCCTATTGGTTATAATCCTAATCCATTCATCCCTATGGAACATATTCCATCTAAGCCTATAATCTCTGGTCTATTCAGCCCATTGTCTATCCTTGTAATCCTATAACATTTGATCCTCCATCCATCCATATTAATTCTAATTTATCAACCCCTACAAATCCTGAACCAATCAATTTTCAATCCATCCATACTAGTGTTAACCCTAATCCACTTACCCATAGTAATTTTATTTCATCTACATATCTATCCATCCATCAATACCTACAACATTAAATCCTACAACCATCCATATCATTCCTAATCTTAATCCATACATCCCTATAGATCATAATCCATTGATGTCACAACCCTCCCATTACATTAGAAAATAAAAATAAAAATAAAAATTTAGAATAATACCAAGGAAATTATTTTGAGAGATTTAATATAATCTAGATTTTAGAATGTGATGGGAGAAAATGGGGAGAGTGATGGCTAAAATTATCCAATAGTGAAGTGGAGTGGAAGAATTTCATAACATAAGCAAGTGTAAAATTTCATAGAGGGAATAGAGACACCACAACAACAACAAAAACATCATGCAAGGAAAAAAATCATATAGGGATATGGAACACTAAGAAGGAAGAGGAAATAAATAGTGAAACAGGGAGAATCTATGTGAAGTGGGAAAAATAATATTGAGAAAAAATCGCCCAGATTTGAAGTTTTCTTCAGAAGGGAGCAGATTATTAAAAGGATGTCTTTGCTACACGATATTATTTTTTTGGTTGTTCAATAGACATATTACAAAGATCAAGATACTTTTTAATATTATCTTCTAGTCATACCATGTTTTCTACTGACACTTTTTATCTATCATAATTTTAATGGAAGAATTTGAAAGTGTAACTTGCAAGGAGTCATTGGATACGAAAATTGGTTCATTTGCAATTGGTCTTGAGGTTTCTACTCAAGTTCGTAACCAATTTTACATGATTTTTTTGTTCTTTCACATTTCATTTGCATGCTTATCAAAGTCACAGCTTCTTCAAGCATAACACCTCTATTCCTATACTTAATGGATTTTTATTTTCTTTCAAAATTATTTTTGTTCATATCTTGTAAGCATTGAAAAGGTATATTAACAAAAAAATTCATGTTCCTTGTAAGTTCCTACACATTTTTCATGCTTGAGTTCCATATATCTAAGATATTTTGATTTAGTTTATGTGCCTTCTCTATGCTTCCACAATTTACATGCATGACTATATGACCCAATGCTCAATTTGGTAGGAAGTTGGTAAAGGTTGTGAAACCTATCATTAAACTCACCATCACATTTTCTTGAAAGTTTTAGGACACTCAAAAAGGTTGAGAAATTTGTCTTTATGCCTACTAATTGCATTTTCTTGAAAGTCTCTAAAGCCTTATCAATAAATCTATTTAGCATCCCATTCTATGAAATGACACCTTTTGAGGCATTATATATAATAGTTCACGTGTCTTTGTCTATGCTTCCACACTTTTTGCATGCATGGTTAGTTTGTTACATTGAAAATTTATATTACTCAAAAATATCAACTTGAATCTTTAAGTTGTTTGGTTTTAAGAAAATTATCTTTGTTGTGGAATCTTTCAAGTATTATAATTGTTGATAAAATATTTCCATACATAAATGTTTTAAAAGTGTCAAACTATTGTTATAAGTTATTATTTGCATCATAACACTTATTTCAGCTTCAATTTAGGAAGCTTGTTAATCTATACAAAGATCCTCTCTCGTTGCTTGAAACTAACACTTTCTAACTAGGAAAATGTAATTAAAATATCTATGAAGCTTGGTTATAGGAATTATTTATATTCAATGTTTCGATATGCAAAGGATGTTAGTCTTTCCAAAGATCCTTTAGTATTGCATTTTATATTTAGGATTTTAATTCATTTATATAGCATGAAAATAATTTTGACAATCATTGGATGGTCATTAGTAATAAATTAGTTATCATTTTGACTAGTCATTTTATATTGTTGTCAAATTGTTATCTATTAGTAATAATATGTTATAGATTATTATTTTTATAGGATCAAGTTATGATTATTTTAGTTCTAATTATTGGTTGGTCATTATCCATTGGACAATATGAATTATAATATCAAGCTGCTATCATCTTGATTGTAGAATATCAAGTTATTATAATTTTAGTTTTATTTATTATTTAGGTTGTTATCTTTACAATATAAACTATTAGTTTGATGGATATCAATTTATTATCATTATTTTTTTACACAATTATCAAGTTATTATTGTTTTAATAATATTGGTTATCGTGTTATGCATGTGTATCAAGTTATTATCATTATCATTGTACATAATTACCAAGTTGTTATCTTTTGATAGTCTTGGTAATCATCTTAATATTGGTAATATAATAGAGTTATTATTAGTTTTGGTTAGATCACTTGATATTCTTGGTATTCGTCTTGATATCATTTTGGTAATCTTATATAGTTACTATTAGTTTTGGTTATTATTTGTTCATCTAGATTATCATTTTTTATAGATTATTTTATTTTATCATCGTTGTGTTTAGTTATTATCCATGAGCATCACATGCTAAATTTATCGATTTGATATTCATTAGTATTGCATTGTTAATGATTTGAGATTCATAGATAACAATTTAAAATTCATTAGTATAGTATGATATTAGTTAATGACGTGATAATCACTCGTATTGTTTTGAATATATGAAAATGCATGATCATTTGAGTTCATTTATATTACTTTATGATGTAGTTATATTCCCTCTTAAATAATAGTAATTTTTTCCTGGTAATTTTTAAGTAATGATTGTAGAATGCTTCATTTATTTTTTATTTAGTAACTATATTAACAAGTAATTAGAATTTTTAACCATCATATGCTCTTACCTCACCTAATAGGAATCTTGGTGATCAGAAAATAGTAAATAATATCATAGTCCAAATTTCAAGTACTTTATAAACCTAAATAGATGAAATTTCTCTTATGAAATTTTTCATAGAGATAGAATTAGATGTGTTCTTATTCTTGTATTCTTTTGATTCATATGTTTAATTTTATCCTAGTTATAAGATCTAATTTATTTACATAGTTTATATTGTTCATATTCCTTATGATTAGATAGTAATGATCAATAATAAGAGAGCAGCAAATGCATTGTATTATTATGAATAGTAGTAGCACTTGTGATGTGATATTTTCCTCTATGGAAGAGCGAAAAACAATGGTTTGTCTTTTCTCCCCCAAGATAGCAGATTCAATCTCAAAAAGAAAATGAAGCTTAAAAATTATAATGCATATCATCCATTGAAGCTGCACAGTTTGTAATTACATATCCACACAAATAAAAATATCCGAGTCATATTTCATTATTCCATAGATCTGTATCTCAAAACATGCTTTGTTTCTTTCCAATGAATAACCTTAGGCTCATGCATAAACATAGAAAGATAGTTGACACCATAACTGATATCGAGCCTAGTATAAGTTATGTAGATGAGACTTGTAATCAACTAACAATCAAGAGTAGCATTCACCTGAGGTGATGGATCATGGTGGGAAATTCGCAAACTTGTCTCCATGGGTTTCAATGTAGGTTTGTAATATTTCCTTCTAAATTTTTTGAGCAATGTCTTAGCATATTTCATTCAAGAGATATAGAGTTGGTTCTTTTTTTGCAAAACTTCAAGTCCAAGACAATAATGCAAGAGCTTGAGATATATCATGTCAAATGCTCATTTTAGATCATCCTTTTTTGCATCAATCATCTATCGAGAACTCTTTGTGATGACCAGATCATCAACATATACAATTGATATTCAATCTTCCCCTTACTCTTTAAGGTAGAGATTTGGATCATAAGGATTCCTAATGAATCCATGAATAAGGAGATGTTCATTAATCCTTATGTACCAAGTTCAAGGATCCTATTTAATACCATAGATGGATTTGACAATTTTGTAGACTTTTTGTTGCTAGCCAGTTGCAACATATCCCTTTGGTTGAGTCATGTAGAATTTTTTGTTGATATCTCCATTCAAAAACTTACTCTTGACATCCATCTAATAAAATTTCAGGCCAAATTGTTTGTTGTTTCCAAGATCATTCGAAAGGTCTTGATCTTTGTTGTAGGGGGAAAAAAATTCATCATATTCAATACTTCCTTTTGTGTATATCCCTTAGCCACAAGTCAAGCCTTGTACTTACCAATGCTACTATCTACCTTATACTTGATACTAAAAACCCATTTGCATCCAATAGCCTTCTTCCCTAGTGTAAGATCAACAATTTCCCATATATTATTCATTAGTAAGGCTTGATATTTAGCATCCATGGCATCCTTCCAAGGTGGTGACTCGTGAGACTTTTGAATAAATTTTGGTTTTGAACTTTGAATAATGTACATATTAGAGCCAAATTTACCTCTTTTCAAGATTTTCTATGATTATTGGGCCCAATGAGAGATGTATTTGAAACTACATCATCTTTAGCATCCTTTATTGTGTATTGGTACCACTTAGGAAGTTCTTTTTATATAGGAGATGAGGATGGAGGTGATGAAAGAGGGAGAAACTAATCTAGTGGAAAAAAAGCCTCTTCTTGTGCTTCTTTATCAAGATCCTCATCTTTAAATTCAAGATTTTTTGGTATTTAGGAACTATCGAGTGATGGTAAGGAAGAGGTGTTGCATCCTATTTCCTCATCAAAAACAACATCCTTTCTAATATACACTTTCCTTTTGATTGCATTCACAAGTCAATATTCCTTCGACTTTAAACTATACCCAAGAAAAATATACTTCAAATACTTTTCATCCAATTTCATTATTTATACCTTGGGAACATGCATGTAAATTATTCATCAAAACACTTTGAAATGTGATGTAGAGGGGTTCTTCCCGATCCAAAATTCTTCGAGTGTGATATTTTCAAGCACTTTGGTGGGTGATCAATTCAACAAATGTATTGTTGTGTCAACTACTTTAGCCCAAAATGTCAGAGCAAGATTTGCATCCTTCAATGTGCATTGTGTTGGTGCTTTTTCTAGCTAGGCTTCAAAATTCTCTAAGAGATAGCCAATCTCTTTGTTCAAGAATCACAAAACTAGTGGCCAACTGATAGATAAAGCTTCTCAAGGCTTTATCTCTACTCTTTAGGTTGTGTGAAGCCAAGGAGGGTATTCCTATTTGTGTGCATTTGATATCCATTGTTGCAAGAACACTTCACACACAAATAAATTCCTATTACTTTGTAGACATATAGGATTTATCAAAGGTTTGGCTGACCTTTACACAAATAACCATATATTTGCTAGGAATACAGGTATTATGTGAGATTTGTGTCTCAAAACAGATAGAATTTGCATTTATAATGTTTTGACCTTGAATCCACATGTAGGTGTTTCCTGATTTTAACTACATGAAAGAATTTGAAAAGAACTAGCCAGTGCCTCATCAAATTGGGTAGGAATCATACATAAAACATTCAATCATACATAAATTCAACCCTGATATCAGTGAAAAATTCTCACAATGCATTACTGTTGAGCTTCTCTTTTGCTATTTTTCCTTGATGACAATATTGTGTTTCAGATCGGCATCTTTGTGGTTGTTTATTCAGTTGCACTATTTCTATTTTGTCTTGGCATACTTCTTCAGCATTATGATGTTATGTTCGATGGCACTGATCTCTTGACTCCATGTGAAAATCCTGAGGAATCTTGTTTACAGGATAATGTTTCCATGTTCAAGTGGTATAATTCTAGTTTGACATTTTGTGCTACAGTGATCTACAGGGTTATATGTTATTGGCTTGTTCAGATTTCTAACATCATGGGATTGATAAAATTCTCTGAACAACATCAGATTTGTGCTTCTCTATTTAGACTCTTTCAAGTAATGCTTTTAGTTATCTTGGTTCTTGGGATTATCAAATGCAGTTGGTTTTTAGTTTTAAGAAAACCCTATCGGGTTTCCTTAAACAATTGATAATGGCTTGGGCATATGGTATATTGAATTTGGCATTGAATTATCCTTTATTACATTTCATAAGGCATTGGATATATTGGGCATTATGTCATGGCAATCGACTTTGAATAAAGGTAAACAAATTGATCATTATATTTGCATATGATATCGGGTCTTATGGTTGATAAATCACTAGTCCTTAAGGCTGACAGTAGGTATGAGGTTACGTTTATTTAAAGGCCATTATGAAAGTGACATGGCTCTGATTTCTTGGTAATAAGGATGGCTAAGGTAATCAGAATTTGGTTTTAAAAGTGGTCATGACAAATTATTTAAGGCATAATTATGTCGGCATTTCACTTGCTTAATCATTGAACATTGATAATGATGATTGATGATTTGTATGCATTCGAAGGGAATAAGTTTGTTGGCATGCATTGCATGGTCTTGTCCATGGAATTCAAAATGCATTATGATATGTCTATGTATGACTTTAGTCCTTTCAGACTTCAAACTTTATCTATACTTGAAAAGTCATCGATCTTTTTTTTGCTAAGGAATTTTAGGTCATTCTTTTTGTTTCACATGCTCGAGGGTTTGGAACCCTAACTTGGCCACCACCATAGAAATCTACTCAGTCATTTCACAGTGTTTGTTGGCTTTCTGCAATTCTTTGTCAATGAATGGGACTCTCTGCAAAATCATCTCCATGGTTGATACTCTTGTCAGTCTTTTGTCACTGGGTAAAGGCTCGAACCTAGAAGGAGTCTGTGCTGCTTTGCTACTCTGTCGGTCTGGTAAATAGCTCCATGTCAAACTCTTTTTCATTCTCCTAAGGTATTCACCTTATCAACTGTCTTTTGAAGAACCGTTACTTCTATTGGCACAAAAAGTTGAAGATATGTGTTTGCTTCTTTCTGGTAAATGATAAAATGGGTTTATTTGTTTGTGGTCAGAAATAATGCATGTCGATTTCACATAATTTAAAATGCATATCAAAATACTTTATCATATTAATTATGCTCCTGCTTTAAGGGATGGTTTTTTTGATTTGTGGGTAATTATTCATTCTACAAATCTTTTCAGTCTTTCACCTGGATTCGATGATAACTGTTTTTGGGTGCACTATTATGAGGTTTCAGTTACATTGTTGTTGCAGCAGTTTTTGAGGGTATTGTACATGGAATATTTTTTGTTTTATTGATGGTTTGGTTAGCATTCCCTGTGCAGGCTCCTTGTGTGGACAAGGTTCAGTCTCCTTTCAAAAAATGCATATTCCTTGACTATTTTTGTTAGAAGAAAACCTCCATGACTAAACATTTTCTAAAACACACAGCAATACCTGGCAATGTTGTTCAACAAAAATTGGGTACTTTGAAAATAACCTCTGTTATTTTTGAAAAATGAGAAAGCAATTACTATGTTGTAATTTACTTGAGATGTAATGATGAAATTTTTGTAAGAAGAAAAACAGAGAGATTAGGGTTTTTAGACTTCTTGTAAAATAGAGAGAAAGTGTTAACTATTTTTGTGAGAACAAAAAATGACAGTGAAGAATAGTAAAAAAAAACAGCTATTGTATTAAGAAATGTTGAGTTTTGAGATTGAAAATAAGAAATATGAATTAAATATCAAGTTGTTTGAAGGCTTGACAATGGCTGGAATTCTGGAGGGTTAGTCTCGAACCTTGAGGATTGTAGGCATTTTCCGTCAAGAGGCACTTGAGAGAAACGAGAGAAACAGAGAGATCCTTTGTATCATTGTATATCTTACTGAAAATAGAAAAGGGGTTGGTGCTCCTTGAAATTTATGTTTCTAAAAGAGGGGTTGGTGCTCCTTGAGTTGGTGCTCAGAAATCAGCCTATGAGGAAATTGTTAAAAGAGGTTATTAAAATAAAATCCTAATAAGGCAGCAATTAAGGAGTGGTTTTTCTACCCCAGGAGGGTTTTCCACTTGGCATATCTTGTGTCATTTTTCTTATTTATGGTTTATTTTATTCATTGCATGAATTCTTTAATATGCTATGTTTCACTATTATAATTCTCATTTCAGTTATATGTGATTGCATTCAATACATGAATGAGTTTATCATTGATAAATGAGAGCATAAATCTGTTTTATTTTAGTTTTAGTAAAATTTGTCAAAACTATTAATGGAGTTGATTCACCCCCCCCCCCTTCAGTGTCTTTTTCACTCCAACAATTACATCATGAAACCTCATAGTATTTAAAACATCACTCCTTACCAGATCCTTAGCACATTATCACAAACCTACCATCCTTTCTCAAGCATTTGATTAACTCATTAAGTTAAGGCAAGAAAGAGAATCATACATTCAATTGAATTATTGAAAAAAAATGAAAGAACCCTTGATAATTTCATTCATGATCTACCACAACACACACAGGAGAGCAATTGCCTTAAATTTCTTAGATTTGTTTCAATATTAGTAATTACATAAAAAATATTAAGATTGTCCCATGTACATTCCCTACCTAAGACAACTAACTAGCTAGCTTATCCCAAACTCTGCATTATATGCATTCAGTATATACCACCTAGACCTTCAGGACTCAAAAAATCTGACCCTACATATGAGCCTTGAGATCTCCTTTATAGAACAAGAGAGTGACAAGCTTCAGGCTCATTGCCATTACATTTCAGCACAATTTCATTTCAAAAATGGAATTTCATCTACATTTCATAATTCCCACAAAATTGGATGCAATCATTCAGTGAACAGGGGAATTAAAATAGTTATAACCTTCATAACCAATTGATACCACCATAACTGCAGCAAAAATCCACCAAGGCTTTGTCATTTTTGTCCACGTTAGACCCAAAAAAGAACACCATCAGAGCAAAATTTGCAGAACCTAGAAGACCATATCAACCAGAACCTGGAGCACAACAGCCATGATACAGATGGTTGCTTCGTGTTTTCACCTCAATGGGAGGAAAAACCACCACCTTAGCTTCATCAACACCCTTCTTAACACTAGAAACAAAGCCAACACATGGTGCCACCATGGTAACAGGAGATACCGCGAGGACCTCCTCACCTACACCAACCAACTCAGTCAAGGCCACGAGGTAACTGCAATAATTTGAGTTAGTCCCAGAACTATCTCTACCAGAGCCACCAATGATCTCAATGGGTGAATCATGTTGCCCCAGAGAACCTTGACCGAACTTTGGCTAGATCATTAACCCTTCACCATGCTCAACAGACCTCTCTTCATCTCCATAGATTGTCACCTCTGCTCGTGCAACTCGACCCTTGAGCTGAGGAATACTCCTAATAAGACCCGGGAGGGACCTTGTTCCTTCTTCCTTGGATCTAAGAGCACCATGAATGGTGCTTTGTTCATGTTGTTTCGTATCCTCCTGAGACTTTCTAGTACCCATTCTTGGAGACCTGCGTACTGAAAAACTAGAAGTAATCGGCTTGCTCATCTCACCCACAAACCCAAAGCCTTTGCAAAAGTAGAAACCACTCAATATAGCAACACAGAGGAATTCAGGCTCTAAATTTCTATGATGCAAATGAACAACCAACAAGCGTTTATCGAGAAAACAAAATCAATAACCATCAATGCTACAATTACAGTATGAGCGAGCGATTAGTGGCTGACGTCAATTTCACCACTATTAGTTTCCAGGTTCATGGAAAATGATGTGTATTCCATCATGATTTCCATGAGATAACCGCTCACATGCATGTAAATTAGGATGATATCCATCGAAAAGCTTGTGTCATTAATATATATCATTTGTAGAGCTCAAACAACCATCACATGGTTGGTTCAATGTTTTGAATTCGGGTCGTTGACGCACCAGTGAGTTGGCATATTGAACAACTCGAATCGAGTCAAACGTCTTTGAAAATTCCATGTCATTACATGGTAGGCATGTCGGCCAAAGATATACCTCCCAATCAAAAAACAAGCATGTCACCTGCGGGCCCCAACCAACCACGTTGTGCCACCAAGCAAGTCCACGTGTCACCCGTTCACACACCTCGTAGCAATCTTAAAATGATTATTTTGATTGTATGCATTTGGCAAGGAACGACCATAATTAATCCTCATTATCACAAGATAGTCGTCGATTTGAAAGCCCTTATTAATACAGTTGGCGAATTCGGACTGGCCCCCATTATCGTACATGATAAGTGGTGACATCTCGCACACCTCACCATACCTCAATGACATCATTGAAAACTCTTGCGAGGCTAGCGGGGAACAGTCAAGATCAAAACCATCAATCTAATAGTCCATAAGCCCACACATGCAACAATGATGTTTATAAAAGGGGGCCAACCTAGGTAGATAGGGGGCAACCCTTAAGGCATAAAATTTAGATGTAAGTCTAAAAATTTAGAAAATTATCAACCCAACATTAGGCGAAGATTAATATTAAGTCCCAACACGGAAAAAAGATCGACGGGCCAAGTAAAGGGATCGGTGACATGGATGACATAAAAGGCTCCATTAATGACTTAAGCGATCGGCAACCTAGAGTAACAAGTCAACATGGAAGCATAATGTGAGGGTTCAAAAGGTAAGAAGATTTGAAGCAAGGGTAATAAAACCCTAAACCCTAACATTCAACCCCTAAAACACAAGGGTAATATCCAAATAGGACATAGGACCATCCAAGATTTGTAATAATTTTAAAAGCTCTATTAGTGGCTCCGACTGGGGATGTTTTCCCCCTGTGGGCATAACATGAATCCAGATATTTGGGGAGAAGACCAAATACTAAGTCAATTAGGGTGCCCTGAAAACTGCTCCATTATGTTGCACTAGAATTCATTTTCAAACCTCACTTGGTGGCCTTAGGCCCCCAACAAAGAAATACCAATATTTACCTTTGTCAAAAACAAAATTCTCTATTGTCTGGAGTAGGCCAAGTCTGAAAAATACTGCCATTGAGTGCCCCCAAACTATCTTGGTCACTAACATGTCCCACCATATCACTGTGCTTCCCAATGTCACCACCAATTCTATCAATTTGCAATCTGCATTTAGACACTAACTAAAATTCATAATCATTGTGACATTTTACCTTGGCAAGTTGCTCACTCACTTGAGCTGAGAGATAGAAACCTTCATAGTCCATTGGACCTTTGACATCACTGATTTTATCATTGAAATCAATTTTCACCTCAAGCTGAAAGCTCTCATAAACAAGTTGTGGTGAGTCATGGAAATCATTTTTGGATATGTCAAAGACAAAAGATGTATATTCTGGAGCATCCTTATATTGATCACTACAACATGGGAATAGTTATTTACATTTGTGTTCCAGTATATCAAAACATATCTTAGCATCATAAACATGGGGATCACACACACCATTAACATCTAGGAAATAAGTGAATGCACTTATCTCAGGTTTACTAACATATTCTGACTCATTCCTCACATCATCATTCAACTCAGTGGAAAATGATTCAAGGGTAGGTTCAAGCAAATCAACATCAACAAGGGCAGCAAAAAGACATTCATGTACATTGGTAGCCTCATGTGCAATATAAATTGATATATATGCTAACCCAAAAGTGAAAGATTCATTACCAGGGGGAAACTTCTCATCAGCAATAAAACTAAAATTTTCATTTTCTTTCACACAAATGTTTTTGTTAGGGGATGAAAATATATCGATGTCCACATAAGGAACATCAAACAAGAGGCACTTGTACTCAGATTCATATTCATTGACATGAGATTCATCATTATTTTCATCTCTTGGTTGCTCCATACATGGATCAGGAACACCTGCAGTATCAACACAATTTGAAGCTTTATTTTCATATGAATCAACCATCTCTCTAGTGTTATCTATGGGTAATAATGTTGAGTCAAGAACCATATTTTTTCACAATGCACTACTTGATCATTCCAAAATAGACCCCCTAATTCACCATCGTTTACAACATCATCCTCTTCGTGTATCAGAAACATTTCCACTTCTACCTCACATAAACAATCATAAGCAGTAAGAGCTATAACACATTAATCAACATGTTTATCATACTTAACATTATGCTCAAGATCAGCATATTGAACACACATCTCCTTATCTTTAGATTCTTCACAACTAACACAACTATCATGCTCCATGGATAGAAAACCTGAACTACATTCCCGATATTCATCACATGCAATTTGTTCCTTCACTTGTGGATAAGTGACATCATGAGAATCTAAACCATTGCATTCTTCAAGCGAGGAATATGCTTCCATATTATTCTTAGAAAAGCAATCATAATCCACAAAGAAGCAATCAAAAATACCAATCTCATTATGATTTTTATCATAAGAGGAAAAATTACTACACAAACCATGTTCAGAGTGTATAGAATGAATACTTGAAGTTGCATTTTCAAGATCATAATCACTGGTTTGTAATGAAATGTTAGTAACATCACATGGAATAACATCTTTCATTTCATCGTCATCTGAGATATCACAAGAAAATCATTCTTGCATAATTACTTCATTATTATCCCATGTATCATTTTCTTGATCACTCTTATATTGCTTAGTGTATGTGTCATTTGTGAGTTGACTACAATGCTCATCTTTTGACATATTCTTTTCACTTGTTTGCATTGTTATTTGATTCTTTTCAAGAGGAAAATTGATGTCTCTCTTCTTATAATCCACATCTTGTGCATAGCCACATTTGGCTAATTCTACAATCTTTATCCAATTAGGTATTTGGTCAAAACTATGGGGTTTCAACTCTTTTGGCAAGGTACTCAGCCCAGATTCATAAATCTCACAAAATAAATCAATGCACATAGAATCCTCCGGTCTGAAATCTTTGGGGACTTCTATCAAAGCATCCAAAAATCTCAGAAACAACTTATATGGTGATTCTCCCTCGTGTTTCTTTAGTTCACATAATTCTTGCACAAAAGACTTTTGATCAACATTACTTAAATTTTGTTGATGCTCAACTTGGAACTCAATATGATCTTCATACTGTGAAGATGGAGATATCATAGCAGCAAGAGCATTGTCATCTTGACAATAATTTACATCATTTGATCTATGTATTATATTTGTATGTGGTGTGCTGGAGTAACCAACACTTGCAGCCAAATACCTTTTCATCATTGAGTATTTCAAATTGTTCTCAATGTCCATGGCAGTTTGATATGCCTGATGTAATGTTGCAGGCTCTTTATCCCTTAATAGGTAGCTCATCTTTTTGTAAAATTCTCCTAAATACACAACCAAACATTCAACATCATTTGGTCTTATGTCTTTAGGAATCTCTCTTATGATCTTTGAAAACCTGAGATTAAAAGATGGGACTAACTCATCTTTTCCTTTCTCCATTTTCATGAACTTTTTCCTTATTAAAACAGGGCCAATCCTCTCTCCAAATTGCCCCATGAACACTACCTTAAACTCTTCCCATGAATCAATGGAGGAAGTTGTTAAATAAGAGAACCAATCCCTAACATCATCTTTTAAAGATTGAACAAACAATTTCATGACAACATCCTCATGATTTATCTCATAATCCCCCATCAGATCCATGAAT
Organism: Sequoiadendron giganteum; assembly: GCA_007115665.2. Classification (NCBI taxonomy): domain Eukaryota; kingdom Viridiplantae; phylum Streptophyta; class Pinopsida; order Cupressales; family Cupressaceae; genus Sequoiadendron; species Sequoiadendron giganteum. The sequence continues at coordinate 194,415,245 of CM021109.1, forward strand.
ATTTGCAAATGCTTAGAAGTTGATTCTGAAATTTGTCCGATGAATTTGGGAAAATATTTCCTAACATTTTTTAGGAATCAGGTTTGGGAAACCTTTCATACCACTGAAAACCAATGGAATATACATTTCAATAGAAAAATCCCTTGGAGGGCTTGATGAAGATTTTTTGCCCTGCATACTTTTACTTGATATTTCATAGGGAAACCCTCTTATATCCATATTCAATCATTATCAACTTCGTACATGGTTGTCGATTGCATCATTTAATAATTCAACCACGATCCTAGAATATAGATTAAAGCATTATGCCTTAAAGATTTCTCAGAGGCATAATTCAAAAGGAAGCATAATTCTTAAATCATTATAGACATTATGCATTAGAAGTATGACATAACTACTATCATTCCATGTATTAATGAAATTTCATCTAATAGGGAACCATTTATCATCTAAAGCCTTGAAAATTCCGCATAAACTTATTTCAAACAGTATAATGCTTTCCATAAATTTATGAGAATACCTGGAACTTTGTAGCAGTTGTTAACCTTTTCTCCCTGACTACACATTTTGCAAACCTGGAAGTCTTCTTCATAGTTCAACTAGTTCTTAGAAATATTCGCCACCTCTTTCATAGAGGACTGAAATTCAAAAGAGTATGAAGTTCTTTCAAGAGTAAATCTCGTTTTGGATCTTCTCCAATAGTGGAGTCACACTTAAATTCATTGAGATTTTGCTGCAACCAAACCTTTTCCAAGTTCAAAATTTTCCAACATCTAAACTTAAGGTTTAGATTCTCCAAATGCTTGACTCTATGATACCATCTTCTGCACCTAGGATTCCTTTTTTATCTAAATTTCTCAGAATTTCTCCCCAACGGGTTGCCATTCTTTTGGTGCTTTTTCCAGCTAGGCTTCAAAATTCTTTAATAGATAGCTAATCTCTATATTCAAGAATCACAAAAACTAGTGGCCAACTGACAGATAAAGCTTCTCAGGGATTTATCTCTACTCTTTAAGCTATGTGAAGCCAAGGAGGATATTCCTATTTTTGTTCATTTGATATCCATTGTTGCAAGAAAACTTCACACACAAATAAATTCCTATTACTTTACAGTCATAAATGATTTATCAAAGGTTTGGCTGAGCTTTACACAAATAACCATATATTTGCTAGGAATACAAGTATTATGTGAGATTTTCATCTCGAAATAGATAGAATTTGCATTTATAATGTTCTGACCTTGAATCCACATGTAGGTGTCTCTTGATTCTAACTAAATGAACGAATTTGAAAAGAACTAGCCAGTGCCTCATCAAATTGGGAAAGAGTCATACATAAAACATTCAATCATACATAAATTCAACCCTAATATCAGTGAACAATTCTCACAATGCATTACATCATGAAACTTCACATTATTTGAAACATCACTCCTTACCAGATCCTTAGCAAATTATCAAAAACCTACCATCCTTTCTCAAGAATTTGATTAACTCATTAAGTTACGGCAAGAAAGAGAATCATACATTCAACTGAATTATTGAAGACAAATGAAAGAACCCTTGATAATTTCATTCATGATCTGCCACAACACACACAGGAGAGCAATTGCCTTAATTTTTTTAGATTTGTTTCGATATCAGTAATTATATAAAACATATTAAGATTGTGTCATGTACATTCCCTACCTAATACAACTAATTAGCTAGCTTACCCCAAACTCTGCATTATATGCATTCAGTATATACCACCTAGACCTTTAGGACTCAAAAACTCTAACCCTACAAATGAGCATTGAGATCTCTTTTATAGAACAAGAGAGTGACAAGCTTCGGGCTCATTGCCATTACATTTCAGTAGAATTTCATTTCAAAAATGGAATTTCATCTGCATTTCATAATTCCCACACAATTGGATGCAATCATTCGGTGAACAGGGGAATCAAAATAGTTATAACTTTTGTAACCAATCGGTACCACCATAACCACAACAAAACTCCACCAAGGCCTTGTCATTTTTGTCCACGTCAGACCCAAAAAGCAACACCATCAAAGAAAAATTTGCAGAACCCAAAAGATCATATCAACCAGAAGCCAGAGCACAACGGCCATGATACAGACGGTCACTTCATGTTTTCACCTCAGTGGGAGGAAAAACCACCACCTTAGCTTCGTCAACACCCTTCTTAACACCAGAAACAGAGCCAACACATGGTGCCACTGCGGTAACAAGAGATACCATGAGGACCTCCTCATCTACACCAACCAACTCAATCAAGGCTACGAGGTAACTATGATAATCTAAGTCAGTCTCATAACTATCGCTGCCAGATCCACCAGTGATCTCATAGGGTGAATCATGCTACCTCGGAGAACCTTGACCGAAATTTAGCTCCACCATTAATCCTTCACCATGCTCAACAGACCTCTCTTCATCTCCACAACTTGTCACCTCCACTCTTGCAACTTGACCCTTAAGCCGAGGACTACTCCTAATAAGACCCGGGAGGGATCTTGTGCCTTCTTCCTTGGATCCAAGAGTGCTAGGAATGGTGCTTTGTTCATGTTGTTTCTTATCCTCTTGAGACTTCATCGTACCCATTCTTGGAGACCTATGCACTAGAAAACTAGAAGCAATCAGCTTGCTCATCTCACCCACAAACCCAAAGCCTTTGCAAAATCAACAAGCACTCAATGCAACAGCATAGAGGAATTCAGGCTCTAAATTTCTATGATGCAAATGACCAACTAGCAAGCATTTATCGAGCAAACAAAATCAGTAACCATCAATGCTCCAATTGCAGTACGAGCGAGCAATTAGTGGCAGACATCAATTTCACCATTGTTAGTTTCCAGGTTCATGGAAAATGGCATACAATCCATCATGATTGTCAGGAAATAACCACTCGCATGCATGGAAATCAGGATGATATCCATCGAAAAGCTTGTGCCATTAATATATGTCATTTGCAGAGCTTAAACAGCCATCACATGGTTGGTTCAATGTTTTGAATTCGGGCCATTGATGCACCAGCGAGATGGCATATTGAACAACTCGGATCGACTCAAATGTCTTTGAAAATCCCATGTCATCACATGGCAGGCCTATCGGCCAATGACATACCTCCCAGTCAGACAACAAGCATGTCACCTACGGGCCCCAACCAACCACCTTGTGCCGCCAAGCAAGGCCACGTGTCACCCATCTGCACACATCGCAGCAATATTAAAAAGACTATTTTAATCATGCACGGTTGGTGAGGAACAGCCACAATTAATCCTCATTATCACAAGACAGCCGTCAATTTGAAAGTCCTTATTAATACAGCTGGCGAATTTGGATCGGGCATCATTACCGTACACGACAAGTGGTGACATCTTGCACACCTCACCATACCTCAGTGACATCATCAAAAACTCATGCAAGGCTAGCGGGGAACGATCAAGGTGAAAACCATTGATTTGATGGTCCCTAAGCCTGCACATGCAACTATGTTGTTTATAAAAGGGGGTTGACCTAGGAAGATGGGGGGCAACCCTTAAGAAATAAAATTTAGACGTAAGTCTAAAACTTTGGAAAATTATCAACCCGACATTAGGAAAAGATTAATATTAAGTCCCAACATGACAAAAAGACCAACGAGCCAGGTAAAGGGGCCGGTGACATGGATGACATAAAATGCTCCATTGATGACTTAAGCGACCGGAAGCCTAGAGTAACAGTTCAACATGGAAACATAATGTGAGGGTTCAAAAGGTAAGAAGATTTGAAGCAAGGGTAATAAAACTCTAAACCCTAACAGTCGACCCCTAAAACACAAGGGTAATAGCCAGATAAGACATAGGACCAACCAAGATTTGTAAAAATTTTAAAATCTCTATCACATTGCACCATTTCCACAATAGTACAATTGTGCCTCTCTACAACACCATTTTATTGAGGCATGTAAATAGTGGTAAACTGTCTTTAGATCCCATATTCTTGAAGGTAGTTTGAAAACTCCTTACTTGTGAATTCCTCCCTTAGTCTGAGAAAAGGACTCTAATAGAATGACCTAATGAATTTTCTACAAGGACTCAAAATTCTTTTGAATTTCTCAAGTTCTTGAATTTTGTGAACCAAACAATAAACCCACATTTTTCTTGAACAATAATCCACAAAGAGTAGAAAATACTTGGCATTGTTATGACTTGATTAAATCACTCCATAGATTAGTATGAACCAATTCTAAGGGACTTGAGGCTCTATTTTATGTAGTATGAAAAGGAGAGCAATGTTGTTTTCCAATAAGATAATGTGAGCAAAGTACATTTGATTTTTGCATGGGTGGTTCAATTCTTCACATCATATCTCTCTTTATGCAAGAAGATAGCCAAAACTTTAAGATGGCCAATTCTATGATGCCAAAGAGTTTTGGATGCACTAGTTTTCACTACAAGGGCCTTGTCTTCATGTGTGACATCAACAACTTGAAAAAATCTTTCTGACCCTTGAAGCATGAGCAACAACTTCACCATTTTTGAATTTATCTCTAGTCAAACAAATTTTATTACCATTGTGACAATAAAATCAACTTTTAAGTTTTGCTCAAGTAATTGAACTAGAGAGAGAAGGTTATTTGTGAGTACTATAATATATTAAACCTTTATAATTTTGTATTTGTGGGTTTTAGGGACAAAGAGATATCTCAAATTCCTTAAAATTCATATGATCTCTCATCAGCAAGGGATACTTTCCCATAGGAGGTGGATGGAGTGAGATCACAAAACAATTCTTAGTCACTTTTGGCATGTTTGGATGTACCGGAATCAATATACAAGACTAAATTATTTGAGATGGACTTTGTTTCTACAACATACAAGAAATCCTTTTCATCATAATCTCTTGTGGATGCAACATTTTCATTATGTTTATTTGGCTTTTTTTACCAATCAATACTTCTTTTTGTCCCCTTGATGTTGTTTATGTGTCTTTCTTTGATTGAGTTCACGATTAGCATAGGAATTGTACCAACAATCTTTGAGATCATGTCCCTTTCTTCCAAAAATGAGACATTTATTTTTCTTGGAAGATTTTTCCAAATTTAGTTTTGATGCTCCTAATGGACCACTCTGATATTCAAGTTTTTTTACCTTATTATTTATTACAAGGGCCTAATTATCTTAGGATTTTGATATCAACATGGATTGCTTCTTCTTGTTGAACAAGGTTTACCAACTCTTCAAAGTAAGGATTTTTATTTGTCACATTGAGAAAAGTGACAAACATGTGAAAGATAGGAGGTAGTGCTCTCAAGACTATGAGTACAAGAGATACACCTAGTACTTCTTCCCATAATTATTGTAATGATGTCCTAATATTTGTAGCTCTTCTAAGAAATTTCTCTACTTTCTCTTTTTTTTTCATTTGAAGGTAGTATAACTGATGCTGCAAGTGGAGGATTTGATTTTTATTTTTGGCCTCAAATACAATTTTAAGATGATCACATACATCTTTATAATGGTGGTTCTAATGTGAGGTTGAACCTCATCAAACGCTCCAAAAAAAATGACCAACTTGGCCTTTTGATTGGCCTTCTAAAACATGGTTTGGTCTACACCAACATGTGCAAGTCTTGTGGTGCTCCAAGAAACTATATCCCAAAGGTCTTTAATTGGATATTGACTTTATTTTTTCAAGCGACATAATTATCACCTCTTAGAAGCTAAGAGTCAAGAAGCATTATTTTGGTAATATTATCAACCATTTTTTAAAGTTTTGAAGATCCTTATTTCTCCATAACCTTATAACTTCCTACAATTTTTTTAAACTATTAATAGATTTGCAACAACAAAAAATGTACAATTTTTCTCCCAAATTCAAAAATAATAATTGCAATAATATATTTCATAAATGTTTATAACTATATTTTTTGTTACAAATCATAAAATCCATCATTAAATGCAATCAGAAGAAAAAAATGGAGCTCTCCTTGGGTGGTGGTGATGGCGGTGATGCAATTTCAAATTTTGAAAAGGTGGGAATCCTTGGTGGTGTTGCAGGCATTAATTGCAGACAACTTGCTGATGGGAAGATGATGTCAGTTGGGTCATTTTTTGTAGGTAAGCAGTGTGGGTCCCCTTTAGTGGAAAATGAATATTCTGGTGAGAAAGTGGCTCTGAAGGTTACTTGTCCTTCGCATTCTCCGACGTCCTTATCTGAAAAGGGCAATCTCGGGGATGAAAAGTTTGGGCCAAGCCTATCGTCTGATGGTTTGGATGGGACTTCTAAAGGTTTGGGACTTGGGATTGAAAATACTAAGGATGATTTCTTTTCAAACTCATCTCTTAAATTTTTGAATTTGTTTGGTGTGAATCCCAAAGGTAAAATTACCTCTCCTCCTGTGCCTTTTGTTGTGAATGCTAAGACTGGAGAATACTTTATCTCTGTCTCAAATTGTATTGTTGAAAAGAGTGTTTCAAATATGGACGTCTTTGTTGGGAAAAAAAATTGCATCGCGGCCTCATACTAAGTTAGTTCACAAGTTTTCTTTGAACCATTGGAGACCTAAGGGATAGGTAGATGTGGTTGCAATGGCCAAAGGTTTCTTTACCTTCATGTTCAACTATGAAGATGATTTACTAGTGGCACTGACAAGTGGCCCCTGGTTTATTGGGAAGTCCTCTTTGATGTTGAAAAGGTGAGAACTGGGCTTTAATCCTAACTCATGCTCCTTTTCGGTTGCTCTGGTCTGGGTTAGACTTCTTAGTCTCCCTCTTGAATTCTAGGATGAGGAAGTGTTCAAAGGGATAGCGAGTACTTTTGGGTTTTTTTTGTCGATTGATCAAATGATGGCATCCAAGAAGCATCTTGTTTATTCCAGATTCTATGTGAACGTGGAATATTCTATTGACCTACCCTCTATGGTAAAGAACAACTCAAAGTTTCGGTATGGGAACAAGTGGTGGAATTTGAGTCAAATCCTTTTGTGTGCTTTCATTGTAACAAAGCTGGTCATTGGGAAAATAAATGTCCTCTCAAGATGTCGAAGCAAGTGACTAAACAATGGAAAGAAAAGGAGAAGGTTTCTGAAGAGCTCTCTTCAGAATCATTGTTGAAAGGGGGGTCATCCCTTGGTGGTGAGGCAGTCCTAGTGTCTCAAAAACCTATGGAGATGGATTTGGTAGTGGTTGAGAAGAGTGGGATTCCTAAGGGCCAGGTTGATTTGGAAATGCTTAATAATGAGCAGGTGCACGAAGGTGAGGTTAATATTCCCTCCCCTATTCTTAATTCAGTGGAGTCTTTGGAAGAGATTAGGTCTGAAGCCCCAATGGAAGAAAAGGTGTCTATAGAGGAGGGTCTAGGTTCCCCTCTTTCGAGGGCCCATTCGCCACAAGATGATGGTTTGAAGGTTGGCGGTTTGGAGGTTTTATTTGAAGTAAAGCATAATGAGGATCCTAATGACTCTGATAATCCTCCTTACATTCTAATGAGAGGGTGAAATAGGAAGAAGCACTCCCCTTCCCTAGGAGTTGTGACTAGAAATAGGCAGAGGTCAGACTGTGGGTCAGAGCCGAGAGGTAGAGGTCGCCCTCCTATAAATGTCACCAGGGATAAGGAGAGTTGAATGGATATTGTTGATGGAACATAGAGAACTTTGCTGGAGATGTGCTCCAAGAGTACCTCCCATAAACTCTTATGAAGATCATATCATGGAATATGTGAGGGTTAAATCACCCTCATAAGCATGAGCTTCTTGCTAATTTGGTAAGAGATCATCGCCCTGATATTCTCTTAATTCAAGAAACTAAAATGGGGATGAATGAATTATCTAAACTAAAGCGTAAGTTGTTTAAGGACTGCGGTATACATTGCTCTAATGTTGCGGGTGCCTCAGGAGGGATTGTGACTTTTTGGAATTTAAAGTTGGTTCAGGGGGTTGAGGTGTTCCATAATTGTAATCATGTGGCCACTTTGTTTTTAAATTTTTAGGATAAGTTATCTTGGACCCTTTCGAATATCTATCCCCCTAATAGTAAGAGTTCCAGAAATTTTTTTTGGGAGAGTCTTGGTTCATTCAAATTGGGGCATCCTATTGTCAATTGGTTGGTTATTAGGGATTTTAATATGCCCCTACATGATGCTGACAAGATGGGAGGTTTGCAGATTGTGGATGATAGTAGATATGATCTAATGAACCTTATCAATGATAATTCTCTTCTTGAATTGGATCTCAAAGGTGCTTCTTTCACTTGATAATCAATGTGTGGGGAATTATCTTATTCAGGACAAGCTTGATTGTGCTCTTATCACCTATGACTGGCTTGTCTCTTATTCTTGTTCTCTTTTGGCTTTGACCAGACTAGGGTCAGATCACTTTCCTTTGTCTTTATTGGTGGACCTGCTAGGTAGGAAGAAAAAAAAATTGTTTAGATTTGAGATGTGGACCTGTCATCTAGACTTTAATTCAAGATTGGTAGAATATTCAAGTGGACGGGACGACTATGTATAGAGTGGCCAAAAAGCTTGCTAATGTGAAGAATAATGTAAGGAAATGTAATTGGTCTTCTTTTAGTCATATTTTTTTGGAAAAGGAGGAGGTGAACTAGGAGCTTCTTGTTGTGCAGCAATCTATCCAAGTGTATAGGTATGATCAAGCCTTGGTTTTGAAAGAGAACGTCCTTCTTTCCATATTTCATAATATTATTGCTAAGGAGGAGGAATTCTAGAAGCAACGTTCTCGTATTATGTGGTTAAAATTTGGGAACAAGAACACAGTTTTTTCACCTCTCCACTATGAAACACAGGGCTTCCAATCGTATTAATTTTATTAATTTCATTAATCAATTGTTGGAGAAGGATGTTGATATGCAATAGGCGGTGTCTTCTTACTTCTCTAATCTTCTTTCGGCTAAAGGGGAGCTTGATCTGGAGTGTTAGGAGGATCTTCTCAGGGATATTCCTCAAGTCATTTATGATGATATGTGTATTCCTTTGGCAGAGGAGGTTCGAAGTGTTGTGTTCTCTTTTGAAGGAGACAAGGCTCCGAGGCCTAATGGTTTCTCGATGTTATTTTTTTAGTGTTTTTGGGATATCATTACCAAGGATGTTGTTGAAGCTACTAAGGAATTTTTTCATAGTGGCAATCTTTTGAAAGAATTGAATTCCTCTTTTATTACCCTTGTTCCTAAGAAACTAGTTGTTGCTTCCTTTGATGAATTTTGTCCTATTAGTTTGTGTAATTTGATCTACAATATTTTTTCTAAGGCGTTGGCGGTTAGAATGCAAAAGGTTCTTCCTCTTATTATCTCTCCTCGGCAAAATGATTTTGTGGCTGGTAGGAAAATTCATGACTCAATCTTCTCTATTCATGAGAATATTCACTCTTTAACTGTTAACAAGCATGATGGTTGTACACTGAATCTTGATTTGCTTAAAGCTTATGATAGAGTTGATTGGAATTTTCTCTCTAAGATTCTGAAAGCTTTTGGTTTTGGGTATAAAATGTTGGCTATTATTCTCCAGCTTCTTTCCACCCCTAAGTTCTTTGTTCTTGTTAATGGCTCTCCCTCTCCTCTCTTAGATTGTTTGAGGGGGATAAGGCAAGGAGATCCTATATCTCCTTTTTTGTTTATTATCATGGTGGAATCGTTGAGTCGCGCCATCTAGAGATTTATTAATTATGGTTTAATGTTTGGGTTGGCTCCTTCCTAAAGTAATCTTATTTATTCTTATCAATAAATTGTTGACAATTATCTCATGCTTGGGGAATCATCTATTAGGGAGGACAAAGTTGTTAAACTTATTCTACAGAGATATGAGGTTGCATCAGGGCAAAAGGTTAGCTTACCCAAGAGTGTTATCTTCTTCTTTAACACTCCAGACCACAGACAGATTAAAATTGCTAGGATCTTCCAGTTCCAGATTGGTGAGCTTCTTGCATCTTATTTGGGTCTTCCCCTATGCTCCAATGTTCCTAAGTCCTTTTGGAGGGGGTTAATTGATAAGTTCAATTCTAAATTGATTGGTTGGAAGGGTGCATTGTTAAGCCAACCTGACAAAATGTAGTTGATTAAATATACTTTTCAAAATCTTCATGTCTATGCTCTCAGCTTGATTTATATGCCAAGGAGAATTGTGGATAAGCTGGAGGGAATTCAGAAAAAATCCCTCTGGTCTTGGGTTGAGGACAAGAGAAGAATCTATTTGGTTTCCTGGGATGATATTTGCAAACCCAAAAAGGTGCTTGTCTTTGAATCTACAAAATTGGAGAATTTAATATTGCACTTCTTTCCAAACAACCGTGGAACCTTATTTTGGCTAAGAGTGAAAGACACTAAATCTTGTTTCTTGCTTAGTCATGACACCAATCTGCATCTAAGAAATAATGCACCACCACTTGCAATTTTACTATCATCAACACAAATAGCCTAATCTACATCTGTGTAAGCACTTAGAGTAAATTCAATATCCTTTGGGTACCACAAGCCATGATCCAGAGTGTCGTTCAAATATCTAAATATCCTCTTCACGGTTGCAACATGTGACTCTCTAGGATCTTCTTGAAATATATCCACAAGACAAGATGCATGCATGATATCTGGTTTAGTAGCAATTATATATAGCAGTCCTCCAATCATTAATCTATACTTTCTCTAATCATCCTTTGAAGATTCATCATTCTTTCTCAGATTACAACCAATAATCATAGGGGTACATACCGGTTTAGAATTTTCCATTCCATACTTCTTCAACATTTCCTTGATATACTTTGATTGTGAAATGAAAATACCTTTATCTGTCTAATTGATTTGTAACCCAAGGAAGAAATTCATCTCCCCAAACATAGACATCTCAAACTCTTTTTGCATCTCTTCTACAAATATCTTACACATAACTTCATTTCCTCCATAAATTCTATCATTAACATATACAACCACAATCAAGGTTTGATCTTTTTCAACTTTGAAGTAATGATTTCTATCTATGAAACCTTTATTGAGTCCTTTGTATAAAAAGTGCCTATCCAACCTTAAATACCAAGCTCTGAGATCTTGCTTCAATCCATATAATTCCTTCTTCAATTTGTAGACCATATTTGGTTTATCTGATAACTAAAATCCTTTTGGTTGTTCTATGTGCACTTCTTCTTTCAATTCTTCATTCAATAAAGTAGATTATACATCCATTTGATATACTTTGAAATCCTTATGTGATGCAAAATCTAAAAACATCCTGATAGCTTCCATTCTTGCCACTAGAGGAAATGTCTCCTCAAAGTATATTCCTTCTACTTGCAAGTAGCCTTTGTATACCTTGTCTTGTTTCTTACCACTTCTCCACTCTCATTCAGTTTGTTCCTGAATACCCACTTAGTTCCAATCACATTCTTTTTTTCGGTCTTGGGAAAAGTTCCCAAGTCTGATTCTTCTCAATCTATATTAGTTCTTCTTCCATAGGCTTGATCCAATACTCATCCTTGCATGCTTTAATCACTTTTTTTGGTTCAACTTCAGAAATTAAACATAGATTTACCTATTCTTCAACATCTTTCCTTCTTGTTAGTAAACCTTTACTCTTATCACCAATATTTTTTTCTTTAGAATGATTCTTTTGCACATACTTAGGGGTTTTAAGAATCTTTTCTGGAGCTTCTTCCTCTTCAATCTGCACTTCTTTTTCCTTATCTTTTTCTTCTTCTCTGTAAGAAGACTCATTTGATTCATATCCATCTATCACCACTGAATTATGCTTTAGGTCTTCATCAACCTTGACACTTTCAATCTCAATAATTTTTCTTAGCCTCTTGTTGTAGCACCGGTAAGCTTTGCTTCTAGTATAATATCCAAAGAAGATACCTTCATCAAATATTACATCAAACTTTCCTAAGTTTTCTTCATCTCTTCTAATATAGCATGTGCTTCTGAATACTTTGAAGTATTTGATACTAGGAATCCTTGCATACCATATCTCATACAGAGTCTTTGTGTTGTTTTCTCTTGCTTGTACTCTATTAATTATATAAATAGTAGTATCAATTTCTTCTCTCGAGTAGAATTCTGGTAGATTTTTTTATTTCATCATTGTCCTTGGAGCTTCTTGAATAGTCCTATTCTTTCTTTCAACCACTCCATTTTGCTGAGGAGTCCTAGGGATAGATAAATGCCTCTTTATTCCATGATTCTCATAAAATATATTGAAATCATTGGAGGTGAACTCTCCACCTCTGTCAAACCTCAAGCACTTTATTTTCATATCTATTTCATTCTCAAACATAACTTTAAATTCTTTAAACTTATCTAGAGCTTCTCATTTTTCTTTGAGAAAAGTAACCCATGTCATTCTAGAATAATCATCAATTAAGAGCATGAAATAATTGTCACCTTGAAAATTTCTTACTCTGGTGGGACCAAAAATATTTGTATGCACCAATTCCAATAGTCTAGTAGAATATTGTTCTTTGACTTTGAAATTTCTTCTTGCTTGCTTTCCAACTTGACATTCCTTGGAGATAGCATTGATAGGCTTTGTAATCTTTGGAAGGTCTCTCACAACTTGAACTGAATTTATCCTTACTAGGCTACCAAAATTAATATGATGCATTATTCTATTCCATAGCCAAGTCTCATTGATTTGAGTAATGAAACAGTAACCATCCACACCTTTGAGCTGGTAGACATTTCCATCTATCCTTCTTTCAACAACAATTATAGTTTTGGAGCTTTTTCCAATCTCACAATCATCATCCTAAAACATAAGATTGTATCCTTTACTACACATTTGTCCAACACTCAAGAGGTTATGTCTTAAGACCTTAACATAAATAAAATCATCAGTGTTATGCTTGCCATCAAAACTAATTTAATCTTTTCCACATATCTTGGTAGTTGTATCATCATCAAATATAACAAGTCCTTCATATTTTTTAAGTTTTACAAACTTACTCTTGTCACTGGTCATGTGATTAGAGCATCCACTGTCAATTATCCAATAGTTCTTCTCTTGTCTAGCATGAAAAGTAGACACCAAGGTTCCTTTAGTATCAACACTTTCTTCTAGAGCCCTTTCCTTCACACATCTCTTAGAGTTAGTAGAATTAGTTTCATATTTTAAATCCTTAAATAGGAATTCACCATCCTCATCATCCCCATAAATAGATTCATCATCAAATATACTTGCATCTTTTCTAACATAATAACTTTTATTAATCATCTTACCTTTGTTCTCCCTAGATTTATCATTCAAAGCTCTATTTGGACATCTTGAAGCATAATGACCTATCTTTCCACAACTAAAAAATTTAAAAGGAAACTTACCTCTATACTTACCAATATCCTTTTTTATTCTCCTTAAAAAAAATTCTTCCACATCATCAATATCCTCCCAATCTGATATCTCAATGTTTTCTAATTTTCCAGCCTTAAAAGCAGTCTCAACTTTTGCACTACTTGTACCAAATTTTGTCATTTTAAATGTAGTTAAAGAAACATACAACTGATCTTTGGTATATTGATTCAATTTTTTTTATTCCTCAATATTAGAAAATTTGTGAATATAATATTTAGGAAGAGTTATGAGTACCTTCTTCACCACTTCTTCTTCTTTTAGTTCTCCACCAAGACCTCTAATGCCATTGAAAACTTCATCCACCTTTTACAAGTAGCATGTGCTGTTTTCATCTTTAGACATTCACAGGGTCTTAAACATGATCTTCAAATCTTGCATCTTATCTTTTTTGACCTTATCATCTCCTTCATAAATGCTTTCTAACTTTACCCAAATTTCTCTAGCAGTTTTCAGATTCATAACTTTCACCAATTCATAATTAATGAGACCACTTAAGAGATCATACCTTACTTTACCATTTTTCTCATAGGCCTTGATCTCATTGTCAATACTCAGACCATTTGCATGAATAGTATTATTGTCACATAAAAGTGCACCCTACTGAACAAGAGTTTAGTGTTCTAATGACATAGTGGAAACAACCTCGAGGTTTTGGGACCTTGTGTAAATGAGGTTGAATCTATGGAAAAGGATAGCTTCCTCTTTTAACTAAGTGCAAATGTGTTGGTCTAACCCAACACAATGAAAAACCTATTACTACTTTATTCTTATAGATCATAGAGAAAAGGGATAGAAAGAGACAAAAAATGTAAAAGAAGGTGATGCACCAAGATAGAACGTGTTTCTTCTTTGCTTCAAATCGCACAAAATATCAACATATCAGCTAAAACAAGCATTCAAACATGAAGGCAAGATATTTTACTCAAACATGCAAGAAATACCTATGATAATAGTAAGATTTATTTCTATTAGGCATAAAATCCAAACTTTACAATGGCAGAATGCAAGATGTAGTGTCTACAAAAGAAAACTGTGAGAGAAGCCCAAAAGAAGAACCCATAATAAAGATATAATATTTTCCTTTATGGTGCAATCATAACCAAGAGTTGAATTCAAATCCTAACCCTAAACTAACTATGGTTAGAGAAGATGAACTCGATCATATAAATGATCCAAATTGCTCAAACTATAGAGCAATATAATTAGCCATAAAGGCTTAGACAACTCAAGCACATCCCAATATGATGACTCATATGAATGCAGGGATGGGGAATCATGAAATCTGTAGAAAAATATCAGACCAACATACCCTAACAAGAGAATATAGCATCTGTAAAACCTCAAGGAGTAATGACACTGCCTAGAAATGAAAATCAACATTGAAAAGGAATGAATAATTGATCCAAGTTGATAAAATTTGATCGGGTAGTTGAGAATGTTGTTGAGACATTACTTCTTCAAATCTGTTGTGAACAGGAGTAGTTGAGTGTTGAAGTTTGAAAACTGGCCATTGGATCAAGTATGGATGGCCAAGATTAGATTGCCAATGCAAGATTATAATGCAATCATTGATCACCAATCATTTGATCTCCATTGTTGCCCAACACCCTGCACACCACTTTTACACTTGTTGCAGGGCAATGGGTCACATTTAGTAGTTAATTGCCTCCTTGCCGCTATACTGCACATTGCTTACTTGACTGTCATGGTATGGCAGTGAACTTACTGCTACCCTGCACTTCCTTTTGATTGATTTCCATGGTATGGAGGTGAGCTTACTGCTACCCCGCTTTTCCTTCTGATTGACTGGCATGGAATGGTGGTGAATTTATCATTACCCTACACTTCCTTTTGATTGAATGCCATGGTATGGTGATGAACTTACCACTACCCCACATTGCCTTTTGATTGACCACCATAGTATGGCGGTGAACTTACCGCTACCACATGTTGCCTTTCAATTGATCGTTGTGGTATGGCAGTGAACTTAACACTACCCATGCTTCCTTTTGATTGACCATCATGGTATGGCGGTGAACTTACCACTACCCTACACTGCCTTTTGATTGACCATTGCGGTATGGCAGTGAACTTACCTTCACTGCATCCTTACCCCACATGCCCACCAAGGACCTATAGGACTGAACAAACATCCCCACGGGAATGCGGTAATGGAATATTATACATTATAAAAGATATGAATCCAAGGGTGGCATAAAATATACCAACATTTTGGCGATTTCTATGGGATGATTGCCTGCTAATCATGGAATCTAGAGGCCTTACCAGCCCATTGGGCATGAAGTCATGAGGGTAAAACTAACAACTGTGATCCTTCAAAGAAAAACAAGACATGTGTTGTAGTTCTTGGAGGAAAGCATGAAAGCTAAGAGCATACATTCTCTTAAGGAGAATGTAGGGTGTGCAAACTCACTTCATGGAAAGCAAGTTATTTACAATATATACATGAAAACTCAAAACTTATAAGAAATAAGGTTTGAGATGAATCCCATTGATTGAGATTGGAAAAATCTCACCATCCAACTTGGAAAGATTGAATGCATTGGCCTCCTTGTAGCTAGTGATGACGTATGAACCACTCCACATGGCATCAAACTTAGAATGTCTTCCAGCCTTAGCTCTATCAACATCCCATTTCAGCACTAGATCTCCCTCTTGGAACACTCTATGAATTTCCCTCTTGCCAAAATTTATTTTGACCTGTGCTTGATGCGCTTCTATGACTTGCATAGACTTTTTCCTTGTCTCTTCCAGCTCCAAGAGCTCAACCAACCTACTATCATCGCATCATTTTCTTCTAACTCCAACCGATGTGCCAACTCAAGAGAAGGCCACTCTAATGATAATGGTAACCTTGCTTGCCTTCCATAAACTAGAAGGAAAGGAGAATTACCAATTTCTCTTTTAGGAGTAATTCTATCAGCCCAAAGGGCCGTCTACAATTTGCTATGTCAGACCCTTTGGTTGTCTTCAATGGTCCTCCTGATAATTATGATCAGATTTTTATTTGAAGACTCAACCAAGCCATTACCTTGAGGATAGTAATTAGATAAGGTCTTCAAGTAAATGCCATGCTTCATTGCCCAATCAATGTTGGAAATATTTTTGTTGATGTCAAGTTGAGAAGGAAGATGGTTCAAATTTTCATTGATGTCAAGGTAAAGCATGAAGATCAACATGACTGAAGATAACATATTCCTATGTCTGTATATTCCATATTCTTGTGAAGATTAGCATGAGTGAATATTTATATACTTTATTGAAATATGTTGATCAAATTCTAGATTTATAAAAGAATATTACAGTAGATTCATGAGTAGATTAAAGCATAGATGAGATAACATATCAATCATGAATAAATCAAAAATCCATCAGAGTGTTGAGGATGATAAGATAATGAACTTAAAACACATATGACTTTGAAAGGATTCAGAAATTGTTTTGGACAATAAGATAATCAGACATCATGAATTTATAAACAAACATCATGAATTTACAATCAGATTTCAAAGGACATAAGCATGTCTTTTGGATCAATTTCATTGGGTCTAAAAGAAGTGAAAATATCAACAATCATAAAATCATCAGTGAAGGGCATGACAAAGCAAAGAATCAAATAAAAGCATTGATAATACTCAGCAATAAGAGTCAAAGAATAAATAAAAGAGAACTATATATTATATACAAGTTTTCTACGTAGAATACATATACAAAATAAGACAAAACCACAAAAGACAAATTAGAGATAAGACAAAACTATCTTTGTCTTAAGGAAGTATGCAGCAATTAAAAGTCTCAAAAAGCAACATTGTATGAAGAATTGAAAAAGAAAATATATGAAGATATTTGGAGATCATTCAAGGAAAATAAATTCAAGAGGAAGACTGGTATTGAAGAGGATATCTTAATTGCCCATCATTCATTGAAGTAGCAACATTGAAGGTGGAACATCATTCTTAAGTTATTATTTTTGCTAAGTTGGTGCTTGGAAAGTGGGGGTTGGTGTCTCCAGTATGTTGGTGCCTATGAACTTTAGGATTTGGTGATCCTTCTAGGTTGGTGCATGCTATATTAGTGATAGGAGTTGGTGCTCCTTGTGGGTTGGTGCCTACTAAACTATGAAAGTTGGTGATTCAAGTAGGTTGGTGCATACATTCATTGTAAAAATTATATAATTCATAAAGTACATTTTTTGTACCATGGTTTTCTCCCATAAGGATTTCCACATAAGATCTTGGTGCCAACTTGTTCATATTGTTACATTCTTGCATAGTTGATACAGTGTTAAGATTTTAAAGTTGATAAAATTTGAGAGGGTAAGAGTTTGTTAATATAATGATTCACCCCCCCTCTCAGTATATTTTTGTCCTCTTCAATTGGTATCAGAGTAGGTTCCTTCGGAGAGATCCTAACCACTTGAAGGGAGATCCTAAAGAGTACACATGGTAGAAAATAATATAGTCAAGGTACCCATCTTTGATGGGGCTAATTATGCATTAGAATTGGAGTATTAAGATGGAAGATTACTTGAATGCTCTTGGGTTTGATGTTTGGAAATCTGTAGTAGATGGTTATACACCTCCATCAACCCCTCCAATGAATAAATCCAAAAAGAAAAGAAGTGAAAATAATGCCAAAGCCAAGAATGCTCTTCTTTGGATTTTAATATATTATGAGTTCACAAAAGTCATTCATTGCAAGTTAGAGAAAGAAATATGGGTCAAATTTCAAAATATTTATGAAGGAGATGCCAAAGTGAAGAAATAAAAGTTACAAACTCATAGAAGGAAGTTTGAAAGCCTTAAAATGAAAGAAGATGAAGACATAGCATCATATTTTCTTCATGTTGATGAAATTGTAAATATTATTAGAGGACTTGGTGAAGATGTTGATGATGCATTTATTGTTGATAAGATATTAAGACCCTTATCTACGAGATTTGACTCCAAGGTGTGGACATTAGAAGAATTGGAAAATCTAGACAACTTGACAAAAGATGAATTATATGGGATTCTTGCTTCTTATGAAATGAGAATTGAAGGAAGAACACCACAAAATTAGATTTCCTTTAAAGCATCCAAGAAAGGAAAAACAAATCATTATGCATCAAGCGAGAATGCAAGCAGTGATAAGACAGAGGCTTATTTCATGAGAAAGCTAAAGAAAGGAAATGGTAAGTATAAAGGAAATTTTCCTTTTAAATGTTTCGATTGTGGAGAAGTTGGAAATTATGCTTCTAAATGTCCTCAAAATGAAAGTGACACAAGTGAGGATGAAAAGGAAGTATACACAAAGAAAAAGGGAAAGAAAAATTCTAAGCATAACTCATAGAAGAAATTCCAAAAACATAAAAAGAGCTTTTATTCAAAGAAAGAAAGCATCTCTTTAGAAGAACAAAGTGATGAATTCCAAAGAAATGATGAAGAAGAAATACTATTTATGGCCATGGAAGACACAATTAGCGAACATGAAGGAGAATAATTTGACCAAGAATGCAATGAAGAAGAAGAATTAGATCTTGAAGAAGAGCTCCATTATGCATATAAACATAATGAAAAATTTAAGAAGAGGTTCACCAAGCATGAAATAAAAATTAAGGAAATGACAAAATTCTTGGAGGAATCGAACAAAATAATTGAAGACTTAAGGAATCAACTTGCAGAGGTTGAACAAGTTTGAAAATGAAATAAAGAACAAGATAAGTGCAAAAGAGATAGATTGTGACAAGTTGGAACAAGAAGTTTCCATGTTGAAGAAAGAATTGGAAAATACAAAGGAGCAATGTACAAAGTTTGATAAGAATGCCACAAGTTCCAAGGAAAATGAAAGAAAATTTAATTCTAGGTAGTTTTATTATTTCAATGGATATTGTTTTTCATGCAACTATTTTGGCCACAAAGCAATGAATTGCAGAATTCATGCAAGAAATACTTCAAGCTTCACTAGGAGAAATTATAATTCATTTGGTCATGATATTATATGTTACAAGTGTAGCAACTTTGGACATACATCACGTTTTTACCAAACTATATTTATTGAGCCTCCAAGACAAAGCAAGAAAGAAAATGTCTCTAACAAACAAAAAGAAAAAACTATTGAAGTTTGGAGAAAGAAGATAGATGCAAGAAATGAAGAAACCAATGCAAGTTCAATCTGCCTCTTCTAATTTATAAGAAAAAGCATGAATTTAGGGGGAATTGAGGTTGATATTATCTTTCATCCCTAAGGAAGAAAAATGGAAATATCAAAGATCTAAGTTAGACCAAGCTCAATGAAGATGAGGACAATTCAAAGAAGTATGCTTGTGTTTGACAAGCATGTATTACCAAAAGGGACAAAGGTGAAAGCATGCAACAAGAAAGAAATGAGTGAAGGCTACATATGCAAGATCCTAGAAGATGAAAGTAAGATAAAAAAATAAAGTTACAATAAAAGGGAAACTATTGCATTGATGTCAAGAACTATAAAAGGAAGAATCCACCTGTGCAACAGATTAGCAACAAGGGAAAGTAATGGATTGGTATCTAGATGATGAAAATATTGCATATTCTTAACCCATGTAATGAATTGAAGACTTTCAAGATCCAAGAAAGTGAAGTATTAGAGCAAGGGGAGCATGAAAGAATCCTTGATAGGGGGATTACTAGAGAATATCCAGGAAAGAGAGAAGTGTATTCTTGTGCATTTGATGAGAGTACATAGTTAGATGTTTCTAATGATACATTCATTGATAGAATCTTGATGAATATCCCTTTGCCATTGATTTCAAAGGGGGGGAAATAGAATGGGGGAGAGTTAGAAGAGATGAGGAAGAATATGTTGCCATCAATGACAAAGTGGGAGATTGTTGGAAATATTTTCATTGATGTCAAGTTGAGAAGGAAGATGGTTGAGATTGTCATTAAAGCACGAAGATCAACATGAATGAATAACATATTCCTATGTCTATATACTCCATAATCTTGTGAAGATTAGAATGAGTGAAGATTTATATACTTTGCTGAAATGTGTTGATCAGATTCTAGATTTATAAAAGAAGATTATAGTAGAGTCATGAGCAGATTAAAGAACAGGTCAGATAACATATCAATCATGAATAAATTAGAAATTCATCAAAGTGTTGAGGACGATAAGATAATGAACTTCGAACATATCTGAATTTGAAAGGATTCAAAAATTGTTTTGGACGATAAGATAATCAAATATCATGAATTTACAATTAGATTTCAAAGGACATAAGGATGTCTTCTGGATCAATTCCATCAGGTCTGAAAGAAGTGACAATATCAACAATCATAAAATCATCAATGAAGGATGTGACAAAGCAAAGCATCAAATAAAAGCATTGATAATACTCAAAAATAAGAGTCAACGAACAAACAAGAGAGAATTATATATTATATACAAGTTTTATACGTAGAATACATATGAAAAATAAGACAAAACTACAAAAGAAAAATTAAGGATAAGACAAAAATATCTTTGTCTTACTTAAGGAAGTATGCAACAATTAAAAGTCTCAAAAAGTAGCATTGTATGGAGAATTGAAAATTAAAATATATGAAGATATTGGAGATCATTCAAGATAAATTCAATATAGTTGCAAGAGCTTTCTTTTCAACATAGTTGTACTTGAACTCATAATCTTTAAGCCCCTCACTAAAGAAAGAAATGGGCTACTCCATATTTTCATTATTTAACTGAGTTAGAACAACTAATACACTTGCTTCACCTCCAAAGGTATAAAGAATAAAATCCTTGTCATAATTAGGATTGAAAAGGGTAGGAGCTTGAGAAATTTCTTGTTTGATAGCCTCAAAGGTATCCTTACCTTCCTTGGTCCACTTGAAAATCATTTTTTTTAAGCATAGAAGTAAGAGGATTTACCAAAGAAAAAATATTTGGGATGAACCTCCTCACAAAGTTAATTGTGCCCAAAAAACCCTATAATATTTTCTTGTGACTGGGAAGTGGGATGGCCAAGATAGATTTTACTCTTGTAGGATCAATGACTAAGCCATCCTTTGAAACAATGTGCCCAAGAAGCTTTCCTTGATCAGTGACAAAGACGCATTTATTTGGATTTAGGGAAATACCATATTCCCTACATTTCTGAAATACTTGCTCAAGGTGACTAAAATGGTATTTTTCATGCTTTGAAAATAATGTGATATCATTCAAATAGACCAAAACAAACTTTCTAAACACACCTTAAAATTCCATATCCATGGCTCTTTGAAAAGTGGCACCTACATTGATTAGACCAGAAGGCATTTTATAATAAGCATAGGTGCCCCACTTTGTAGTAAATGTTGTTTTATGTTGATCAGATTCTTGGACCAGAACTTGTTTATAGCTTGAGTAAACTTCCAAGAAAGAAAACCTTTCTAGCCCACTGAATCCTTACAAAATTTTCTCCATGGAGGGGAGGGGATAATGATTCTTTAGGGACACTTTATAAAGATCCCTAAAATATACACAAAGCCTTATCTCCCCATTCTTTTTTCTGATAGGAAAAATATTTGTAACCCATGAAGAACGCTTGATGGGAAAAAATATTCTAGCCTCAATCAATTTGGTTAACTCCTTTCTCACCAAAGGCTCAATTTTAGGATTTATAGGTCTTTGTTTTTGCCTTATAGGTTTGACATCAGGGTCTAATTCAATGGTATTTTGGGAAAGGATTGGGTCAAAACCCTTTAGGTATTTATAAGTATAAGCAAGTACATCATTGTATTTATTGCAAAGATCTATGAAAACATCATGTTCAGTGGTAGAACACACCTTTCCCAAGTTTAGAGACTTTCCCTCTAAAATTTTAATTGTCTTGAAGTCACCCTTCTTTGCAGCTAAGTTCATCCTTTTTTTCTTTAACTGATCATTAGGGTTGAAGATACCTTCAAGGGTGATAAGACCATTCGGTAGCTTGTTTCTACTCAACTAGACAATTTGATCACCATACTGATTTTGCAGCTTGGACTAATTTCTTTTAGAAAATTCTACCTCATCTTGCAAAAAAATCACTATCTGTTGGTCACTGTCAAAGACTTTCCAATGATCTTGATTATCTGGAATAGCAAGCCTCACAAAAAGTTTGATATATTGTTCCTTTTTACTTGCAATATGTTATGGTATGTCAAACTGAGCACAAACTACTGCAAGTCTATCAGCGTGTTTATTCTGATTTCTTGGAGATGTTTGGATATTAAAACCTTGAAATCCCTCAATTAAATCCCAAACCCTATGCTTGTAGGATTTGAGCATATTATTCTTGGTTGAGCTTTGAGTTCAAACTTGATGAGCAACCAATTCATTGTCACCAAAAAATTGTAACAATTTTATGTTCATTTTATGTGCGAGTTGGAGATCTCGAATGAGTGCTTCATACTCAACCACATTGTAAGTGTAACTAAATTGAAGCCTAAAATAAAAGTAGCATTTCTCCTTGCTTGGAGATACCAACATTACACCAACACCAACACCATTTATGTTTCTAGCACCATCAAAAAAAAAATTCCACAATCCCCCTAAGTCTTCTTGAGTTTTATGAGATTGGGGATAGTGGAATTCTCTTCATGAATGCAATAAGTGCCAAAATTAGTCTTTTTTATTTTAGCTTCGGTAAGTGGGTCAAATTGTAAAACATTACTCCATTCATCCAAAAAACAATCATGTACTTTCTCTATAGGATTGGAAAGTTCATGAACATAACACTCTTCCTTTTGATCATTCAAGGTATAGTTCATGTTTATTAGATTGGGAGTGTAAGGTTCTAAATGATCTTTTTTTATGGGCTCAGATTTGATGGTCGCTTTAGTGCCATATCTAGTTCTAAATAGCATGTGAGACCAATTAGTAGAAAAATACCCACCTATCTTAGCAGTGAAATCCCTAGACAAGAAGATGGCAAAATGAGCAGGGAGGTATACGACTAAAATGTCTTGCAACACATCACAACCATGACATGCATGCAAGGAAAATTTAAATTCTTAATTACTCCCATTGTATTAACTATAGTACCATCGAATTATAAAACTTTTATAGCCACCGGTTCATACTTGATACCAAGCATGTCAACAATTCCCTTAGGCATAACAAAACTACTAGCCCTAGAGTCTATCATACAATTATGCACTATATGATTTACAATAATTAGAGAAAGATAGAAGGGAGGTGGCTTACTAATTTTGCTTGAATTCCCTTCTTCTTTGGGTTGCACTAGGTTGATTGATGGAGTAGTTTTCTCCTTTTCTTGTACATCACCCATTTGTTTATGTTCCTTTAAAGCCTACTATAGAAAATCCATTTGTGATGGGATAGATAGAGCCTCCCACATAGTAACATTCATATTGGATATCTTCATTTGCTCCACTATTTTGAAAGGAAACTAGTTGGCTTTAGAAGGAACCTTTGGAACAAGGTCTATTCTTGTTTCTTCTGTGATCTTAAGTTTCTCCACAACTTGTTTAGGCCTATTAACAAGCTTATTTTATTGTGGAACATCTGTCGGTCTACCTATTGGTCTAGAATTTTTATTTGGTTGAGTTTGTTGAGAAACTGATGCTTGCCCAACCATGGAAGATGCACCACTCTCCATCGCTCTTTTATTTGACCTTGTATTTTGGGCTATTACATCGACATATGATTGATTTAAACTGTACAAATCCTCTTGACCCCAAATGACAAATGAAGATTCCTCACTTGAATGATTTTGATTACTAGCAGCCATTTGGTTCATTTCAATTTGCTACTCCAAAGTAGAGGTCTCATTTTAAGCAAACAGGGTTTGCACAAACTCACCATTTTGGCAAGCATTTTGATTATGAGCTTGTTCACAAGGGTAACACCAATATTTCTCTTGTGATAGATTATTTTTAACTAGGACCAAAGCCTTAGAAGTGTCGGTAGTATTTGTATGCATGTTGTTCATTGGATTAGCATGATTCTACTGATTTTGTCCTTGATAAGGTGGCCTGTTTTGCTAATAACCCTAATTTTGAGGCTGATAAGGCCTATTGTTTTGAGTGTGCTTCCTATCCATTGCTATTAATTTGTTGTTCATATTTCAAAGCAAGGTGCCCCAATATTTTGGAAGTGTGATAGAAGTAGAAGGTTGGCTCATGGAAACCACTAGAGTAGGAGCCACCAAGATAGGAGCCACTGTTGGTTGTGATGGAAGCTCTAGAAATAAAGGCATTGGTGGCCTAGGAGCTATCTTCCTAGCCTGAATTAAACAATTTTATACCCTTATGGCAACATCATAAGAATTTGGTAGGGTAGAATTGTTGGATGTTGTGGTTGTGTTGCTGATATGTGGTTTTCATTGATGTCAAAACTATTAATATTTCATGTTCTTTAAAGGTTGTATATGTCAAGGATATTGAGAAAATTATAATAAATATGTTGTAGGCTATCTATGAAGCTGTGAAGTTTAGTGTGGTGTAAAATTCTGTATGTTTCTATTCAGAAGTCACACTTTAAAGGGTTCATTGCTAAGCCTATCTAGTCTATACTCCAGAATTTTTAGAGGTGCGCATCAATATTTACGCAAGTTGTGTGTTGTTGTGTTCCTACAGTTATTTTGTTACTATAGCTGATGTTTCTGGAAGAAGAGAATGCAATTTTGGTAATTATAGTTTTTGCATATGCTTGTGCGATGTTCGTTGATGTTTCTTGATCTTTCTCTATCCTTGTTGTATGTCTCCATTGAACGGTGTGATTGTGATCAAAGATTTTTCCATTGTGTGTTTGGGTTTTCATGTTCTTGGCCGACATGGTGGTTGTAGCATGTTGCAGATCCTCGTGGATTAATCTTTTAATGTTTGGCATGTTCAAGGAAGTTGTTTTAGGTCTTCATTATGTTGTTACTGACTTCGGTTGGTGCACATTAAGATTTGTTCATGAATTGGGCCGACAATTTATAATTTATTCTTTTATATTTGGCCGACATAGTTGTTAATGAAATTCCATGTAGCAGATATATAAGAGTGATTGTTTCTTCATTTTGAAGTGTCTGTGCTCAATTTATGAGAAGTGTGAATAAAGATCAGATCATTTGATTGTAGGGCAGAGTGTGAAGAAGGTTGAGCGAAGTGTGAAGAATTATTTTTTGTGCCTAACTGGAACTATCATTAGGCTTTTGCAGAAGCTAATTTATCAGTTCATAATCTTCAAATGGATTTAATCTGAATGTTTCTATAAGGCAGTGAGACTGCCCATTTGAGTAGTGAGCTCTAGGTAGTGTGCCTGAATGCATGTTCATTCCTTATTCATTTTCATTATACTTCTAACAGGGTATAATCTTGTGGACTGACATCCACCATGGTTTTTCCCCTAATAGGGTTTCCACGTATAAAATCTTGGTGTTCTTATGTTTCTGATGTGTTGTTAATTCATGCTTTCACTGTTAATTATCAGATCTAAGATTAAAGGTTTATAAGATTGATTAAGTGTTAAATTTTGTGACAACTGATTCACCCCCCCTCTCAATTGTCTATTCTTGTTTTGACAACAATTGATATCAGAGCAGGTTCCTCTGAAGAAGTTTAATAGCTTGAGGTGATCCAAGATGGAATCATACAAGAATGATAGTCCTAGATTCGATGGAACAAAATACTCTATGTGGAAGGTCAGAATGGAGTGTTAGTTGAAGTGCATTGGTGATCCCTTCCGGAAGATACAAAGAACATATATGTTATTCCTCAGAATGGTCCCTCTACTCCTAATGAGATCAAAGAAGCTTAAACAAATACCATGGCTATACAAGCATTATTGAGTGCTCTGACAGATTCAGAGATGAAAAATGTGATACGTCTGAGAACAACATATGAGATATGGAAGAAGATGGAGACATTGTATGAAGGAGATACACAAGTGAAAGTTGCTAAGCTACAAAGTCTAAAAGGTAAATGGAAAAAATTGAAGATCAGTGAGGATAAATACATTATTTCTTTCATGCAAAAATTAAATGAACTAGTGATGGGTATTAGATGTGCCGGTGGAATCTTGGATGAAGAAGAGATTGTGGCTAAAGTGGTCAGATCATTGCCTACTTCTTACAAAATGAAAGCTCATGCTATTAGATAAATCATGATAGTAACAAATGTGACAAGAGATATGCTGATTGGAAAAATTGCTGCCTTTGAATTGAGTGAATTTGGTGAATCTACTCCTAAGAGAGAATCTACATTCAAGGCTACTATATCTGGAAGAAACCAATATAGATATGATCTGGGAGAAAGCTTTAGAAATACACTCAAGTATGAATATGAGATGAAACAAATTGAAGATGAAGAAAGAGAGTTAGAAGAGTTAGAAGCATTGATTGTGAAAAGAGAAGCTAGAGGACAAGGTAAGTATAAAGGAAAGTTACCTATTAAATGTTTATCTCGCAATAAGATAGGTAATTTTGCATCAAGGTGTCTTGAAAGAGTTCCTAGGTTCAAACCTCACAAGCCTAGATTTCAAAATAAATTTTATTATGCTGAAGAAGGTGTTGCTGATGATGAATCTAATAAAGAAAATGGAAATGAAGATGGATGGGTATTCATTGCTATCAAGGAAAATGGTACGGTGTCCACTGAATCTGCTAGTGATAAGAATATTGAGAAATCTCTTGTAGCCAAAATTGAAGAAAAGGATGAATGGGTGATTGACAGTGGATGCTCACATCATATGACTAGTGACAAAAGAAAGTTTATAAGCTTGGAGAAATATGATGGTAGTGTTGTAAGATTTGGAAATAATAATGCTGGTGTGATTTATGGCAAAGGCACTATTTATCTTGGTGGTAAATATAATACTAATGATTGTTGGGAACAAGTGCCTCAACTTCTGGCTTGAACCTCTAAAAAGACTTGGGGAAATGATCATCCATTCTCAACCTTTACCGCTCTACCACTGAGAGTCTTTCATAGAGGCACGATCTGGTGGTTTACTGCTTTACCACAGGCCTCTCTCGGTCTATCCGCCATTGGGTGGTGTCACTGCCATACCACAGGGTCTCCTTCTTAGGCTAGTTGTAGCATGGTTGACATGCGATAGTTAAGAAAAGGTTCACCACCATGCTGTGGGTTTGGTTCGTCGATGGCACGGCTATGCAGTGAAGGGTAGTGGTCAGGATGACAGTTACCACCTTATCGTGGGTGTTGCTCAATGAAGCCATAGTGGCCATGGTAAATGGCTGGCGGTCTACAAAGAACACTTACTGCCCTACTACGATGGCCTTTTGGCCATGTCATGGTGGCGTGGTAAGCCATGGTGGTTAGTCGGGACAGTTACCTCCTTGCCGCGAAGGTCTTGTGGTTGGGGCCTGGTAGCATGGTGGAGCTCGATAGTCGGCATAGGCGGTTACTACCAGACCATGGGAAGATTTTCTTAGCATCGTGGTTGGGCGGTGGCACCTCCATACCGCGGAAAGTCGATCCATGCTCGGTAGTGACACAGTGTTAAGCAATGGGCTGGCAAACAAGCCACTACCTCGGTACCGTGATAGTATTAGAAGGGACCTATGGTTGGGTGGTGGGATTGTCATACTGCGGTGGGTGCTTTGACTCAGAGAGGTGGCACGGTAAGAGAAGCTCGGAGCTCGGGTGGCAGTTTTGACTCATGATCAAAGCAAGGAGCGAATGAGAAGGTGACGCGTGGAAAGAAATCAATACCTAATTGGTCGATGTTTGGAGTGGTGAAGGCAGTAAATGCTAGACGTGTTTCAATTGGTGACAAGATCCGATTAAGGCAAGGGAAATTAATGATTGGGCGGCCCAATGCAAAGAATATCGATCAAAAGATTGGATTGCTTGATTGGGTGATCAGTGCATTATTAAGGCTTGCAATTGGTTGGCATAATTAATGTGATGTATGACTTGTATAGTCGATTACATTGATATAATTCAATGAAGGGTGATGGTGAAGAAAAGTAAGTGAGTGACATAAAGAGAATTGTATTCATTGTATACTTGTAGAAGTATTGTAATAGTGAGTGTATGAATACTCAAGTCTACTGTTGTGAGCTATCTATCAGAGAGTGAGGACTGTGAACTTTGTATGTAATTTATTTTACTATAATACAAAGTGTCTTCTCCTGGTGTGGTGGGTTTTTTCCTGAAAGGGTTTTCCTACGTAAATCTGGTGTTATCTATGATTGCTTATTTTTGTTATCCCTTTTACTCTGCATGTGTTCATCTCAATTATTTTAAGAAGCTTTAATACTGGTCTTTTTCACTTCTCGTCTATTATATTAGCGTTAGGAAAGCAGTTCCGCACCTCTATTTTCCTTTCAAGTGGTATCAGAGCTTGGCCAGTTGTGTTATCCTTATTAGTAAGGCTGGTTTTTTGTGCTAATACTATTCCAGTGGGAGCATTGTAAAGTTAGAACTTAGTTTTGTTTGAGATGGTGAGTACATCAGGTAGAGTAGAGATTGAAAAATTCAATGGTGGCAACTTTGAGTTATGGAAACTCAAAATGGAAGACTTTATTGTGGATAGAGACCTTTGGGTTACTGTGTCTAAAACTATGCCACAAAGTATGAAGCAAGAAGATTAGGACCTTGCACATATAAAAGTGAGAGGTCTGATAAGACTGAGCCTAGCCAATTTTATACTCTTAAACATCCATGAGAAGAAGTTTGCAGCTTCATTATGGAAGAATCTTGGTGATATTTATCAAGGAAAGTCTTTGGAAAATAAGTTATTCCTGAGGAAGAAGTTGTACTCCTTGAAGATGGAAGAAGGTGCATCTGTTGCAGACCATCTGAACTCATTTAATATGAGTGTTTCTTAGTTGGTGTCTATGGGTGTGAAGATTGAGGAGGAGGATCATTGCATGCTCCTATTATGTTCATTACTTGACACTTGGGATCATATTGTAATGGCTATTGGAAGTACAACCACTACTTTCAAGATGGAAGACATTGTTGTCTCACTATTGTCCAAAGAGATGCAGAGGAAGTCTTCAAAGATGGCCAAAGAGGCCCTTGTTGTTCGAGGTAGATCAAAGGAGAAAGGAAAGAAGAAGGACAAGAAGTCCAAATCTAAATCTGTAGGGAGATCGAAGTCTCCTCGTAAAAATTCCAAGGTGAAATGTTGGAATTATGGGCAGCCTAGTCATATCTAAAAGGATTGTAAGGAGAAGAAGAAGAAGAAGAGTAACGCTTCATAAAATGAATCTTCTCAAAGTGATGCAGATGACTTCATTGCAACCCTGGTGATTCAGGCATCAGATGATGTCTGGCTGGTTGACTTAGGTGTGTCCTTTCACATGATGTCTCATAGAGAATGGTTCACGAAGTATGAGAAGTATGATGGTGGAAAGGTGTACCTGACAAGTGATTCAACATTGGAGATTGTTGGTCGTGGAAGAGTCAAAATATAGTTCCCTGATGGTAGAATCAAAGGGATTGGTGGTGTACTGCACATACCAGGTTTGGCTCGTAACTTACTTTTTGTCAATAAGTTGAATGATGCTAGTGTAGAAGTTTCTTTCTCAAGTAAAGGATGTAAGATTGCTAGAGGTGAAATGGTGCTGGCTAAGGGTGTATGTACTAGCACTCTATACAAGTTGGATGCACATCCTATTCAATGCAACAACACCTTTGTAAAGTTGAGAAAAGTTGTTCCTATAGAGGAAGATGAAGATGCTTCTCTTGCTACAAATTCTTTGGAGGTGAAACTCCCAATAGAAAAGACCATGCTATGGCATCATAGACTTAGTCACATAGGTGAGAAAGGTTTAAAACCTTGAAAAATAAAAATATGGTTGAAGGGCTTGATGATTGTAACCTTGAGTTCTATTTTTGCGAACACTATATTTATGGAAAGCAACACCGTGTTTCTTTTTATTCAAGTCCTCATAAATCTTTTGGTGTACTAGATTATGTTCATTCTGATGTGTTTGGTCCAGTTAATGTTCCTTCATTATCTAATTCTAGATATTATGTTTCTTTTATTGATGACTATTCGAGGAGGGCATTTATATACTTTCTTAAGAGTAAATCAAAAGTGTTTAGTCAGTTTAAAGAATTTAAAATTTTGGTAGAGAATCTGACTGGAAAGAAAATTAAAATTCTTGAGGATAGATAATGGCGGTGAGTTTTGTTCTACAAAATTCGGTAGGTACTACATAGACCATGGAATTAAAAGGCATAAAACTACACTTTATACTCCACAACAAAATGGAGTTGCTGAAAGGTTGAACATAACGTTAATGGAGAGATTGAGAAGTATGTTGAGCAGTGTTGGTTTGGAGCATAAGTTCTGGGCTAAGGTTGTGGCTACAACATGTTACCTAGTAAATCGTTCACCTTGTTCTTCTCTAGTTGACAAGACACCTTTGGAAGCGTGGTCTGGTAAGAAGCCCTCTCTTAGACATATTCATGTCTTTAGCTATGAGGGATATGTATATGTGCCCAATGAGAAAAGATAAAAGTTGGAGAACAAGGCTGTTAAATGTATCTTCATCAGCTATGGCATTGGTGTAAAGGGATACAAGCTTTGGAATCTTGATACTAAGAAGGTTCTATACAACATAAGTGTAATATTTCATGAGCTAAAACCTTCAGTAGCTGATCCACAGCTAGAGATAGATAAAAGATAAAAGAAGAATGATGTAGTTCAGATTCCTCAAACTCCAAAAAAAGAGGAACTACATGGTGTACCTAAAACTGAGGAGAGTTCAAGCAGCTCTGAGAGTTCTGAAGATGAAGAACCATAACCTCAACCAGTGAGAAGGTCTACATGTGAAAAATGACAACCTAATAGGTATGGTTTCTCTATGTTAGATTCAAACTGTGCCTATGCTTTGATTACTAGCATTGATGAGCCTAGGACTATAAAAGAAGCAATTATCATGTCTAATTCAAATTCCTGGTTGGAAGCCATGAATGAAGAAATGGAATCATTGAAGAAAAATGAAACTTGAGATTTGGTACCTTTGCTTGAAGGGAAAAAACCTATTGGATGTAAATGGGTATTCAAGAAGAAGACTGGTCTAGATGGTAGTGTATAAAATTATAAGGCAAGGTTGGTTGCAAAAGGTTTTTCCCAAATAGAGGGAATTGATTATGAAGAAATTTTTTCCCCTGTAGCAAAGTTGACATCTATCTAATTTATGTTGTCACTGGCAGTAACATAAGACTTAGATATTGAGCAGATGGATGTGAAGACAATGTTTCTCCATGGAGAACTGGAAGAAGAGATTTATATGTCCTAGCCTGAGCACTTTGTTGAAAAAGGTAAACAAAGTCTGGTTTGTAAATTAAAGAAATCTTTGTATGGTTTGAAGCAGTCTCCTAGAATGTGGTACCAAAAATTTGACACTTTTGTGTTGTCTATGGGATTTGTGAGATCAAAATCTGATCATTGTGTTTATTATAAATCTGAAAATGATCATGTGCTTATTATTACCCTCTACGTGGATGATATGTTATTCATAGGAAATAGTAAGTTTGTGATTTCTGATCTTAAATCTCAGTTGTCTACAAAGTTTGAAATGAAAGATCTAGGTGCAACAAGGTACATTCTGGGGATGGAGATAACCAAGGACAAAATAGGCATAAAGCTCTAGGTAAGTTAGAGTAAATATGTCAATACAATTCTGGAGAGATTTGGTATGGATGATTGCAAGTAGCTAGTTGTTCCAGTTATACAGGGAACAAAACTATCTATTGAAGACTGTCCTACATCTGCTACTGAGACGGAGGACATGACAAAGGTGACTTATGCAAGTGTTGTTCGTAGTCTAATGTACGAAATGGTTTGTACAAGGCCAGACATTTCCCAAGCAGTGGGAGTTCTCAACCATTTTATGGAAAATCCAGGAAGATCGCATTGGATGCTGTGAAGAGAGTGTTCGGATATTTGAAGGGGACTTCAGAATATGCTATGTGTTACCATGGGAATTTTGTTGCATCATAGAGAACACTCAAAATTCGTGGATATGTGGATTCTGATTGGACAGGGGACATTGACAGCAGAAGATCCACCAGTGGATACACTTTCATGTTGAATGGTTGTGCAGTCAGTTGGATGAGCAAGCGATAGGTTGTAGTCTCTTTATCCACTATAAAGGATGAATACATGGCAGCAACACACGCCTCCAAAGAAGCAGTTTGGCTTAGTCGATTGTGCTTTGATATTGGTTTTAATGCAGGGCAGATTACAATTTGTTGTGACAGTCAGAGTTCCATTTTTTTGGCAAAGAACCTGACTTTCCATGCTAGGACAAAGCACATTGATATGTAGTATCACTTCATGAGGGATATGGTGGAAGATGGAAATATCTGTTTAGAAAAGGGTGACACTTTGAATAATGTTGCAGATGCATTAACGAAGCCAGTGAGAATAGACAAGTTCAGATGATGCACAAACTCGATGGGCCTTGGGGCCTATGATCATCAGTAATTTTTTCGAAGTCTAGAGGAAGCCAGGAAGTCTTTGTCAAGTGGGAGATTATTGGGAACAGGTGCCTCAACTTTTGGATTGAACCTCTGAAAAGACTTGGAAAAATGTTCATCCATTCTCATCCTTTACCGCTCTACCATTGAGAGTCTTTCATAGAGGCATGATCAGGTGGTTTACCGCTTTACCACGGGCCTCTATCAGGTTGTCCACGGTTGGGAAGTGTCACCACCATACCACGGGGTCTCCTTCCTAGGCTGGAGGTAGCACTGTTGATGAGCAACAATTAAGCAAAGGTTCACCTCCATATCGTGGGTTTGGTTTGGTGATGGCGTGGTTGCACAGTGAAGGGCGGCGATCAAGATGATGATTACCACCTTATTGTGGGTGTCGCTCAGTGAAGCCATGATGGCCATGGTAAATGGTTGGCGGTTTGTGAAGAATGTTTATCACCCTATTGTGATGGCCTTTTGGCCATGTCACGGTGGTGTGGTAAGCCGTGGCGGTCAGTTGGGATGGTTACCTCCTTGCCATGGAGGTCTTGTGCTTAGGGCCCAATAGCACGGTGGAGCTCGACGATCAGCACAAGCGGTTACCACTAGACCACAGGAGGCTTTTCTTGGCCTCGTGATTGGGTGGTGGCACCACCATACCACAAAAGGTCAATGCATGCTTGACGATGACATGGTGTTAAGTGACAGGCTGGAAAACAAGCCACTACCTTGGTACTATGACAATGTTAGAAGGGACCTACGGTTGGGCAGTGGGATCGCCATACCATGGTGGGTGCTTTGAATCAGAGAGGTGACACAGTAAGAGAAGCTCGGAGCTTGAGTGGCATTTTTGACTCATGGTCAAAGCGGTGAGCGAATGGGAAGGTGATGTGTGGCAATAAATCAATACCTGTTTGGTCGATGTCTAGAGCGATGAAGGTAGTAAATGCTAGATGTGTTTTGACTGGTGATAGGATCCAATTAAGGCAAGGGAAATTAATGCCTGGGTGGCCTGATGTAGAGAAGATCGGATTGCTTGATTGGGTGATCAGTGCATTATTAAGGCTTGCGATTGGTTGGCATGATTAATGCGATGTATGACTTGTATAATCAATTACATTGATATAAGTTAATGAAGGGTGATGGTGAAGACAAGTAAGTGAGTGACAGAAAGAGAATTGTATTCATTGTATACTTGTAGAAGTATTGTAACAGTGAGTGTATGAATACTCAAGTCTTCTGCTGTGAGCTATCTATCAGAGAGTGAGGACTATGAACTTTGTATGTAATTTATTTTACTATAATACAAAGTGTCTTCTCTTGGTGTGGTGGGTTTTTTCCCGAAAGGGTTTTCCCACGTATATCTGATTTTTATCTTTGATTGGTTATTTATATTATCCCTTTTACTCTGTATGTGTTCATCTCAGTTGTTTTAAGAAGCTTTAAAACTAGTCTTTTGCACTTCTCCTCTCTTGTATTAGCATTAGGAAAGAAATTCCACACCTCTATTTTCCTTTCAATTATGTCCTTTATGTTGAAGGATTGAAGCATAACTTGTTCAATGTTTGACATATGGTAGACAAGGGATACAATATTTAGTTCAAAGATGGTAAGTGCAGGATATTGGGAAGTTTTGGAAATATAATTGCTTCAAGTACAAAGACAAGAGGTAATATTTTTCACCTGAGTACTACTAGTGAAATTTGTTTAATTTCTCAAGTTGATGTAAGCTGGTTATGGCATAGGAGGCTGTGTCATGTGAATTTTGATAACATTGTAAAAGTAAGCTCCACTCAAGCAGTTATAGATCTTCCTAAGTTAGTAAAGCCTACTAACACCATATGCAAGGAATATCAGATGGGAAAGTAGACAAGAATTTCTTTTCAGAGCAAACAAAATCATTCTAATGGATTACTAGAGCTCGTGCATACTAATCTATGTGGTCCCTCCGGAATCAGAAATCTACAAGGAGAAATGTACTTTATGTTGCTTATTGATGATTACTCTAGGATGATATGGGTTGCTCTCTTGAGAGAAAAACATGCTATGGTAGAGAATGAGATAGGGTTGAAGATTAAATGCTTAAGGTCAGACAAAGGTGGTGAATTCACTTCCTGGGAGTTCAATTCATTCTGTGAAGAGCATGGAATCAAAAGACAATTATCTGCTCCCCAAACACCTCAACAGAATGGAGTTGTTGAGAGAAAGAACATAACAATTCTAGATGTTGCTAGAACTGTGATGTTGGAAGGTAATGTACCTCATATCTATTGGAGAGAAGTTGTAAGTACTATTGTATACACTATCAACTGGGTAAATGTCAATGTTAATTCTGGTAAGACTCCTTTTGAGTTGTGGTTTGGTTATAATCCTACTGTTAAATATTTCAAAATCTTTGGAAGTAGATGTTATATCAAGAGAGATGAAGATATTGGCAAGTTTGATGCTAGGAGTGATGAAGGAATCTTTTTGGGTTACTCTACTAAGAGCAAGGCCTACCGGTGCTATAATAGAAGACTGAAGAAAATGGTTGAAAGTGCAAATGTCAGATTTTATGAAGACATTGCTAGATCATCCAGATACTATGGATATGATTCAAATGACCAACATGATAGTACTGATAATGGAAAGAATGCGTAGACACAAAATCAAGTTCAAATTGTTTCAGTGAATCAAGAGAATCAAAAAGGAGAAGCCAATGGAACTATAGAAGAAAGAACAAAAGAACCAGAATTTTGAGAGAATCCTAAAGTGTCGAGGTATGTAAAGATAAATCATTCTGAAAATCATATTATAGGAGATAAGAACAAAGGTGTGTAGACTAGAAGAAGAATTGCAGAAGAGTATTTTTTGATTTCCAAGACTGAACCCAACAATGTCAATGAAGCATGTAAAGATGAATATTGGATGGAATCAATGAAGGAAGAACTGATGCAGATAGAGAAAAATGATGCATGGACTCTTGTTCCTAGACCTCAGGATAAGAATGTGATTGGAACCAAATGGATCTTTCGGAATAAGCAGAATGAACAAGGTGAAGTGGTCAGAAATAAAGCAAGACCGGTATGTAAAGGGTACTCATAGATGGAAGGTATTGATTTTGAAGAAACCTTTGCCCCTATTGCTAGAATTGAAGTTGTAAGATTGTTTCTTTCTTATGTTGCTTTTGAGAACTATAAATTATATCAAATGGATGTAAAGTCAACATTTCTGAATGGTGAGCTAGAAGAAGAAGTATATGTTGAGAAACTAGATAGATTTCAACTGACTGATAAGGAAGACATGGTTTTCCGATTGAAGAAAGTTCTGTATGGACTCAAACAAGCCCTCAAAGCTTGGTATGCTAAAATGGATAAATACTTGTTGAATCTTGGATTCAATAAAGGTACTGTTGACAGTAATTTGTATTTCAAGATGGATTAGGATAAAGAGTTGATTATTGAAGTCTTTGTTGATGACATCATTTTTGAAGGTGATGATGACTTATGTATGAAATTTGTTGATGAAATGAAAAGTGAATTTGAGATGTCAATGATTGGAGAGCTAAAATTCTTTTTAGGATTGAAAATTACTGAGTTAGATGATGGAATCTTTAAATCTCGGTCCAAATATGAAAGAGAGTTACTTAAAAAGTTTGGCATGGAAGACTCAAAACTAGTTGGTACACCCATGGTAATCGAATGCAAGTTAACACATAACGATGATTCTCCTAAATTAAACAAGATACATGTCAATGATTGGTGGATTACTTTATTTGACTCAGACCAGACCAGACATCATGAATGCTATATGCATAGTTGCTAGATATCAAGCCGATTCGAAGGAATCTCATGCAACTACTATGAAGAGAATTTGCAGATGCTTGGAAGGGACGGTTGATTTTGGTCTTTGGTATCCTAAAGATAATGATCTTACCTTGAACACATTTACTGATGTGGATTGGGTAGGAGATGTGGATGATAGAAAAAGTACTAGTGGTGGTGCATTCTTCTTGGAGAAGAAGTTAGTATCTTGGTTAAGTAAAAATCATAATTCCATTTCCTTATCTACTACTGAGGCAAAATATATTGTTGCTACAAACAATTGCACTCAAGTAATATGGATGAAGCAGATGCTGAGAGATATCAGAATTGAATATGATGAGCATGTTGCTATATTTTGTGACAATTCCAGTGCCATAAACATTTCTAAGAATCTGGTACTGCATTCAAAAACAAAACATATATCTATCAAATATCACTTTTTGAGAGACAGTGAGTGATAAAGAAGTCAAATTGGAGTATGTGCCTACTAAGGAACAGATTGCAGACATCTTTACTAAGCCATTTCCTAAGGATAATTTTGAGTATCTCAGAGGGAAATTAGGGTTAATTTCCCCTCCTAATCTAAACTAAGATGCAATTCTTTGCATCAATCCATGCATTCATAATCATATCTTGATCTAGATTGATCTTGTGGTGGCTGCTACTCAGGGGGAGTGGTCAAATGATTCAGATATGTGGTTCAGAGCTTGTGTACCTTTTCCATTGATGTCAAAGGGGGAGAATATTAATGTGAAAAACTTTGAGGGAGAAGAGCAGATAACCTTGGGGGAGAAGAGCAATAAAAAAAGGGAGAAGAGAAATGTAAGGGGGAGAAGAACAATATGAAGAGTTATTTGTGTTGATGGTATTTTTCACATCATGTGTTGCCATCAATGCCAAAGGGGGAGATTGTTGGATGTTGTGGTTGTCTTTCTGATATGTGGTTGTCATTGATGTCAACATTATTAGCATTTGATGTTCTTTGAAGGTTGTATATGTCGAGGATATTGAGAAAATTATAATAAATATGTTGCAGGCTGTCTGTGAAGTTCAATGTGGTGTAAAATTCAGTATGTTTCTATTCAGAAGTTGTTCTTTCAAGGGTTTCTTGCTAATACTATATAGTCTATACTCTAGAAGTTTCAAAGGTGCGCATCAATATTTGTGCAAGTTGTGTGTTTTTGTGTTCCTATAGTTATTTTGTTGCTATAGTTGATGTTTCTAGAAGAAGAGAATTTAATTCTAGTAATTCTAGTTGTTGTGTATTCTCATGTGATGTTCGTTGATGTTTCTTGATCATTCTCTATCCTTGTTGCATGTCTGCATTGATCGGTGTGATTGTGATCGGAGATTTTTTGTTGTGTGTTTGGGTTTTCATGTTCTTGGCCGACATGGTGGTTGTAGCGTGTTACGGATCCTCATGGATTAATATTTAATGTTTGGCATGTTCCAGGAAGTTGTTTGAGGTCTTCATTATTTTGTGATCAACTTTGGTTGGTGTGCATTGAGATTTGTTCATGAATTGGGTTGATAGTTTGTAATTTATTATTTTATCTTTGACCGTCAGAGTTGTTAATGAAATTCCATGTAGCAAATATATAAGAGTGATTGTTTCTTCATTTTGAAGTGTGTGTGGTCAATGTACAAGAAGTGTGAATGAAAAATTTGTGAATAAAGATAAGATCATTCAATTGTAGAGTAGAGTGTGAATAAGGTTGAACGGGGTGTGAAGAATTATTTTTTGTGCCTAACTGGAACTGTCATCGGGCTTTTACAGAAGCTAATTTATCAGTTCATAATCTTCAGATGGATTTAATCTAAATGTTTTTGTAAGGTAGTGAGCCTTTCCATTTGAGTAGTGAGCTCTAGGCATGTGCATGAATGCATGTGCATTCCTTATTCATTTTCATTATACTTCTAATAGGGTATAATCTTGTGGACTAACATCCACCATGGTTTTTACCCTAACAGGGTTTCCACATATAAAATCTTGGTGTTCTTGTGTTTTTGATGTGTTGTTGATTCATGCTTTGACTGTTAATTATCAAATATGAGATTAAAGGTTAATAAGATTGATTAAGTGTTAAATTTTGTGATAATTGATTCACCCCCACCTCTCAATTGTCTATTCTTATTTTTCCAACAAGAACCACCCATTGATTTGAATCATATTAGTGCTATCACTATTAAGAGATCTCAAGAAGTATAGGAAAGCATTCTTAGGAGAAGGTTTGACCAAGTAGGGATTCTTTCCCAAGTCTTTTGAAATCTATAGTTGAAATCACGCATGAATTCATGAGGTTCTCTATTAATTATGGTTAATTGTTCTATAGGGACAAATGGCCACCTTTGTCTTCAAAATGTTTACATAACTTCTCACCCAACTCATCCCAATTGTGAATGGAGTTGGGAGATAGTCCTCTATACCACTGTAGTGTTTTTCCTTTGAGAGAAGTGGCAAGTAACCTAACAACCATGTTGTCTTTCATAACATCATACATTGACCATATGTTTACCACATCTATGATGTGTTCTTCTAGATTTGTAGATGTTTCACCAGTAAAATAAATACTTTTCAAGGCATTGATTGACCTATATCATTATTTTGAGCCAAAATTAAAGGGCTACCACTGGTAAAAGATACAAAGAGTTGATTTATAGGTAAAGCCATGTGGAATAATATCCTATTTGTATGGGTGGCAGGTGCTAGGTCTGAAATAATCTACCCATAGGTGGCATAGATAGGGCTCTAGGAGAAGGACTTGTACTCCTATTTCTTCTTACATGTGACAAGGATTGTCTATTTCTTCATCTAGAAGTAGAAAATGATAGCCGAATATACTAAAAATTTACCTCTAGAAGATGATCTTGTATGATTCCTTGGCATGAATGTGAAGGTCTAATCTTGAACTAGGAATTCTGAGTAACAATAGAGTCACCAATTCGTATTTAGAGTCCTCCCTTGACATCAAAGTCACCAAGTACTTGTTTAAGAGCCTCTTTAAGGCTGGAATGTTGAGAGAAACACCACTATATGAACTTGAGTGAAATGAAATTTCTTCCTATCCCACTAGGCGTGCCAAAAATTGTTGTCACATAAAATTGCACCCTAATAAACAAGAGTTAAGTGTTCTAATGACACAATGGAAACAACCTCAAGGTTGTGGGACCTTGCGCAAATGAGGTTGAATCTCTCGAAAAGGTCAGCTTCCTCTTCTAACCAAGTACAAATGTGTTGGTCTAACTAAAAACAATGAAAACCCTATTACTACTTTATTCTAACATATCATAGATAAAAGGGATAGAAAGAGACATAAGATGTAAAAGAAGGTGATGCACCAAGATAGAATGTGTTTCTTCTTTGCTTCAAATCACACAAAATATCAATAAATCAGCTAAAACAAGCATTCAAACATGTAGGTAAGATATTTTACTCAAAAAATGTAAGAAATACCTATGGTAATAGTAAGATTTATTGCTATTAGGCTTAAAAGCTAGACTTTACAATGACAAAATGCAAGATGCAGGGTCTACAAAAGAAAACTATGAGAGGAGCCCAAAAGAAGAACTCATAATAAAGATACACTATTTTCCTTTATGGTGAAAGCATAACCAAGAGTTGAATTCAAATCCTAACCCTAAACTAACTAGGTTAGAGAAGATGAACTTGATCAGATAAATGATCCGAATTTCTCCCTCTATAGAGAAACATAACTAGCCATAAAGGCTCTTACAAAACAAGAAAATCCCAAGATGATGACCCATATGAATGCAAGGATGGGGACTCATAAAATCTGTAGCAAAATATCATACCAACATACCCTAATAAGAGAATATAGCATCTGCAACACCTCAAGGAGTAATGGAACAACCTAGAAATGAAACATAGTGCTGAAAAGGCATGAAAAATCAATCCAAGTTGATCAAATTCAATCTGGTAGTTGAGAATGTCATTGAGAGATTACTTCTTCAAATTTGTCATGAATAGGAGCAATTGACCATTAAAGTTTGAAAATTGGCCATTGGATCGAGCATGGATGGCCAAGATCAGATTTCCAATACAAAATTATAACATGGCCATTGATCGCCAATCATTTAATCTCCACTATTTCCTACCATCCCATGCACCACTTTTACACTTTTTGTAGGGCAATGGGTCACATTTAGCAATTAATTGCCTCCTTACCACTATACTGCACATTGGTTACTTGACTTCCATGGTATGATGGTGAACTTATTGCTACCCCACGCTTTCTTTTGATTGAATGACGTGGTATGGTGGTGAAATTATGACTACCCTATGTTGCCTTTTGATTGATCATCGTGGTATGCCGGTGAACTTACCGCTACCCCGCGTTGCATTTTGATTGATTGTTGCGATATGGTGGTGAACTTACCACTACCCCAGACTGCTTTTTGATTGACCACCATGATATGGTAGTGAACTTACCGTTACCATGCATTTCCTTTTGATTGATCGCCATGAATCAAAGGCTAGGGAAAAAAGACTAAGAAAATCAAGAAAATCAAAATGGAAGCAGCAATGAATTATTCAGGAGAGGCCTAGTTCTTAACTCCAATTTTTTTTGTAATGATCTCTTAAGTGAATAAAGCTAGAAATGGAGAAGTCAATTGAACAATCATTCTCCACTACAGTTAAACATAAAAAACTATCAACAATATGTGGCATGCCTTTTGGGTGTGGTCGCAATATGCCAATTTTAAGTAATGAGGTGATTGAGGAGTACCTTCATGTACATACCCCCTCAAAATTTATGTTGCTATATTTCTATAGAGAAGAGGAACCCAAATAAATTTCCCTCTTTAATAGTGATATGTAACTCTGAGAAACATTACCAAAATAAGGATGTATGAATCCAATAATATTAATAAAATTATTTTTGTTTCAAAAAATATTGAATTTTGAAATGGAAAAATCATACTTTTTTAAGGACATAGATTAAAATAAATTCTTACAACTAAATAAATTTTGAGAATTTCTCACTTTTTTTTAAGCCAAGTAACTAACAAGACCATAATAACCTACTAGGTGCAATGATGATGTGAAAAAAAAGTAAACCCTATAAGTATTCAAGATAGATCTAGTGAACCTTCAAAAAATCCTATGGAAAAGTTGGATCAATCCTAAGCATATTGAATGAAACCAAATAAATATTGGGATCCTTGGAGCAAGAAATGAGAAGGGAAAAATCATGAGAATAATTAGTAGGAGAATAGTTCTCATGAAGGATGAAGGGAAATTGATCAAGACCTAAAAAATCAAAGAGATTTGAGAACTCGTTTGACAAATGAACGTACAAGAGATATGAAGAAGATTAACCCACCAAAATTTGATTGAATAATGATTCAAAGATGGAGCCAAAGCATAACTCACTAACATGGAAAAGTACATTGAAATCAAAAATTGATCAAAAAAATAAAAGAAATTTGGGAAGCCTATTAATTGGTCAATGAAGCGTCCACTTGGTGGATGAATAAGAATATTGAACTAGGATTAAGTTCCTTGAGTCCAACATGGGACCAATTTTTGGTCACTTTAAAAGAGATGTGGTTATCTTAATTGTACTTTGATAAAAAAAAATTGACCAATTTCTAGAATCTATGTTAGGGAGACATGTTAGTAATGGAGTATTAGGAAAAGTTCACCAGACTATTGAAGTGTGTACTACAATATGATCATGAAAAGATGTTTTGAATAAGGAAATTATTCTTGGGTCTAAATACCTTAATTGGAAGTGATGTATATGTTCATGTTCCAACCACCATGGACTAGGTTTTCGAGAAGGAAATTTATGAACAAAAACTAAAGTCTATCTAAGCATACCAACATAAGACTAGGAAGAAGTTTGCATTTTCCAAATCATTGCCATCCTTCAATAAGAAGTATTATAATCAAGACTCCAAACCAAAGTCAAATGGGAAAGGTGTGAAACACCTAAAATATTGAGAGGGGGAGTGAATCGGTATTCATTGAAATTTATTAATTTCATTAACTTAAAATTCCATTCAAAGAATCTCATCAAACTTGCAGAAATGGAAAGGAATAATTAAAGTATGCATCACATCAATAAACATAAGAACACTAGATTTATATGGAAAAACCTTGAAAGGGAAAATCCACATTGAGGATTAGAAAAATATTTATTATAATTGGTTACAATGGAGATTATAGAATGGTGGACTCATTATCCAAAAAGAAATAATGGCTCACTTTCGGTAGTTCACTGAAAAGGGCTCACTACTTAGAATAGAAAATATAGAATAAATAGTGGCTCATTTCCAAAGATGAACTATTAAAAATGCATCTGCAACATGACAAAAGTATAGCTCCAATTAAGCATAGAAAACTCACTTAACACACTTCATACTTCACCACTATCACACTTTGCACTTCACTCTACATCAAATATTACACACACACTTTTGAACTAATTCAATTCATCCCTTACACAATGAATCAAACTTGTATATATACATAAATCCACCACAAACACCAAAATCATCAATTAGGTCAGCCTAATTAGATGAAACATGCAACCTCATATCCTATTAGCACAAAACTCCAACACACATGCTTTGCAAAAGGAACCAAAACATGTACCACACCAAAATAGGTCATCATGACCTATAATCACTCCCATGATTATGCTCTATAATTATCTCAACTCTACATGACCCAAAAACCTTTAGGTTGGCATCATTGGTGAAGAAACAATTGAATGAACCAATTGTTCATTCACAACTCAACATTCAGACCACCAAATCACTTGCCACTTGGACTGCACACACATCTGAAACCATCCAACTTCATCAAAACCACACAAAATAATATTAATCCATAGTAGAATGTAGAGCATTCCAACATGCACTCTGCAACAAAAAATCTACCATTACTAGGCCTAGTGCATTTTCATTGATATCTTTAACTCCAAAAGACATCAAGACTAGAAACTTTGGATCTAGACACATCCAACACACACCATGAACACCTCAAAACTATATGCCAAGATTTTGAATAGTAGAGCAATGTAGACCACAAAACTATTACCCTAAACACTAAATATGCACACTAGGACTTAGCCAATTCTTCATTACACTTGGTCTTCACCAGACCAACACTTTTACATTTCTACATTGGTTTTCCATCAATGACAACACCATATACCGACATGCTCATGTTTCCAATAATATCCCCCTCTGTCATTGATGGCAACACACTCTCCAAAACTACTCCCCTTTGACAGCAAGGGCAAAGGGCTCATTATATTACTCCCCCTAACTGATATATTTACATGAGAGTATCCCCCCTTTCCGCTTCTCTCCCTCTTTTAATATTATCCATCACAAAATAGATAATTTTTTTACCATGAAACCATTAATACTTTTGTATGTGTACATTGAAATCAAAAAATTGCATATATAGAGTAAAAATGTATAACTTAACCCACAGAGGGTCAAATACCCTTAAATAAGACTCCTACATCTTTGCAAGTTGTGCCTCCCAGTCTTTCTTTACAACCTCCCAGACCTTCTTAGCAAAGGAAAGTATATGACATTGATTCTCAAACTAAATGTGGAGGTCTTCTCCTTCTTCCAAAGAACTAGGCACTGGATTTATTTTCACAACTTTCTCAGCATTAACTAACACTCTAGTTAAAGAGGTAAGTCTTGCACTTACCATATCTCTAACATTGCATTATTATCTTCTCCTTTTGTTCTAGTAATAGAAAGAATTGACGATGCATTTTTTTAGTAATAGCTCTTGTAGCTCCATCTGCATCATTAACAAAATCATATGCACTTGAGGCCTAAGAAATTTGTGACTCAATAGATTCCATTTGATCTTTGATGCTCCTTGTAGGATTTATCCATTTCAAATATAATTAAAATAAAAATTTAGCTTCTTCCAAACATTTCTTAACATCTTCTAACTTTCCTTACAACTTACCATGTGAAGTATTACATTTGTCAGAAACTTATGCTAACCTCTTATCATTGATCATCTTATTTGCCATTTTATTTTCAACCTTTTCTTCTAAACCAATAGAATAATCGTTCCTATAACACCTTCATTGCTTCATCTACCAACTCTACACTCTTCTACTGCATTTGTAGAATATCCTTCCTTGTGGAGGCATGAAATACTTCACCAAGCTATAAATTTTGTAAAGGGGAAATTTTATTCAAGTCCACTTGACCTTGTTGCATGGGAATCTGCAAGAGCTATATAGACACCACTG
Organism: Sequoiadendron giganteum; assembly: GCA_007115665.2. NCBI lineage: Eukaryota > Viridiplantae > Streptophyta > Pinopsida > Cupressales > Cupressaceae > Sequoiadendron > Sequoiadendron giganteum. The sequence goes on from CM021109.1 coordinate 194,460,044, forward strand.
GTTCAAACTGCAACTACATATCCAATAGATATTTTAGTGAATCTCCAAAGGCTATGGACATTAGGTTTAATTGTATTTCCTTCTTCCCATTTCTCACTCTTCTCCATTTCTCTACTTTTGGAGGAGGAAAAGTGTCTTCCTTTTGTGCCTCAATCTTCTCCTTATCACCACTACTGGAGCACTCTTCTAAAACCTTCTCATCTATCAAAGGCAAAGTTTCTTGTTTTTGTACTCCAGTCTTCTCTAAGAGACCTTGCATGTCTTCTTTGTTCTACTTAGCATTTGTATCCATATCCAAAGGGGGGAAATTTTGTTCAACTTGAGCTTCATCCTTCTTTGGGATATTATTCTTATCATCTTCCTTCTCTTTAGCAATATTCTCCACAACTGGAGGGGTATTATTATTGAGCTTCTCTTTTGCTATTTTTCCTTGATGACAATATGGTGTTTCAGTTTGGCATCTTGGTGGTTGATTATTCAGTTGCATTGTTTCTATTCTGTCATTGGCATACTTACTTCGGCATTATGATGTTATCTTTGATGGCACTGATCTCTTGACTCCATGTGCAGATCATAAGGAATCATGTTTACAGGTTAATGCTCCCATGTTCAGGTGACATGATTTTGATTTTGATTATATGTTATTGGCTTGTTCAGATTTCTAACATTATGACAATGATATAATTTTCTTCACATTATCGGAGGTGTGCTTCTCTATTCATACTCTATTAGGTAATGCTTTCAGCTATCTTGGTTCTTGGGATTATCAATTGCAGTTGGTTCTTAGTCTTAAGAAAACCCTATTGGGTTTCGTTAAATAATTTTTAATGGCATGGGCATATGATATAATGATACTGGCATGGGTATATGAAACATGTGATATTGGCTTGCGCATACGGTATATTGAATTTGGCATGAAAATTAGCCTTTATTATATTTCATAAGGCATTGGATATATAGGGCATTATATGATGGCAATCGATTTTGAATAAAGGAAAATGAATTAATCATTTCTTGTGCATATGCTATTGGGTCTTTTGGTTAACAAATATCTTGGCCTTAAGGCCAACAACAGGTATGAGGTTATGTTTATTTAGAAAAGTCACCATGGAAGTGACATGGATTTGATTCCTTGGAAACAAGGATGTATAAGGTAATTGACATTTGGTCTTCTAAAGTAGTCATGACAAAATTATGTAAGGCATTATTGTGTCAGAATTTCACTTGGTTAATAATTGAATAGTGGTAATGATGTTGGTCAGCATGCATTGCATTGGACTGTCCCCAGATTTCAAAATGCAGTATGAGTTTCTAATTATTACTTCAGTCCTTTCGGACTTCAAACTTTATCAACATTGGTAAATGACATCGGTTGAATTGCCTTGGAAAGTTTAGGGCAATCATTTTGTTGTTTCACATGCTCGAGGGTTTGGAACCCTAACTCGGCCACAACCATTGAAATATTCTTAGTTGTTTCACTGTGTTTTTTGGCTTTTTGAATCACTTGGATAGCGAATGGGGGAATCTGAAAGATCATTACCATGGTCAATATTCTTGTCAGTATTTTGTCACTAGGTAAGGGCTCAAAATTGGAAGAAGTTTGTGCTACTTTGCTGCTCTGCCAGTCTGGTAAATAGCTCCATGACAGACTCTCTTACATTCTTCTCAGGTATTCATCTTTTCAACTATTTTGAAGAACTGATACTTCTACTAGCACAAACAATTGAAGACATGTGTTTGCTTCTTTCTGGAAAATGGTAAATTGGGTTTATTTGTTTGTGATTAGTAATGATGCATGTCGATTTCACATAATCTGAAATGCATATCAAAATAGTTTACTATAGTGGTTATGCTCCTGCTTTAAGGGATGATGTTTTTTTGGTTTGTGGGTAATCATGAAGTCTGCAAATCTTTTCAGTCTCTCACCTGGACTCAGTGATAACTATTATTGGGTGCATTATTATGTGGTTTTGGTTACACTACCTTGTGGTTTTGGTTACATTACTGTTGTAGCAGTTTTCGAGGCTATTGTTCATGGAATATTTATATGTTTTAATGTTGTTTCGGTTAGCACTTCCTGTGTAGGCTTCTTGTGTGGATAGGGTTTAGTCTCCTTTCTAAATTTTCATTTTCCTTGACTATTCTTGTCAGAAGAAAACCTCCATGCTGATCATTTTCTCAAAAACACATCAATACCTGGCAAAGTAGTTCGACAAAAAGTGGGTACTTTTGAAAATCACCTCTATTGTTTTTAAAAATATGTAAAAGGAGCTACAGTTGTAAATTCCTTGAGATGTAATGATGAAATTTGTGTAAGAAGAAAAATAGAGAGATTAGGGTTTTTAGTCTACTTGGAAAATCTATGAGAAATAAGGTTTTTAGATTCTGGAGAAACTGTGAGATAGTGTTAAATGTTTTTAGGAACTATGAGAAATGTATGAGAAAGAAAGTGAAAAACCAGTGTGAGTATATCACTATGATTGTATTGAAGAAATGTTGAGCATTGTGATTGAAAAAATAAAATATGTGTTAATTATCAAGTTGTCTTAAGGCTTGACAATGGATAGAATTTTGAAGGGTCGTTCTTGAACCTTGAGGATTGTAGGCATTGTCCATCAAGAGGCACTTGAGAGAAACTAGAGAAATAGATATATATCCTCTATATCATTGTATGTCTTACTGAAAATAATAAAGGGGTTGGTGCTCAAAAACCATCCTATGAGGCATTGTCAAAAGTGATTATTAAAATGAAAGCCTAAAAAGGAAGCAGTTTAGGAGTGGTTTTTCTACCCTAAGAGGGTTTTCCACTCGACATATCTTTTGTCACTTTTCTTATCTATGATTCATCTGATTCATTGCATGAATTATTTAATATTATATGTTTCACTATTATAATTCTCATTTCAGTTTATCTAATTGCATTTAATACATGAATGAGTTTATCATTGATAAATGAGAGCATACACCTGTTTTATTTCAGTTTTAGTAAAATTTGTCAAAACTGTTAATGGCACTGATTCACCCCCCCTCTCAGTGTCTTTTTCACTCCAACAATTATCTGTTGGCATGTCTTCCTATCCAAGCTCATGCTCATGCTATTTTACAGCAAGAACATTGCTTTCCAGGAGGGTTGTATTTTGTTACATCTAATATTCATTACTCAGAGGATCTCCCCACCCTTTAGCAAGCTCTTCAACCTTTTGCAATGTCTCTTTCCTCAACCTCTCAAAACCTTCCTTGTCTTTGCTCATAAAAGTGTTAACTCTTGTTTTGACTTGAATTTATTGCTATACAACTTGGAAAACTTGCATCTATCCTCATGAGATAGTAAGGAACCAATCTTCTCTAAGGAAAATGCCTTTATCTTTGCATCCTCTTCAATAGCTTCTTGTCTTCTTGGAATTAAAACATTTTTCAGATCATCAATAAATTGATCTTCAATATTATCTAGGCCAGTATCAAATATTACCATATAATTAACAATAGCCTCTTCTATTGTTACCTTATCTTCATCATTTACATCTAGAAACATTTCAACAATTTCCTTCAATATACCAAACTCTATAATACTACTAAACAATGGCTCTAACTTCAAGGTATTGTGCTCCCTATCCAGAGGAATCTTCTCTTTCTTCTTTCCCTTACTTTCAAGTGATTTTTATTTTTTAAAACTCTTTTCACTTTTCTAAAACATATAAGTTTCCTTTTCTTTTTCCACTACCTCTTCACTTTGTGTCTACCACATCAGATTTTTCTCTTTTTGCACTGGTCTCTTGAGAGACTTGAGATTTCTTCTTCCAGAACAACTAAGGTCCTTCTTATTCTTCTTCTTATTTATAGCTAATGTACTTCTCCCTGGTAGCCTTTTCTTTCCTTCTCCTCTTAGAAATCTTTTGTGTCTCAGGGGTGCTAGATGTTTCTTTCTTCTTGGAACTCCCTAGAGGCTTTGTTCCAGAGGAATTAGGAACATCAAAAGAGGGGGAGGAGGTACTTATTAACCTTCTTGTACTTGGAGTAGCCTATGGAAGAGAATATGTGGCTTTTGATTTCCCCACAAAACCGTTGGGTGAGTTCACCATCTCCTCTAGCTTAGCTTTCATCTTCTCAACATTATTTTCAATGTATTTCTTTTTCATCTCTAGGTTTACTTCAATCATTTTCTCTTTATAGGTACCATGCCTCTCAACTACAAGATCCCTAGGTCTACTCAATAAAACCTCTACAAGGCTAGAAAGTTCAAGTTTTGTTACCTCATAGCCAAGCTCTGGAACCCAAACTATTTTGGGTTCAACTACTTCCATATACCAGTAGTCTCTACTCACCATGAATGTTATGTCATTCTTGTATTTAGCCACAACACTTTATAGAATTTTATATCTCTCTTGCATCCGTTATTGGAATGATTTGAAGAATTCCCATAACATAGAGTTCTAGGATTCTAGGTTTGCAAGCCTTCTCAAATGATCTCTTATTTTCATAGCTACCAGAACACTATCATCCCATATCACATTATTTGCACTAGGTAACTCATTTAGAAAGTAAAAAAACAAAAAAATAACAAGGGTACCATATCGAAATGGGTACTTTGACTCTTTTATTTTATATATTTTCCATCAATTGTAGTCTTAGAATCTCACAAAAATCTATGTATAGACCTTCCTTCACCATTTGGTGAGTTGCATGAATTAAAATGGTCAAAATAGAGTTACTTCTATTTGCATAGAAGATCTTATAGCCTATCACTATTGAAGCATACTTAATCGTTGGATCATCAAATATAATTTATCATTAGGGGATGCTTATCAAACTTTTCTCTGATAAGATTCATTACCAAATCATTCTTCATGGCCTTTAGTGTTGAAATTGGTTACAATGCTAATTTCCTCTTTGTTAATTATGTGTGGCATGTCCAACCACATGAATTTGTCATGAATTTTGTTGAGTACATACTTAACCCAATCATCCTCATAACAAAGATTGGGGAAATTATTCCATACATCCAATTTCTTCTTCGTTAGACTCTCATACTCAGGTTTTAGCTCGAATTCATCTCTATTCAACACCTTCTCCCATTATTATACCATCTTCAAATGATTATACTCTTACATTTTCATGTGGATATAGATCCACACATCCTTTATGTGCATTAAACCATACGAAACCCTAGAGAATGCACCTTCAGGGTCCGTCTCCATAGATTTAAATAGGTACTTCTTGAATTTATGTCTTGGTCACTCAAGAACATCGATAACTTGAGTGAACATTTTGAACTTTCACAAAACTAGGGTTTGCAAGAAATTGATAAATAACTTGTGAATCTTTACAAGTAGGGTTTCTATTGACACTTCAGAAATGCTTCAAATCAACTTTTCTCTACTCTCCACCTTAATTTCTCAATTGTGAATGAATTTAACATATATGAAATGACATATAAACCTATTTCCAATGACCTAATGTGCATTAATTGCAATAGATAATGTTACGTCATAAAATATGGCAAACCCACACTATGTTTTCATAGGCATCTTCAATCACTCTAAAAATCTATGCAATGAGATATTTAAAATCAGAGGTACCACCAATAGACCAAGCTTATCATCCAACATGTGTACCATTGTGTTGAAGACATCATCACCACATCTTCAATAGGGGGCTGGAAATTTTTCTACTGAAACTCCCCCTGAGCCAAATCTCTTTATCTAGTTTCTAGAGGAAACATCTGCACCAAGAGCTGACACTAACTCATTCTTCACCTCATTATCTTCCTTTTTTCTTCTAGATCTTGTTCATTTCCTTTTTCATCTCCACCAAATCAATCTTCTTCACCGGATCAACCTTCTTCTATGAAACAAAGGGTTTCACATTATTTCTTTTGCAAAGCTTAGCTATGTGTTCTATCTTATTGCATTTGTGACAAATGACACCTTTTTGCTAAACAAATTTAATTCTTGCCATTTTAGATTTGTATTCAAAATCCTTATGCCCAAATCTATTGCATGTATAATATTAACCATTCAATGATTGAAATATCATACCATTATTGTAACCATTCATCATCTGAGTTCTACATTCACTAGCTTTATGACCAAATCTATTTCAAGTAAACCACTGATTGGAAAAGGATTGAACATTTGGATTCATTCTGCTTCTAACTCTACTACTCTATGTCCAAATTTAATGCAAGATTAACAGTAAACATTAAAAGATGAATACCTTCATGCAGCTCCGGTTGTCTAATATGAGGCCTTTTGAAATTTTTCTTTTGGTTCCATACCTGTCTGATATTGCTCTTCTTATCTCCAATCTTCCTTTGTTCATCATTATTTTTTTCAGCTTTGTTTTGAGTCTAATTTTCTTTTTAGCTTTCTCATTTTTAAACCTTAATCCTTCTTTGTCCTTTGAAGCTTTTTGACTTGGAAGTATATCATCAAGCAAGGTGGAACCTTTCTTGAATTTTTCTTCTTGAATCTTCGATTTCTCCAAATATTTCCTTAGAGACACAACATCTTCTTCAAGCTTTGAGCATTTTGTAGAGTTGTCTTTCAATTTGGAATTCAAATAGTCTTCAACTCTTTTTTTGTCTTCAACTTGAACTTTCAAATTAGTGATTGTATCATTTGATTGTTTGAGCTACTCATTTTTTTGTGTATCTTTCTTTATTTTCTTGAATTGCTCTCTCAACTTCTTGATGCACTCATCTCCTTTCTTAATATCTTCTTTTAGATCTCTATTCTCACATTTTTCTTTATCCAGATCATCAAGGGCTGATTTGAGCTCTTTTTCCATATCAACTTCATAGTCTTCTTTAGTAAACCCTTCAGGGAAGATTTCTTTTGGAGGAATAGGATATCTCATAGTTTCCATGTATTCAACCTCCAAGATCTACCTCAACGATTAATCCAATTGAAGGAACCAATCTCTTATACCAATTTTTGAACAACCAAAATACTGAGAGGGGGGGTGAATCAATATTCACTAAAACTCATTAACTTCATTAACTTAAAAATCTATATTCAAATCATCTCATAAAACTTACAGAAATGGAAAGGAGCAATTAAAGCTTGCATCACATTAGTAAACATAAGAATGTTGACAACATAAGGGTAGACAACTGAGAGGGGGGGAGTGAATCAGTTGTCTCAGAAATTATACTTATTAAACTTATTCTCAGATCTTATAATTAAACATGAAAGAAGAAACCATCACCACATCAAAAACACACATAACACCAAGATTTTTGCATGGAAACCCTGTTAGGGGAAAAACCATGGTGGAGGTTAACCCACAAGTTTATACTCTGTTAAAAGTATAGTAAATGGGGAATGCACATGCATTCAGGCACACTGCCTAGAGCTCATTGCTCAAATACAAAAAGGCTTACTGCCAAAAGGAAGAAACACTATCTTATAGTCACATTCAAATTACATCCATTAGAGAGATTTTGAACTGAGAAGATAGCATCTGCTAATGCCTGATTATAGTTTTGGTTAAGCACATGAACACTCTTTCTTATGCTCACTCTTCTTTACACTTTACTTCTTCCTTCAAAATATCTGAACTTTATTCACACATAGCACTCGCACTTCGCACATCTCGCATGTCACAAATGATGTAAAAAATTGGTTATATATATCCGCATCTAAGGATAACATCAACTACATGTCATCCTAATAAAATATAAAATGTGTACAAACTGTCAGCCCAAATTAATAAACAATTGTCAATGTGAATCAACCAATGTCAGCCAAAACATAGTAGGGACCCAAAACAACATGTCTCAAACATGAAACACCATAAAAAATTAGCCTCGAAGATCCACAACATGCCACAATCACCCTATCGGCCATGAACATGAAAAACATGAACACGCAGAAAAAAAATCACCAATCACGAGCACAACGATCAATGTGAACCAACAACACAGATAGAGGATGATCTAGAAACATCCAAAAGCATCATGAATCACCTCATAAGAATTCACAACAACTCAAATTCCCAGAATCACATCATATTCTTACAGGAACACCAACTAAAGCAACAAAACAACAGTCATAACATAGATACTCATAACTTGATCAAATATTCATGCAAACCTTTGAAAATTTTGATGGATAAACTAGATATAAATTTCAACAAACCCTTTAATCTTCAACTTCTCACCATCAATATACTGAACTATCCATCATACTGAACTTCACTGCTTCACTGACAACCTTTAACTTATTTTATTACAATTTTCTCAATATCCTTGACATATACAACCTTAAAGACATTAATGCCAATAGTTTTGACATCAATGACAACCACATATCAGAAATATCCAACAATCTCCCCCTTTGGCATTGATGAAAACACATGATGTGAAAAATTCCATCAACGATACTTTCTCTTAGCACTTTCTCCCCCTTTGATTTTGAATCTTTTCTTTCATAATTTTTCACATGACTCTTCTCCCCCTTTGACATCAATGAAAAATGTACACATTATCTTTCTCCACACAAGCTCTAAACCACATATCTAAACATCTGAATACTCCCCCTGAGTAGCAACCACCACAACATCAATCTGAATCTCAAGATATGACTATGAAATGCGCAGACTGATGCCAAGTCAATGCATCTAGGAGGGGTAATCACCCCTTGCTTCCCTCTGAGATACTCAAAAGTATCCTTAGGCAAGGACTTGGTAAGGATATTTTCAATATGTTCCTTAGTAGGCACATACTCCAGTCTGACTTCCTTTTCACTCACCTTGTCTCTCAAAAAGTGGAACTTGGTAGATATACGTTTGGTTTTTGAATGCAGCACCATATTTTTAGAAATGTTAATAACACTTGAATTATCACAGAATATGGCAATAGGTTCATCATACACAACTCGGATATCTTTCAACATCTTCTTCATCCATAATACTTGAGTACAATTTTTAGCAGCAACAATGTATTTTGCCTCTATAGTAGATACAAAAATGGCATTCTACTTCTTACCTAACCATGAAATCAGCTTCTTTCCCAAGAAAAATGCACAACTACTAGTAATCTTTCTATCATCCACATCTCTTGCCCAATAAAAATTAGTAAAAACACTCAAAGTAAGGCCATCCTCATTAGGATACCATAGGCCAAAATCAACTGTTCCCTTCAAGTACCTGAAAATCCTCTTCACAGCTATCACATGAGATTCCTTAGGATCAGCATGAAATCTTGCAACAATGCATATGAAATTCATGATATCAAGTCTATTTTGAGTCAAATACAACAATCCACCAATCATGGATTTTTATCTAGTCTAATTTGTCTTAGGATAATCATCATTTTGAGTCAACTTACATCTGGTCACCATAGGTGCACCAACTAGCTCTGAATATTCCATACCAAACTTTTTCAGTAGTTCTTTCACATACTTGGACTAAGATATAAAAAATCCCTTTATCTAACTGAGTAATTTTCAATCCCAAAAAGAATTTCATTTCTCCAATCATAGACATTTAAAACTCACTCTATCTCATCAGCAAACTTCATGCACAAACTATCATCTCCTCCAAAAATGATATCATCAACAAAGACTTCAACAATCAAATCTTTATCATGATCAATCTTGAAATACAAATTACTATCAGCAGTACCTTTGTTAAATTCAAGCTTCAACAATACTTGTCCAATCTAGCATACCATGCTCTTGGGACTTGCTTAAGTCCATACAATTCTTTCTTCAGTCGGTAAACCATATCTCGCTGATTAGTCAATTGAAATCCATCAGATTGCTCAATATACACTTCTTCATCCAATTCACCATTTAGAAATGTTGACTTGACATTCATTTGATAAACCTTAAATTTTTGGTAAGTAGCATAAGCAAGAAATAGTCTGACAACTTCAATTCTAGCAATAGGAGAAAAAGTTTCTTCAAAGTCAATTCCTTCCATCTGAGAGTATCCTTTACACACCAGTCTTGCTTTGTTTTTAACAACTTCACCTTGCTCATTTAGTTTATTTTGAAAGGCCCATTTAGTTCCAATTACATTTTTGTCCTTAGGTCTAGGAACAAGAGTCCATGTATCATTCTTCTCAATTTGCAGTAGTTCTTCTTTCATTGCTTCCATCCAATGTTCTTCAAAATCAAACAGTTTCTTCTGCAATTCTTCTCCTAGTCTAAACAACTTTGTTCTTATCACCTATAATATGATCTTCTAAATGATTTAGTCTTACATACCTTGGAGTCTTAGGTTGTTCTTGAATTTCAATCTCTTGTGATCTTGCTTCTGCACTTTTACTAGTTTCTTCCTCTTGATTTTCCTGATTCACTAGAATGATTTGAACTTTCTTTCCTTTATCTGAACTGTCATTCCGATTGTCTGAATCATATCCACAAATTTTGGATGGTCTAAATGTGTCTTCATCAACCTTTACACTTGCACTTTCAACTACTTTCTTCAATCTTTTATTGTAGCACTGGTAGGCTTTACTTTTAGTAGAATAACCAAGAAAGATCCATTCATCACTTCTAGCATCAAAATTTCCTATATCTTCATCTCTTTTGATATAACATTTGCTTCCAAATATTTTTAAGTATCTAATAGTAGGCTTATGAAAAAACCATATCTCAAAAGGAGTCTTACCAGTATCACCTTTGACATATAACTAGTTGAAAGTATAAATGACAGTACTTATAGCTTCTCTCTAGTAGATATGAGGAACATTTCCTTCCAGCATCATAGTCCTAACAGCTTCTTGAATTGTTATGTTCTTCCTTTCCACAACTCCATTTTGCTAAGGGGTCCGCGGGGTAGATAATTGTCTCTTTATCCCATGCTCTTCACAGAAATAATTAAACTCACCGGAGGTGAATTCACCACCTCTATCTGATCTCATAAATTTAATCCCTAGACTTGTCTCTGTCTCAACCATAGCCTTGAAAATATTGAATTTCTCTAGAGCTTCATATTTTTCCCTTAAGAAAGTAACCCACATCAATCTAGAATAATCATCAATAAGTAACATGAAATATTTGTCTCCTTGTAAAATTTTGATTCTAGAAGGACCACACAAGTCAATATACACAAGCTCCAATACTTCATTTGAACAATACTATTTACTTCAGAATGAGACTCTAGTTTTCTTCCCTAACTGACATTCCTTGCATATAGTAATAGTTGGTTTTATCAACTTAGGAAGATCTCTCATTTCTTGCGTAGAAATTATCTTGATAATATTGTCAAAGTTTACATGACAAAATCTCCTATGTCACAACCAACTTTCATCAACTTAAGCAATCAAACAACTTTTATTAGCAATACTTAGTTGAAAAATATTACCTTTTTTTTGTACCAGATGCAATCAAATTTCCAGAACTCCCCAATATTTTACATTTTCCATCCTTGAATCGAAGATTATCTCCCTTGTCAACCATCTATCCAACACTTAAAATATTATGCTTCAAACCTTCCATATATAAAACATCATTAGTATTATCCTTACCATCAAAAGAAATGGATCCTATGCCATGGATTACACCAACTTTATCATCACCAAATATTACAACACCACCATCATACTTTTCCAAGCTCACAAATTTAATTTTGTCACCTGTCATGTGATGAGAGCATCCGTTGTCAATCACCCATTCATCTTTTTCTTCAACTTGAGTAGCTAGAGCTTTCTCCACATTCATGCAACTAGTAGATTCAATAGGTACACAATTACTTTCCTTGATAACAATAAATACAAACTCATCTTCACTTACATTTCTTTTATTAGATTCATCATCTATCACACCTTCATCAACAGTAAAATAACACTTTCTTTGGAATCTAGGCTTGTTAGATCTTGGCTTAGGAACTCTTTCAGGACACCTTGAGGAAAAATAACCTATCTTATTGCAAGAAAAACATTTTAAGAGGAAATTTTCCTTTATAATTACCTTCTCCTTTAGCTACCCTCTTGACAAGAAGTGCTTCAAGCTCATCTAGCTTTCTCTCTTCTTCTTCAATCTCTCTCATTTTTTGGTCATATTTAGACATTTTTCTAGAAGAACTTTCTCCTGGATCATATCTCTGCTTATCTTTCCTAGATACAGTAGCTTTGAATGCAGATTTTGTCTTAGGAAGAGATTCACCAAACTCACTTAACTAAAAAGCAGAAAGATTACCAATCAACATGTCTCTGGTTACATTTTTCATAGTTCAGATCTCCTCAATAGCAACAACTTTGTGTTTGTATGCAGTAGGCAAGGATCTGATAACTTTAGCAACAATCTTTGATTCTTCCAATGTTCCACTAGTACATCTCATACTACATACAAGTTCATTCACTCTTTGCTTAAAATAAGTAATGTTCTCATATTCACCCATTCTCAATATTTCATATTTTTGTTTCAGGCTCTATAGCTTAGCAATCTTCACATGAGTATCACCTTCATACAAAGTTTCCCACTTTTTCCAGATCTCATAAGCAATCTCAACTCCATTACATTTGTCATTTGAGAATCAGTCAGAGCACTCAACAATGCTTCCTTAGCCCTAATATTGTACTCGGCTTCCTTAATTTCATCTACAGTAGAAGGACCATTTTGAGGTATGATATATCTATTCTTTGTAATTATCCAGTAGGGTTCACCAATGCATCTTAGATGACACTCCATTTGAGTCTTCCACAGAGATTAATTTGTTCCATCAAATCTCGGACTATCCTTCTTATATGTCACCATCTCGGATCACCTCAAGAAATCAAGCTTCTCTAGAGGAACTTGGCTCTGATACCAATTGTTGGAAACACAAGGGCAGACAACTGAGAGGGGGGGTGAATCAATTGTCTCAAAAATTATAATTATTAAAATTATTCTTAGATCTGATAATTAAACATGAAAGCAATAACCATCACCACATCAGAAACACACACAACACCAAGATTTTTGTGTGGAAACCCTGCTAGGGGAAAAACCATGATGAAAGTTAATCCACAATTTTATACTCTGTTAAAAGTATAGTAAATGGGGAATTCACATACATTCAAGCACACTACCTAGAGCTCAGTGCTCAAATACAAAAAGGCTTACTGCCCAAAGGAAGACACATTATCTTATAGTCACATTTGGATTACATCCATCTGAGAGATTTTGAACTGAGAAGATAGCATCTGCTAAAGCCTGATTAAAGTTCCGATTAAGCATGTGAACACTATCTTTTTCTCACTCTTCTTCACACTTTACTTCTTCCTTCAAAAGATCTGAACTTTATTTGCACATAGCACTCACACTTTGCACATCTTGCATGTCACAAATGATGTAAACAATCAGTTATATATATCTGAATCTAAGGATAACATCAACTACATGTCGGCCCAATAAAATATAAAATGTGTAAAAACTGTCAGCCCAAATTAATAAACAATTGTCAATGTGAATCAACCAATGTCGGCCAAGATATAGTAGGGACCCAAAACAACATGTCTCAAACACGAAACACCATAAACAATTAGACTCAAAGATCCACAACACCGCTACAATCACCCTGTCGACCATGAACATGATAAACATGAACACACGAAAGAAAACCACCATTCTCGAGCATTTCAATCTATTCAAACCAACAAAAAAAATAGAGCATGATCTAGAAACATCCACAAGCATCATGAATCACCTCAGAAGCATTCACAACAACTCACATTTCCAGAATCACATCATCTTCTTTTAGGAACACCAACTAAAGCAACAAAATAACAGTTGGAACACAAATACTCATAACTTGATCAAATATTCATGCGAACCTCTAAAAATTTCGGTGGATAAACTAGATATACCTATCAACAAACCCTTTAATCCACAACTTCTCACCATCAATATACTAAACTATCCATCATACCGAACTTCACTGCTTCACTAACAACCTTAAACTTATTTTATTATAACTTTCTCAATATCCTTGACATATACAACCTTAAATACATTAATGACAATAGTGTTGACATAAATGACAACCACATATCAGAAATATCCAACAAAGAACACTATATTTACATGAAAAACCCTTGAAAGGGAAAAACCACAATGAGGATTAGCTCACAATATATTATAATTGGTTACAATAGAGATTACAAAATGGTGGACTCACTATCTAGAAAGAAAGAATGACTCACTACTAGTGGATCACTTCCAAGGTCTCACTATCCATAATAGAAAAATATAGAAGAAAGGGTGGCTCACTACCAAAGATGAACTATTAATAATTCATCCACATCATGTGAAAAGTATAGTTCCAATTAAGTGTAGAAAAATGACTTAACACACTTCATACTTCACCAGTATCACACTTCACAGTTCCCTCTACATTAGATATCACACACACACTCTTGAAATAGTTCAATTCATCCTTCACATAATGAATTAACCTTGTATATACATACACCTATCACAAACACCCAAATCATCAATTAGGTCAACCTAATTAAATGAAACATGTAACTTCATATCCTTTCGGCACAAAACTCCAACACACATGCTTTGTGAAAGGAACCAAAATATGTACCACACCAAAATAGTTTGGTGTGACCTATAATCACTCCCATGATTTTTCTCTATACTTATATCAACTCTACACGACCCCAAAACCTTTAGGTTGGCACTGTTGGTGAAGCAACAATTAAATGAACTATTTTTTCTTCCACAACTCAACAAATGGACCATAAAATCACTTTCCACTTGGAGTGCACACACATATGACACCTTCCAACACTTCCTCAAAACTACACATCATAACATTCATCCGCGGTGGAATACAAAGCATTCCAATATGCACTCTGCAACAACAACTCTGCCATTACTAATCTTGATACACTATCATGGATATCTAAAACTATGAAAGACATCAAGACAAGAAACTTTGGATCTAGACACATCCACACCATGACCACCTCAAAACCGCTTGAAAATATTTTGTATAGCGAAGTAATGTAGACCATAAAAATGTTCCTCTAAACACCAAATATTCTCATTACTAGATATTCTCATTAGGACTTAGCCAATTCTTCAGTACACTTCGTCTTCACTGGACCAACACTTTTGTATTTCTATAATGGGTTGCCATCAATGAAAACATCATATACCAACAAATGGATCCAAAAATAATAGAAATGACCCTTAAAATGGAAAAATGAATAAGGATTTCAAGTTCAAAGAGAGAATTTGAAGAATGATTGTTCCACAAAGAAGAAAGAACCTCCTAGTGGATGTTTCAACTATGGAGATCATTATGTGAATGAATGCCCAAAAAATTCAAGCAAATCAATATCAAAGTTATTCTTTCCATCTCAGTAAGAAACATTCTTGCAAAGGATCCATGTAGTTGTGGATAATCACCAAAAGAAATAGAAAATTGCACCAATTGACACTACAAGTATTTAATTTGGAATCCATATCTCCATTTTAATAGACAATAGTGAAAATAAAAATTTAATAACTCCTAATTTATTAAAAATAATTCTAAGGTGGGTTTGTTATATGGCTAAACCTTGGTTAGTAGAATATGTAAACTAGTCAAGTGTTCTGGTAGAACAATGTCTATTTGACGATAAAGTTAGATTACCTTCCTTTTCAACAAAATTCAACCTATATGTAGCTCATTTGGGGTTGTATGATGTCATCCTAGGAATGCATTGGCTATGGAATCATAAAGCCAAAGTAGATTGTTTTGATTAAATAATTGAATGTCTTAATGATTTAGGAAACCCTTCCTTAATTCAAGGAATTCAACATAAAGTTAATATTAGACAAATATTTTGAATGGAACTAAAAAGAGCTAGAAGAAAAGGGTGTCATATGTTCTTAGCTAATATGGAGAAATTAGGAGAATTTAAGGAGTTAACTACTTTGATGACTTATTTTTGTATGATTTTTCAAAAAAAAGTATGAAGTAAAAGAGGAACCATATATTCAAGATTATCCTTTCCTCCATGAGTTTCAAGATGTTTTTCTTCATAAACTACTAGGGCTACCTCCTAAATAGTATTTCATTTGTAATAGATATAAAATCGGGCTCAAAAATTATGATCAAAGAACCCTAATATATGACTACAACATATTTAATGGAGCTGAAATTCCAATTACAAGAGGTATTAGTCAAAAGGAATGGTTCATATTCCTATATCACCTTGGGAGCACCTATGATTTTCATCAAGAAGAATAAAAAACATTATTCTTATGTATAGATTATTGTATGATTAAGAAAGAAACAATAAAGAATAACTATCCTTTACCTTATATCAATGATCCTTTTGATAAAATGTGTGGCACAACTATCTTTTCAAAAATTGATTTGAGGTTAGGATACCATCAACTGAGATTATCTAGACAATTTTATACTTGTACTTTTAGATGATATTTTAATATAATCTAAGAATGAAAAAGAATATATGCAAAATTTGTAAGAGATAAAATATGGTACTCATGGTACAATAGGGAACCAATCAATGTATTGGTAGGAACTAGGAATCATGAACATTTGTTGATTCTTGATTGTGGAATAACCTTTTATTATCCATACCTTCACTTATTTTGAACTTAGCTCAAAATTCATCCTAAATCTACCTCATGCAATAACTCACCAAAACCAACAGCAACACAACAAAATTAAGGAAAAACTAATAAAATGAAAGTAGGAAATATTTTTTGGTTGATATAGGATTTCTTGTCAACTTGAATGCTCCTACATAAAACATGCAAGGTAAGTAAAATGTTTCATGAGTTTGTAACTCATGCACATTTTGTCAAGTCTAGAACTAGAATTCTATACTTAACCAACTCTACAACTTTCATCCAAGAGGTTTTGTCTACAACTCTATGATTCCAACACACTAGATGTACTCCATATATTCTTTTACCCTTGTTCTTTTGGCTACCAAGAACCAATCACTTTGTCAATTTCCTCAAATTTCCTTGTGCATCCTACAAATATAAGGGTGTATCCTCTTGTATGCTTGTATCCCCTTCATAATACTTATATATCATCAATATTAAAATAGGAGATATATCTATACCTTATAGAACCACAATTCCATAAGCATTGAACAAAATAGTTTGCAACATCCTACATGGGCCTCTCTTCTTTCAATTTAACTTATTATATGTTCCTCGGGGAACCTTTCTTTCCTCAAATGTGTAAAAACCAAACCACCTACCTGAAATTATTGCTTCCTTTTGTGCATATCAAAATACTCCTTATGCACTTTTCTCTAAATTTTCTTTCACTTATTTACGTAATTTATAAATATACTCAACAAAATCCTTTACTACAACACTCTTCCTTGTTAAATATGTGCTTCCCTTAATTCATCCATGCCCCTAGGGCTATATCCATACACAATATGAAAATGTCTTTTTCCTACACTCTTGTTGATTGAATTATTGCAAGAAAACTTTGTTTGGGTTGATATCAAATCCCATTGATTAAGTTTGTTACCTACCAACCTTGCAAAAACTTACCATTAGATTGAGGATGAAAGGCTAAATTAAAACCAAATTTTGTTCCCAATTTCTTCTGCAAGGTGTGCCAAAAATTCCCAAATACTTTGCATCTTGAACTGAAACCTTACTACCTCTTTGAAAAACAACGTAGTTGTGTGGGATGCATAATTACTCTACTGAAATGGGATGAAATAAACCATTTAAAAAAATCTACCAACAATAACAAAACTCAATCATAACCTCTTTGTATTTGAAACATTCCAAAATAAAATCTATACTAATATATTCCCATGGTAAATCTGGTATAAGTAATGGATAAATCCTATATTCTACTTTTTCCTCTTGGCATGTTGGAAAATTTATATCTTTGCACCATATTCTTCACATCTATATTCATTCCAAGCCAATAATATATTTTATTCAACAATGATACTATTATTTCCACACCAAACTATCCACTCATACCTCCACTTTGTTTCTCCATTATTAAATTCTCCCTCATTTTTTTGAATAAAAAGGGTACAAATTTATTGCAACTAGAAAATCAACAATACAAACAAATAGAGTCCAAACCAAGCACCCAACGACAAAGTCCAAAAATCCAAGAACAAAAAACAACCAACATGTGCCAAGCACACAACAAGACCAACCAACAAGAAACATCATCCACCCATGTCTGCCAAGATTAACCTCTCAAGATCTTGGGAATAACTACTCCTAGCCCTCAACCTTCCAGCCATCAATCTACTCAGAAGCCCATTTGGCCAAATATTCAACAACCATATTCTACTCCCAAGGAATGTAAGTGAAGGAAACAAACTCTATCATAGAGATCACCCACAAAATATGCCTAACAATAGAGGCAAGTTACCAATTAACACCATCCAACTTCTACTCAGTCAACAAATTAACCAAGATTTGAGAGTCAAATTCACAGATGATCTTGTGCCAAGCAAGAGCATAAGATCTCTCAATAGCTACCAAAATCTCCAAACCTTCCATGAATTTGTTGGTTTTCTACACCTTATGAATGGAGAAGAACAAATGACCTTGTCAAAACTATCTCTACCAATGCCACCAATCCCAACAAGCCCTGCATTACCCCTTGAAGAGCCATCATTTTTTATCTTTAGAAATTCTTTGGGGGAGGGAACCAACCACCATCCCTTTGGAACTTATTTTTGGCATGATGACCACTTCAAAAATAATAATAATCAAATTCTAAACTATGTAGGGCCAAGCTATTCACAATCTCTTCATCTCCAATCTTCAAGGAAAAGACACTTCACACTTAGCTTCCACAGTCTCCTAAATCATGCCAAAAACTCTCTTCCAAACTTGTTGAATCATTAGGTTACTTCCATGAAAAATTATATGATTCCTCTCAAGCCAAATCTGCTAGAGAATGAAAGTGGGACCAATATTCCAAACAATCCAAAGGAAAAAAACCTTTGTTGGGGGCCTTCCCAGACTACTCTAGAATTCAATCAATGAAGAAGCATGAACATAGGGATGTCTCTAGATACCCCACAAAAGGTGCCAAATAAGCTTAGAAAAATGGCATCGAAAGAACAAGTGGGATGGATCCTCCTCATAGTAGCCACATAGATCACATATAGATGGACCTTGAAAACCTCGCTTACAAAGATTATCTCAAGTCAAGCATCTATTCCAGGCTAAATTCCACAAGAAGCTATTACACTTAGGCCAAGAAAATGTATTCCTAACATTTTTCCACCATGGAACTTCCAATCCCCCATACTTCCAAAAAATCAACTCTTGATAACCTCTAGCCACCATGTAGACCCCTTTAGGATTAAGGCTCCAAGCCAAAATATTATTCTCTCCGATTGAGCTGCACTTTCTACTAGAATAATATTTCTTAGTTTAGAATGATCCACATCTAAGCCCCCAATAGGCCACAAACTAGGATCCTTCCATCTAGATACTTCCACCTACCCACAGAAATGAGTAGATTTCAAATCCTCAACCCCAGACTAACCAACCTCCAAGAAGTGATGGCAAATATCTTGAATATTAGGATGCCTAGTCATGATTGGGGGAAAACCATCCCAAGAGTCATACAGAAAGAGGGATTCAAAATCCCTATTGAAAATCCAAAACAAACCATCCTTGATTAGCTTAGCTCCTCTTTTAAGTGTTTCCCAAATCACAGAGCCTTTACACAAAAGTGGAAATCAAGGAACCTCCTCCTTCACCACCCCTATCGGTATTTTTTAGAAATGATCTTGGCCTAGACTTGGTCTTTTTCAAAGCATCATCTCCAATAAAGCTTGGCATATAAAGCCAAACCAATGTGGCTAGCCTATTGTAGTCCAAGGCCTCCAAGTTTTTTCCAGTCTACTAACCATCTCCCACTTCACAAGACTCCACTTTGAGGATTCCAAACTACCAACTCATAAAAATTTCCTAGAAAGAGAGTCCAAATCCTTAATAAAACTTGAAGGAGCCACCTAAAGCATAAACCTATAATTGGGAAGATCCTACACCACTGACTTAAGAAACAACACCCGAACCGCAAAGGATAACCACCTATCGGTCTAGTGGCTCACTTTCATACAAAACTTGTCTAAAATACTCTACCAAGAACCCCTGGGTAGTGTACCAAGGGAAAGAGGGATGCCAAGATAGGTCAAAGGAAAATGACCAATTTGAAATCTAATAGTACAAGTAATCCGCTATTAAATAGGTACAAGAGTGTTAAAGAAGAAAATGAAATATTTTCCTTCATTGATCTATTGTTTAGAAGCTACATGATAAACATCCAAAACCTTACAAAAATTACTAGCCTCTCTGAATTTAGCCACACCCATCAAGTTGTATCGTCAAAAAATTATAAGTGTGATTGAGGAGGTAAGCCATTACCCCAATTCCACCCTTGTATCAAACCTTTAGTAACTTGATTCTTAATAACTCTCCCTAGACCCTCATCCAAGAGGATAAATAAGTATGGAGACAAAGGGTCCCCCTGACAAAGACCTCTAGATGCCCCAAATAGGGGAGAAGGCTCCCCATTAACCAACATCAAGAAGGAAGTGGTTGTGATAAAAATATTAACCCATGAAACCCATTCCTCAACAAAACCAAAAGCTCCAAGAACTTTATGAAGGAAAGACCATTTGACTCTATCATAATCGTTTTCCATGTCCAATTTGATAAACATAGCTTTATCATTTGAGGCTTCCATAGAGTGAATGGTTTCAGCTGCGATGACCACTCCATCCAAGATTTGTCTATCAACCACAAATCCTCCATGTTCCTCAGAGACAAGCTTGTTGATCCACCACTTCAATCTTTCCACAATCAACTTATACTATGTCTTATAAACCACATTACAAAGGGATATGGGCTAGAAAAACTCACTCTATTAGCCCCATCATATTTGGGGATGAGGGCAAGAAAATTAGGATTCAAATCCTTCAACATCTATTTGTTCCTCTGAGACTCACGCACTACCTCTAATAAATCCAAATTTATGATTTCCTAGAATTTTGAAGAATTCTATCGAGAACCCGTCAGGCCCAAGAACCTTTCCTTTCTTCATCTGAAAAATAGTAGCCTCCAAAAATTCTATAGAAATTAGTCTCATGAGATTCTCATTCATTTCCATAAAAACCAAAGAGGGAATACAAGCAATGATATGATTTTCTTCCTCCCTCACATCAAGGGGATCCCCCATAAACAAAGTAGAAAAATATTGAGATGCCTCACTAGAAACATCCCCTCAAGAGGTTAGATCACCTCTAGAATTCACAAGATAAGCAATCAAATTACCATGTATCCTGGCCTTTACAGAGTTGAAGAAAAAGGAAATGTTTCTATTTCCTTCTTACAACCACTCAACCCTTGCCTTCTGTTTCCAACAAATCTCCTCCCACAAATCACACACCTCTAGATCTTTCAAAGCCCTCAAATCCTCCTTGAGAGATTCCTTAGAAAGGCAATTTTCCCTAATCCCCCTAGTAATAGCATCCAAAATAGTCTAAGTAGTAACCTTAGCATGAAAGATATTGCCAAAACACTTCTTATTCCACCTATTAAGTTGATACTTCACAAACTGCAATTGCTTGTCAAAACAATACATCACCATACCAAAATCAGGTCTACCTTGGTGCCACCACTCAACAATATGATCCTATAGAGAGGGATCCCTCAACCACATGAATTGAAACTTAAAAGAGGGATTTCAAGTAGGTGCACGATCCAGAGAAGCCGAAAGTTTAATTGGCCAATGGTTCGATCCCCTCCAATACAAAATATTTGAACTAGTAGTCCAAGATCCACCAATCTAGAAATAAGAAACCAAAAACCTATCCAGCCTTTCCACCATATTATTTTCCACACCTCCTATTATTCTAGGTAAAAATGCCATTACTAGGTTTTATATCCACCAAATTTAAGGAAGAAATATTATCTCTAAGGAGAAAAGCAGATGGCTCCAACCTCAACATTCCTCCCCTCTTTTCCTCCAACTCAGTAATTTCATTAAAATCTCCAACAATAATCCAAGGATATAAAGGAGCAATGCTTTGAAAATTCCTAATATAAGACCAAAGACACTTCTTACTAGACAAATCCATTGGGGAATAAATATTAGATAAAAACACAGTCTCCCTAGATTCTAGACTCGAAGAAACCACAGAGGTAGAAAAATTAATAGAAATCTACCTTCAAAGGGTCCCATAAGCAAGCTACACCCCCATCATTACCTTGCACACCAATACACTGGAATTGAACCCACCACTTGAGTTTTAGCACCAAACTACACATACTCTCCATATAAATTTTAGTTTCCTAAATAAATAACATATATGGTGAATGAATTCACACCAAATCACAAAAAACCTTTTGTCTAGGGCCATTATTCAAGCTCCTCACATTCCATGAGAGGATGATCATCTCTAAGATTTGGAGAAGTGGGAGTCAAGAGTTTTGATAGACCCTGAATCCACCAACATCTCAGCCATCATCTTAATTTTATCTAAATCCTTCTTATGCCCAACCTTGGAGAGATTCTCAATAACCCCTTTCTTTGGATTTTTTTGAAGAATCCCTAAGGAAAGATGAGACTTATTTCCTTTCTTTGAATCAGACACCAACTTCTCTAGAGGGGAAGTGTTAACAGCCTCAAGCCTTTCCAGAATGACTGAGTCCATAGAATTAGCTGAGACCACACGACTTAAGTCTATATCCATTTGAACCAGTGACATATTGCACTCTTGAATATTGTGAAAACCATCAGACTTGGTACCCTCCTAAACCAACTCTAAAACACCCTAATATAGTGTCATCATACTAGGGTTCACCTCCTATTGGCTAAGACCATCCAACACTTCAAAGCAATTGAAAATTTCCTCCTCCTGTATCTCCTTGAAAGTTCTTTTCTAACCATAGTTCCTATTATGGGGCTTAATAGGAACAAATACTTCCTTTTTTGCCACATGCCCCAAAATAGGGGCCTTTTCCTTCTCCTCCTTAGAATGATTATGAGAGGGTTGGTTAGGATGGGGCTCTGAAGAGTGGATCCTAGGACATATTTTCTATAGATGGCCATACTCATGACATAACTAGTAGCGAAAAGGAAGAGTCTCATAATTGAAAGCTATTACACCCATGAAGAAGAACCCACACATTTTTCTAAAGAATCAGGAAGGGGGTTACTCAAATCTATTTCAACACAAATACATGCAAAATTAAGTACCTTTTTGTCCTATGTTTTTTGAGAGGGACCCACTAGCTTTCCCAACAATAGAGCAATCATATGTAGATTGTCATTCTACCAAAATCCAAACTGGTTCGCCAAGGGAGTCGCACCTAAATAGGGACACGATTCAAAATATCCTTTAAAGGGTTGAAATGAGTATGCCATGGCTTGATGAACAACCTAATATAGTTAAGAAAATAAGCCCTACCCTCAAAAATTTTGTTTTGATCAGCCATGCAATTAAAAATGACCATAAAAAACTATTGGCCATCAACATCACCTCCATTTATCCCTTAGGGTTCCATTTTGTCTAGCCCAGAACAAGCTAAAAATGAAAGAGAGACACACATCCCCATGAACTTGAAAATTAAATCATTCTTCAAAAAATATTCAATGTCATCTGTAATTGAGTCATGTTGAATTACTAAGGTTTTCATATCCTATCTCCTCTCCAAACAACCATTAGTTTTTAGGATACAATGACCTCTAGATGGAGCTATCCCCTCCCCCCCCTCAAAGCCATAGACGATAAATTATAATCAATAGCATGTCTTGATGAAGATAGAGAATTTTCACACAAAGATGCTCGAAAATCCATATTTTGTTTAAAACTATTTTGTTCCCCTAAAGCCATTGACAGTATAATCAGAGACAAGGAACCTCCTTATGCCTCCCAAAACCTTATCTTATAAGAAAACACCAAACAACAAATACAACACAGATAAAATATAAAATACCCCCAAGAAAACCCCACTTGAACGTAGAAAAACCCACCCCCAAGAAGAAAATATCCTCCTCACCCCGATCGCCCACACAACACTCACATGCAACAACCAAATAGAACATGAAAGCGCGGTTGGTTAAGGGTCGTGGGTCTACAACCACTGTTCCCGCGAGCTCATTTTCCTCCAATTCTCCCTCATTGAACCTTGTGGTACATGCTAATTTTTTTCCTTTGAAAAACTAATCTTCTTGAATAAAATACTTCAACCATGGAATTCAATATTTTTCTACAAGATTATTGCACACTTCTCATATTTTCTTAAAATTTGCTTCTTTAAAAAATTCTTTCATAGAATCAAATCCGACCACATTTATGCACAACTCATTCAACAATAAACATATTCTACTCGAAACATTAACTACCCAAATAGATTTTCCACTTCTATGTTTTGAAACAAAAGAACAACTCTGTAAAAATAATATCCACTTCATCTACTTTTGGTTTAACTTACCTTGGTTTTTTATAAATTGTAAATCATGATGATCAATATACAACAAAAATTCCTTAGGTAGCAAATAATGTCCAATTTTTAAATGCTTACATAATTACATAAAATTATTGATCATATACAAAATATTTTCTCTTGGATACATTTAATTTCTCACTAAAGTATGTTATAGGATTTCCTCTTAACTCAACATGCCTCCAATGGCTATCCCACGTGTGTTACAACCAACTTGAAAAACTTTCCCAAAAGATGGAAGTGCCAACACTAGATGTTCGATCACTTTCTCCTTCAATAATTGAAAACTTCTTTCTATTGTAACTATTCAAACAAATTATTTTATTTTTTTCTTTCATTGTCTCGATAATTGGAGCAAGAATTCCACTAGAATTTCTAATAAAATTTCTATAAAAACTTTCTAACCCATGAAAACTCCTTTCTTTTAACATAATTTTTAGTGAAGGTCAATCTACTATGGCTTTGAATTTTTTCAAATCAATTTTTAGTCCATCACTTAAAAATACAAACCCTAGATATACCAATACCCTCTTCATAAAGCTACACTCCTTTAAATTTATGAGACGCTTTTCTCCTTTTAGTCTCGATAAAACTGCCCTTACATGCAACAAAGTCTCTTCTTTTATTTTACTAAAAATAAAAATGTCATCCAAATATACAATTACAAACTTACCAAGAAAAGTATTTAACAACTCATTCATCAATCTCATGAAATTCTTAGGAGCATTTATCCATATGAATGACATTACTAACCATTCATACAATCAATCTTTTGTTTTAAATTTTGTATTCCATTTGTCCCTCTCTTATTCTTATTTGATGGTATCTACTCTTCAAATCAATTTTCTTGAAGTAATTGGTTCCACATGCACAATCCATAATATCATCCATTAGTGGAAATTGAAATCTATATTTTATTGTTATCTTATTGATGGCCCTCGAATATGTACACATCCAATACTGTCCATCCTTCTTAGGTGTCAATATTGTTGGAACAACACATGGAATGAGACATTCACTAATCATCCCTTTATCTAAATATATTTCACTTTCCTATTTATCTCCTTATTCTCCATAGGAATCATCATTTATGGTTATTGTTTCAGAAAACTTGCACTAGGTATCAAATCCATGTAATGACTTATACTCCTCATGGGTGAAAATCCATCTAACTAATCTTTCATCAAAATTTCTGAATATTCATCTAAAATTTCTCAAATTTATATGGGAAAATCCTCCTTTTTATTTATTTTTCTAACCTCTATAGGCTTAGGAATGAAATAATAACATGCCTTCTCCTTTTTCAAATCCTTCAAAAATTATTTCCTAGTCACCAAGAAAATCTTGGGATTATTTTCTACCTCCTCATCCTTATCCTTCATGAGATTTAATGTATAGTCCTTTCTATTCTTCTTTATCTTAAATAAATATTTTCCTTCTCATCATGAATGGCTTTCCTACCATACTGTCAAAGTCTTCCCAAAAAAATGTGGCATGCATCCTTTGAAATTATATCACATAATATTTCAATCTTGTACCTTCCTATATGAAAAATCACCAAGCATTGTTCACTTACCATTAATTGGTGCTCCTTTGGCAGCCAAAAAACCTTTTAGGGATTGGGATGCTTCATCCTTTTCAAGTCCAAATTCTCTATGATTTATTATAACAAGAGATTTTAATTTCTTTCACTATCTATGATAACTTTGCAATATTTTCCTTCAAATTTATATTTGGTTCTAAACACAATTCTTCTTTGTGTTGGTTCTTCTCTCTCCTTTTAAAGTTTCAACATAATTATTCTTAGCATTAATGACTATCCATCTTTAGGGTCTTCTCCACACTTGGGTGAAGTTGCACTTTCATCTTCTACTTGGGTCACATGAATTATTTTCTCCTTACCTTTACTATTGTTGGATTGTATCTAAGGACATTAAAATTTCCTATGTGTAGTTTTACCATATTGGTAGCATGTTCTAATGAATCCTCTTCCTCTTCCTCTACCAAATTTTCCTCTACGTCTTGAATAGTCATCTATACCTCTAGAAAACCTCCTCCTCCTCTAGCTTCCTGAGTTTCGGAACTTATCCGAGAGGTGTTGGTTTCTTCTTTTTTTCTTGGTAACCTCTTCCACCACTAGATTGTCCCATTACATGTGAGAACCTTCCTCTACATCAAGAGTTACTTTTTTGTTTCCTAGAAATTTTTTCTTCTACCTCAAGGAATACCATTAGGCTTCTTCTAGAGTCTTCAATCTTACCATGCTAATATCATCTTGAATAGATAATTGTAGACCATTCACATACCCTGAAACTTTTTCAATATCATCATCAAGATGTCTCTCCCTAATACCCAGTCTATAAAAATCTCATGTATATTCATCTACAATAGATTCTTTCTAATTAAAGTTTGTAAGTTTTTAAATAATATTAGGCCATAATCTCTTGGAAATGATTTAAACTACTATTATAGCTAGGAGGATTTATCCTTGGTTTACTATTGATTTTGGACATTTCTCTTAAGAATCTTTCTTCTCTCTGGTCTACTTCTCCTCCATTTACTTTATTGGTTTCAAGAGGATTTATCCTTGGTTTACTACTGATTTTGGACATTTCTCTCAAGAATATTTCTTCTCTCTAGTCTACTTCTCCTCCATTTACCTTATTGGTTTCAAAAACTCCTTTTACCACTTATCCTATGTCTTCACTAGAATCTTTGACATGTACCCCTCATCTTTGTGTTGTCCCTATAACTTCCAATATTGCTATGATTCATCTCAACATTTCTATAATGGCCATATCACTAGCCCATTGTGTTTATCCTCTTCAACCATGTCCTATATGCACTATGTTTTTTAAATCCTCTACAATTGTAAGTTCTCTTGCCCTCTCACCCACCCATAAGAAAATATTCAAGATTCCTCTTCTCAACATGATTACAATCACTCACTTTCCTACCACTTAGTCTAATCATGGTTAGGGAACCTTGTCAAGAAACCCAATCACACAACTCTTGTAATTAAAAACTACAAATGACATTTAGTCAACTCAAACTATTAAAATTATTTATGGTTTATAATATATAACAGTATAGAATTACAATATTGATGTTTTGGTTACACACCTTTTAGTCTCCCTCTCTTAATTCTGATAAAAAAATTCCTAGCCAAAAGATCCCCTAAATAGATTCCCTTCCCCTCAATTATTCCTTATGAAATTTTGTTCAAGTATCTTTCTAGTAATTCAAGTGTCACCCATAGCCATCATTTCATTTCCTCGTATATTCTCTCGATGTCTTTGTTCTTCTTGGTCAACATTTTACACTCCAATAGGAACCAAGAACTAGCCACCCTTCATGGATGATTCCCACTTCCCTATGGATCTGACGTTTATCGTGTTATTCCCTTGCCTTTCGACTGGGGGTTTTGAATGCATTAGGAACTTAACTCTTTTAGTTCTATATTGGGGGTTCTAGTTTAATTGGGAACCAATACTCTTGGTTCAATTTTAGAGTTCCAATCTGAATGAGAAACTGTACCTTCATCTTCCTTTTTTCCTATCAAGGGTTTCGAGGGAACTAGATACTGAGAAACTCTTTGTAAAAGGTTCCAACCTAATTAGGAACCAAATATCCTTAGCCTTTGTCTAGGGTAATGAAGGAACCTAGAACAAAGTATCATATCTAGAGGTTCTCATATTCTTTAGGAGCTCCTAAAACATTGAATTTTAACTTTTGTTAAGACTTTGAAGGAGATACAATTTTTTGGTACTCACAATATGATAGGGAACCAATTGGAGAAGAGTTAGGAACCATGAACCATGAACCTTCATTGGTTCTTGATGGTGGCATAACCTCCAATTGGCCATAAATTCACCACTTTTTGTTCCAGCTCATACATATTTATCTTGGAGATACTCTTTTCATTCCTCTATAAGGTGTAATATTGACGTATCCAAAATTTTAACCCAAAATTGCCTCCTACAATAACTCACCAAATTCAAAATTAGCACAACAAAATTAAGACAAAACTAAAAAAAGAAAATAGGAAATATTTTTTAGTTTATAGAGGATTGCTCATGAAACTAGATGCTCTTGCATTTAAGGATTGGATTATGATGAGTTGGGGAGTATGTTGGAATTTCTCTTGACTCCTACGCATCCCTCCAACCTTTCCTGCAATCCTATGATCTCTCCTTCAATGCTGTGCGGTGGAGCAGTGTCTACCACCTTGCCACGACCTCCTCTCAAGCATTGTGTGATAGTGTGGTATACCACTGAATCACAACCTCATCTTCAGTGTTGTGCGGTAGAGCGGTGTATACTTCCATACCGCTCTCTTTCCTTCAGCCTCGTGTGGTAGAGCAGTGTCTACCGTGGAACTGTGACCCTTTCTCCAGCCTCTCGCGGTTGTGCGGTGACCCCGTGGTACCGCATGTCTTTCTTCAGTCACTCGCGGTAGTGCGGTAATCGTCCTTTTGGTATCATTTTTGGGTGGATGACAATCTAGCACTCATTTAATATGTAGAGGATAGTTTTTAATGTGATTCAATGGAGAAATTTGGGCATATCTTTAATGCTTTTATTTTTGTAATTAATGACAAGTAATTCTTCTCTTTTCTGGTGATTTCTATGGTGTTGTTGAAGTTTAATATATTCACGATGGTTTTATGTTTTTTTCTTTCTTAGTGAGAATATAGTAAGAAGAAAAATAATGTGTGCTCAGAAGAAGCAATATTGTGAATTTAGAGCAGCAGCTCTGTGAGATAAAAAATTTATGTATTTTTTAATTAATACAATATCATATTTTTTGGGTCTATTATTTGTTAATTTTTTAGTTCAATTGTTTTAGTTCTTGTATGCTCCTCTGCCTCTGGCCTTCACATGGTATCAAAGCAAGTTCTTCATAACAAAGGGTTGTTTTAAGAGTTTCAGTAAAGAATGGCAGCAAGCACAAGCTATACTAACCCACAAATCCCATAGTTTAATGGGAAAAATTATGACTACAAGGAAATTACCATGAGGTCACTATTTTGCTCACAAGATTTATGGGAGCTAGTAGAGAATGGATAACAAAAAGAAAGACTCAAAATCTCTTTTCTTCATCCTCCAAGGAGTGCATGAGAGAATTTTCCCAAGGATTTCAACAACAACAAGGTCCAAACAAGCTTGGGATACTCTCCAAATAGCCTATCAAGGTATGGAAAAATTCAAAACAACAAAGCTACAAATACTGAGAGATTTTGAAACAATCTACATGAAGGATAATGAATTTGTAGAATCATTCTTCACCCAGATCATTGGACTGGTGAATCAAATTAGATCACATGGTGAGACACTTGAAGATGTCAGAGTTGTTGAAAAGATTTTAAGGAGTTTTCCCACAATATTTGAGTCTATTGTTGTAACCATAGAGGAAACAAAGGACCTCACATTGTATTTAGTCGATGAGCTACATGCATCACTCATTTCTCATGAACATAGGATGAGAAGGTCTGAAAATATGTCATTGGAGCATGCTTTCAAATCACAAGTTTCAGTCAACCAAGGAAGAGGTAAAGGAAGATCAAATTTTAGAGGAAGAGGAAGAAATTTTCACAAAGGTGGAAGAAGCAGTCCTTCAAGCTCAAGTGGAAGAGGTAGCATCCAAAACCCATCTCAAAATCAGCCTCAAGGTCAAAGGTCTGAGAAGTCTCAAATCCAATGTCTCTACTGTAAAAATTTTGGTCATTGCATGAATGAGTGTAGAAAGAAACAGTATGATTATGGTAAGAAAAATGGAAATTTTACAAAAGAGAATCAGAATCAAAAGTCAGAACAAAGTACAATGTTTTTGGTGTGTAATGTTGTACAAGCAAATGAAAAAGACATGTGGTTTTTAGATTCAGGCTATAGTAATCATATGACATGGAATTTAGAAATGTTTTCAAGTTTAGATGAAAATGTAAAGTTTGATGTCACACTAGGTAATGACAACAAATTGTCAGTTAAAGGAAAAGGAAATGTCAACATTCTAACTAAACAGGGGGAGAAAAAGTATATTTCAAATGTGTATTTTGTTCCTGGTCTAAAACACAATTTAATGAGTGTAGGACAACTAGTTCAAAAGGGATACAAAGTAACTTTCAAGAATGGATTGTGCACAATTTTAGACAAATATCCTAGCATCCAGCTCATTGCTAAGGTTAAGATGACAAATAACATAATGTTTCCTTTAAAGATTCATCCAGATTTGAATACAACTTATGCACAAGCACAATAAATTACAACTGCTATACAAATTGTCTTTCAAGCAGAGATAAAAGATGAAAACTGGCTATGGCACTTGAGATTTGGGCATCTTAATTTTGGAGGTTTAAATTTTCTTCATAGGAAAAGCATAGTTAAGGGATTGCCTCTAATAGAAAAACCTGAAAGAGTGTGTGAAGGATGCATCTTAGGAAAGCAACATAGAGAATCATTTCCAGTAGGAAAGTCAAGTAGAGCAAAAACACATTTGGAAATTGTACATTCAGATTTGTGTGGGCCAATGCAAACACCTTCAATATGTGGAAGATTTTATTTTCTGACATTCATTGATGATTAATCAAGGAAAACATGGGTTTATTTTCTAAAGAATAAGGGTGAGGCATTTGAATATTTCAAT
This sequence comes from Sequoiadendron giganteum, assembly GCA_007115665.2. Lineage (NCBI taxonomy): Eukaryota > Viridiplantae > Streptophyta > Pinopsida > Cupressales > Cupressaceae > Sequoiadendron > Sequoiadendron giganteum. The sequence continues at coordinate 194,491,112 of CM021109.1, forward strand.
CAATTCAAGGCTCTTGTTGAAAAATAAAGTGGTTATTACATCAAAGCTTTGAGAACCGATAAAGGAGGATAATACATTTCAAAAGAGTTTTTAAATTTTTGCAAATATCATGGCATCCATAAACAATTTACAACTAGATACACACCTCAACAAAACGGGGTAGCTGAAAGAAAAAATAGAACAATCATGGAAATGGCTAGAAGCATGTTGAAAGCCAAACATTTGTCAAATGAATATTGGTCTGAAGTTGTCTCATGTGCAACATATATAATGAATAGGTGTCCAGTAAAAAGTGTTATGAATATGGTTCTTGAAGAAGCATGGACTGGAAGAAAACATAATGTTTCACACATGAGAGTTTTTGGTTGTGTTGCATATGCACATGTGCCTGATGAATAAAGGAGAAAGTTAGATAACAAAGGAGAGAAGTGTATATTTGTTGGATATAATGATGAATCCAAGGCTTACAAACTTTATAATCCAACAACCAAGAAATTTATAATCAACAGAGATGTATAATTTGTAGAAGATGAAGCATGGGATGGAAGTGTTGAAAAATAGTCAATATAATAGCAAGTATACCTCAAGAGGAAAGTGAAGTTTATGTACCAACAAATAATCATACAAATATGACTCCTTCCACTCCCATTCGAGCTCAACCAAGTGGTCCACAAGTGATGCCATCATGAAATGCAAGAGTAGCAATAAGAGGATAACATATGCCATCTACAACAAGAAGTTCTGGTGCTGGACCATCAAGTCCACAATCAACAAGTTCAAGTGATTTATCAAATCCTACATTGGCAAGCATGAGAAGATAGAAAATCAAAAGTATAAGGGGCATTTATGAACAAAATGAAGGTGAAAATAATTCTGATCAGATTTCTCTTTTTGCATTTTATTCACAATTAGATGATCCAATTCACTTTGAGGATGCAATTAAAAATGATGAATGGATATGTGCAATGGATGATGAAATTGATGCAATTGAAAAGAATCAGACATGGGCGTTGGTAAGTCTTCCAAAAGACAAGGACATAATTGGAGTTAAATGGGTTTATAAAACCAAGTTAAATGCAAATGGTGATGTGCAAAAGCATAAAGCAAGGCTAGTGGCAAAGGGCAATTCACAACAACCTGAAATTGATTATAATGAGACTTTTGCACCTGTAGCACGACTTGAAACAGTAAGAATGATACTTGCCATTGCAGCACAAAACAAGTGGTTTGTACCAGATGGATGTGAAATCGGACTTTTTAAATGGATATCTTGAAGAAGAAGTTTATGTGTAACAACCACCTGGGTATGAGATTTTGGATCAATAAGACAAGGTTTACAAGTTGAAGAAAGCGTTGTATGGTCTCAAGCAAGCCCCAAGAGCTTGGTATAGTAGAATAGATAGTTATCTTTTACAAAATGGCTTCAATAGGTGCAACAGTGAGCCAACCTTGTTCACCAAGATGAATGAAAAAGGTGAAATTCTAATTGTATGTCTGTATGTTGATGATTTGATTTTCATGAGTAATTTATCAATTGATCAGTTCAAAGAAGACATGAAGAAGGAATTTGAAATGACAGATTTGGGACTCATGAAATATTTTTTAGGCATTGAAGTGAATCAAAATGAAAATGGTATTTTCATCTCTCAAATAAATTATGCAAATGATATTTTGAAAATATTTCATATGTTGAATTGTAAATCCGCACCCACACATATAGTGACAGGTTTGAAGTTAAGTAAGGATGACAAAGGTTCAAATGTAGATTCAACTTTGTATAAGGGACTTTTTGGTAGTCTCATGTATTTGACAACCACAAGGCCAAAAATAATGTATGATGAAAGCTTAATTTCCAGATTTATGGAGACTCCAAAAGATACGCATTGGAAAGCTGGAAAAAGAATTTTGAGGTATGTAAGTGGAACAAAGAATTTTGGGATTCATTATTCAAGTTCAGAGGAGTTCAAGCTGATTGCTTACACTGATAGTGACTGTGTTGTAAGTGTTGATGACAAAAAAATTAAAAAATCCTGTCTGGTTATTTTTTTCTCTTTGGCACTGGTATAGTATCTTGGGCTTCAAAGAAACAACCGATAGTCACTCTTTCATCAGTTGAAGCAGAGTACATAGCAGAAACAAGTGCATCTTGTCAAACTGTATGGATGAAAAGAGTGCTGAAAGAACTACAAAATGAACAAGTGAATGCAACAAATATATTTTGTGACAATAAGTCAACAATAGCACTGTCAAAGAATCCAGTTTTTCACAAAAGGAGAAAACACATTGATAATAGATATCATTTCATTAGAGAGCTGATCAATAATGGAGAAAATGGAGAAATCTTGTTAGAGTTTTGCAGGTCTAAAGATTAGTGTACAGATATCTTCACAAAGGTGCTCGAAAAAGATAACTTTATTTACCAGAGAAATTGTTTGGGGATCATTGACAGTAGTAGTTGTGATTACGAGGGAGTTGAAATTTCTCCCAAATCCTGGGTGTCCCTCCAGCCTTGTCCACAATCCCGTGACCTCTCCTTCAATGTTGTGTGGTGGAGTGGTGTCTACCACCTTGCCATGACCTCCTCTCAAGCATCGTCCGATAGTGCAGTATACTGCTGAATCGCAGCCTCATCTTCAGTGTTGTGCGGTGTATACCGCCCTATTGCTCTCTTTCCTTCAGCCTTGTGTGGTAGAGCGGTGTCTACCATAGAACCATGACCCTTTCTCTAGCCTCTCACAATTGTGTGGTGACCCCGCAATACCACAAGGCTTTCTTTAGTCGCCCGTAATAGTGTAGTAATCATCCTTTTGGTGGCATTTTTGGGTGGATGACAATCTAGCACTCTTTTAATATGTAGGGGCGGGTGAATGGAAATGGGTAGCCATTCCGTGGACACCCTTAAAAAAAAAAACTTTTGGACATAACGTAAGCGCGTTATGTCATCAGTTAAACCTAGGCAAGGTCCCGGCGGATAAAATACTGCAAAGAAATAACGTGAGTGCGTTATCATGCGCTTGCAATATCAACTATTAAAAGCAAAAAAAGAAATGAAAATCTCTCATTTGCATTTCGACTCTTTTTTTGTGCACCTGCAGCCAAAAACACCAAAATAGCGCACTCACATTCGAGGAGAGGAATTTCTTCGCAACGATGGTGCCATGATGACGAGGAGTTGTAAGAGGTAAGGATTCTATGTTTTTTATTTTGAATTTGATATCTATTTGTTTTAAATTTTAGGAGATGCAAATCAACCTGCAAACCCTCAAAATCCTCAATAGGAGGACCAACCAAATCCTCAAGATCAAAATCAACCACAAAATCAACCTCCTCCACCAATCACTCAACCCCCTCTTGGCACTCAACAAAATTTAATGAGTGAAATTGAAAACAACAAAAAATAAATTGACGATTTGATCAATAGGTTGAGTGATCCAAATGGTTCAACCATAGAAAGAATCACCCTAGCAAATTCCTTGAAAGATATGTTAACAAACATAGATTCAATTAGCAATCAAATAACTGGATGGGAAGATAGGAGGCAGGCGGCTAGGGAGTATTATACAAATAAACTATCATACAAGGATGTGAAAGATTTAAAAATAACAAAAGGTGATTTGTGCTCATTATTCACCGACCCACGCACAAATCAAAATCTCACCCTCAATGCAAAGAGACTTCCTATCCATTGGTGCCACCACCAACAAATGAAGGAGCGATTTTATGATAGGTGGTACATGGTCTTCGATTACCCACCATGCAACAATTGTGAGGTCCCACAATATTTCCTTAGGAAACTATACAGTGAGTTCATATTGAACAAAATCCCAAATTATTTTGATATGAGGGATTTCCAGGGGAGAGGTGGGGGGTTAGCTCAGGATAGACCTGGTGCACAGTCAGATCCTACGCGGCAAGGTAGACGAGCTCTCGCTAAGCCGCCTCATGAGCACATTGTTATGTCTTCTGTCGTGAAGGAAAGTGTTGATGTAGAGACATTGCAGGCAATCAGCACTTTGACCTAGAGTGTCATCCATCATACTAGCCCTATTCTACAGCACCATCCAGGGGAGTCTTCTAGTGGCGGTCTTCGAACACATGTGTGTCAATCTTGTGGGGCTACTTGTTCACATGACCCCACCGACCCTCAGGAGACTGGTACATAGGATCTGTCTACAGCTATGGAGATGGAGAGGGCAACTGACATTTTGCATGAGGCATATGGCACTGATAGTCAGGTAAAAGTTATTGCATGTGTTCATTGAATTTAATTTATTAAATTTCGATTTTGAAATGCAATATTAACTAAAAATGTTTTATGATTTTAATAAAATTGCAGGGTCATAGTGTTGAGACTGGATACATCGGCCCCCCACCAACCTATTTTTGTAGTACACCTATCGCTAGGGTATGTAACTAGTAAACAACTATAAGTTTATTGCATATTAATGGAATTGTTTTTTTGAATGGTAATTTAATATGCAATTTTGGATGTTGAATAGACTAATATTGGAGGTTTTGATGGAACACTTCCTAGTGGCGGTGGATTTACTCAAACCTTCACGCAGGTAATAGAATAAAGAGTTTAACTAATGAATCAAGTACTTAAGAGATTTGTGTAGTTTATACATGCACATCGTTGATTATGTTGAATAATTTATTGTTTTATTTTCAGTTGTTGAGAGATGATACACCTCTGAATGTGATGAGGGCAATGGATATTGGTGTGACATCTGCTATACAATCCTTGATGGCTCTGACAGAAGAGGTATGAGGCAAATTAGTAAATTTTAATTTACATTTGTTGTTATAGATGTTAGTTAGTCAGAAATCAAACCATTATTGATTCACGTAGTTTTTGTCTATTTGTATGGTTTATACAGGGCTTGAGCACAACTGAGCATGGGCGTGAGGATATTTCCCTCATGGAGAGAGATCGTGAGATGGTTGTAAGTGATTATTTTGTCAAATATATCATTTTTTACAATGTAATTTCTATATATTCATGTCTTTACTTCTTATTGTAACAGTTAAAACTTCACCATGAACTAAACCCTAGGAGGAGTAGCAGGAGCACTCCATGAGAGCAGCAAAAATGAGTGACAGACCTATTGCCATCCGATCGAAAAGGAAAGGGAAAGATTTTATTTCTTGGGCATGGAGAGCAATGACTTTTGATTCATAGTCTTTTATTGTATGCCTGCATGGCAGTTTTGTACATATTTTTTATTGGACATATTTGACATTGTATGCCTAGATGGCATTCTCGTAAGCCTATATGGCTATTTTGTACATATATTTCATACTTATATTGACATATATTTATGTATGCCTACATGGCTATTTGGTTAATACAAATATCTTTTTTCGATGCTTGTCCATATTTGCATTCTAAATTGATGGTTCAATAGATATGAGTTACATATATTCAAGTGTATACTTTACAACTTACGTGTATACTTTGTGACTTACGTGCATTCAAGTGTATACTTTGTGGCTTACATGTTTTCATGCATATACCTTGTATTCGTGCATATACTTTGTTTTAATTTGTGTATACTATGTATTCGTGTGTATACTTTTTGAGGCTTACGTGTTTATGAGTACTTGTAGTTCCCTTATTGACATGTACATGTTTGACTTATTCACGTGTATAATTATTAATTGGTTAGCCATAGCATTGATCTATGTCATCCTCAATGCATGATCCTTGAGATGGAGTAAGTACACCCTTAAGGTCAAAAGGAGTTTCACATGCATTCTTCGTAGGCTCATTTTGGTAGTGAAACCAAAAACCTCTTGCATCATTGAAACGAAAAAAAAATTCCTTTATAGCAAGTCTGAAGCCATTATCATTCTCGATTAGTTCTTCATGTATCCACTCCCCATTAATGGTTGTCTCATGACCTTCATGAAACCAAGCACTTATCTCATTTGTGATAGAAGAAATGTATGAAGATTTATCTTCCTCCTTATGAACCATTCATTATCATGAGAGATGGGTTCTTGTGAACCACTACTGATGAATCATGGGTCAATGAGTTTGACTTGTAAAACTATAGATTGAATCCTGATAGCAATATCACAATATTTATATATCTAAATACTGCCATTGAATCCTGAATACTGCCATCTTACCCACACAAGATTCTGGAAGATGCTTCCCACCCTTCTCTTAGTGGTTGCTCTCATTGCACCTTCTACCTAGCTTCATCTTGGTGTAGACAATACGAAGACCCCAACTTGAGATCTTCACACACGCAAGAACAACTGCGTCCTTCCAGCAACTTGGATGGATCAACTTGCAACCAAGAACCCATGCTACTTCCTTGTGTAGATTGCCTTCTACAGGCTCAGAACCTTCTACCTCTGATACCATTCTGATGCAGAGGAAACAACACAAGACAGTGGCTCATCCACCCTTCTCACTCCTTAACCTACTGATCACTACTGATCAAGACATGTTCTTAAGCCTCTAACTCTATCTGCCACCTTTCCGCTGTTCAAAGCCCGAGTCACACATTGCTCAAACACAATGGTCGAGCGATGTAATGGTTTCTTTGAAAACCGTTATACATTTAAAACCATACAAGAATTTCACACTCGGTTATATTACGTATATTCCCTATCAACTGAAATAGTTTTTCCCATTCCATTTGGGACTGTCATAAAGAAACCCGAAAACAAGACATCCATGACATTCAAAACAATAGCGAATCCTTCAAAACTAATCTGCATTCACAATTTGCAAAACAATAAACCAGGAAAGATAGAGAGAACGACACAATGGGAAATGGAAACTCCTCTTTAACAAATTCTAGATATTAACACTTCAAAAACATACATGTTTTAAATGGCTCTTTGGCCAAAGGCCAAAGAGCTCGATTTCTTCTCCCTCTTGTTTACTCTCGTTTTTGTTTTCTCGTAGTTGCACTCTCTATTTCCTCTATCTCCCCATATTCGGTTACATGTTGTCTCTTTATAGAGATTCTAGGGTAGTTAGACAAATTGTTCATCTACCTAATATTCCCATTCGGTTACAACTGTCATTTAATCCTTTTGATGAATATATCATTGCAATTTTAAATAGTTAACCATTTCTTAACATGGTCCCACGAAATTCTAAATGACTAAAACATTACAAAATTATGAAGCTTGTCATAAATTTCAAGAGTCGAGGTGTCCCCGCACTAGTATCCTAGTTGTCCCTTTGTTGATTTATCTCCTCACTGATCCATCTTATTGGATTCTTTCACCTTTTACCCATCGCTTTCTTGAAAAACTCAATTTTAGGCCTTGTAGCCTTCTGCCCCAATTTGACCTCCTAGAACCCGTTTTCTTGACTTTTCTCACAATCAGTCTTAACAACCCCCAAATGTTTTTGTAAATTCTTTCTTTTGATCATCAAGGCTCCAATATTTACCAGGCCTTAGGTCCTACAAGTTTTCGTACATATGATTGTCCTCAAACCCCCTATTTTCAAGGGTTCCTATGGTTTTTGGCTCTTTTTCCTTCTTTGAGGGCTTCAATGACCTCCTCAGCTCTCCTCCTGGCACACACATGACTAAGATACATGTTCCTACACTCTGATACTCTCTATTGGCACAAACCAATCCATTTAGCAATTCTCCTTGCTGCTGTCCTCTCCAAGCTACTAGCCAGAATGCACTTGCACTCGCCTAGTGCTTGATGATTTCATCACCTTCCCTGCAAAACAAGACCCCAAAACCTATATGTACACTATTTACATAGTCCCCAACTTGATTCCAAGTGGCCATGATAGGAAAGCCATGGGAAGTCAAGTGGGACTCATTATTCACAAAATTGGCCTGAACCGGCAATGAGACCAAGAAAACCAAAAACTTGCAAAAAGATAACCAGTCGGTCTAGATGACTAATCTAATGCTACACAAGGTAAGTAAGTGACACAAATGTAAGAATCAAAGCATTAGATAAGTCCTTTCAATCCATTCTTGACTGGATGAAGGCTCAAACACAGAAATTCAATGAAAACTTGCTCTCTTCCAATCACAAAAATGTACTCTCCAAGTCTCAATTCAAGAAAACAATCCTCCAACCTAGGTATTAGGGTTTTTCTGACCTTATATACCTTTATCCCATGTTCTAAGACCCTTCGATCGGGCTTAGAGCATCATTAATGTCATTTTCCAACTTTTAGGACAAATAGCCAAGGCAACATTGCTCAAAATGCTCACAATGTCCAAGACTTACCCAAACCGCAAGCCCCTAACAAACCTATTTCCAATTCACTCATCAAAAACACTCTTGGGAATTTATATCATAGTCCTTATCCCCTCTTTCATCCTAATCTGATAGTAGCCACTTTTCAAATCAATCTTGGAGTAGTACCTAGCACCCCCCTAAACAGTCCATTAAGTCTTCTATCCTAGGAATAGGAAACCTATATCTAATGGTTATCCTATTTATGGCCCTAGAATCAGTACACATTCTCCACTTATCTCCCTTCTTAGGTGCCAACACCACTGGAACAACACATGGGCTTATGCTTTTCCTAATCAACCCTTGGTCCAAAAGTTCTTGAACTTGTCTTGCTATCTCCTTGTTCTGCTCCAGTGTCATTTTGTATGCAGCCTTGTTAGGCAATGTTGCTCTTGGTACAAAGTCAATTTGATGACTAATTACCCTCTTAGGTGGTAGTGTAGCTGGTGTTCCTTCACAAATGATATCCTTGAACTGATCCAACAGTTGCTTCACCTCTGCTGTCATAGGTAGCCAACTAGGTGACTCCTCCTCCTTTGGCTTCAACATGATTGCATACACAACTCCTTCTTCCTCCTTCATGTCTCTTAGGAATTCCTTTCCACTCATCAAAAGTACACTGGATTCTGCCTTTTCCACTATCCTTCTTGGGGAAAAAACTTCATGGTTAAGCACTTGAGCTGGAGTATACTAGAATGGGTGACTTCCCAAGAAGGCCTAGTGCCTCACCTCTATGAGCATCACTTAGATGCAATGATTTCTAAGTGGGCCATTCAATATCATTTCAAATTTGTTTCTTTAAACAACTTACAAATTTGCAACTTAAGACTCCTCCAACCTAAGGGATCGATCCGGTGGAACATAGCTTGGAGCGATTCCATGTGTTTCAGTGCAAAAGAGGACCATTAATAGCGTAAACATACCTATTTGGACATGTTGGAACAGTCCGATTGGTCACACAAGTTGCAGAACAAAAGTTACACCACTCTGCAACTTTCCACTGCTTGCATTTGATGCTTTTTCCATCAAGTGAAAATCTGCCACCATTGGAAAACCACTCCGAGATAGCCAAAACTGAGAGAGGTTTTTGTAGACAGGCTCAATGCAATCTTATAGGATTAGATGAGAGGTTTCTAAGCATCACGGTATCCAAGTAATAGCATGTTGAAGTTTGCAACTATTTTGCACTTTGGACCCTTAAGGGATCGATCCGGTGGAACATAGCTCGGAGTGATTCCACATGTTTCGGTGCAAAAGAGGACTATGCCTACTGTAAACATACCTATTTAGATGTGTTGGAATAGTCCGCTTGCTCACACGAGTTGCAGAGCGAAAGTTGCACCACTTTGCAACTTTGCATAGCTTGAATTTGACACGTTTTCCATCAAGTGAAAATCTGCCGCCACGAGAAAACCACTCCAAGATAGCCAAAATCAAGAGAGGTTTTTCTAGAGGGGTCCAACACCTTTCTATAGGATTAGATGAGAAGTTTCTAAGCATCATGGTATCCAAGTAATAGCATGCTGAAGTTTGCAGCTATTTTGCACTTTGGACCCTTAAGGGATCGATCCAGTGGAACATAGCTCAAAGCGATTCCACATGTTTAGGTGTGAAAGAGGACCATGCCTACCATAAAAATACCTATTTGGATGTGTTGGAATAGTCCACTTGCTCACACGAGTTGCAGAGCGAAAGTTGCACCACTTTGCAACTTTGCACAGCTTGAATTTGACATGTTTTCCATCAAGTGAAAATCCGCCGCCACGAGAAAACCACTCCAAGATACCCAAAATAGAGAGGTTTTTCTAGAGGGGTCCAATGCCTTTTTGTAGGATCAGATGAGAAGTTTCTAAGCATCATGGTATCCAAGTAATAGCATGCTGAAGTTTGCAGTTATTTTGCATTTTGGACCCTTAAGGGATCGATCCGGTGGAACATAGCTCGAAGCGATTCCACGTGTTTCAATGTGAAAGAGGACCATACCTACCGTAAACATACCTATTTAGATGTGTTGGAACAGTCCGCTTGCTTACACATGTTGCAGAGTGAAAGTTGCACCACTTTGCAACTTTGCACAACTTGAATTTGACACGTTTTCCATCAAGTGAAAATCTGCCGCCACGAGAAAACCACTCCAAGATAGCCAAAATCGAGAGAGGTTTTTCTAGAGGGGTCCAATGCCTTTCTGTAGGATTAGACGAGAAGATTCTAAGTGTCACGGTATCCAAGTAATAGCATGCTGAAGTTTGCAGCTATTTTGCACTTTGGACCCTTAAGGGATCGATCCGGTGGAACATAGCTCGGAGCGATTCCACGTGTTTCGGTGCAAAAGAGGACCATGCCTACCATAAACATACCTATTAGGATGTGTTGGAACAGTCCGCTTGCTCACACGAGTTGCAAAAAAATGTCTACAAATTGTTTACATGACCTTTATATGACCTTTTTCACATTGTTTACATTTCAAAATTCAAAGTTTGCAAATTTTCCTACTCAAGGCATTTACAGAACAAGGTGCTACTACACCAAACATGAACTTCAACCTTAAAATATTTGAGTATATCTCATTATGTAATTAAATCTTATTACAATGCCTCTGGCACTTCGTTCTCTCAGATCTTTTACAATGTCACTCATACATTCAAGATTCTTTTTAAATGTCTACATCATAGGTGCTCATCATGAGGTTAACTTCAAATGAGTAACTTGAGATTCCCTGCTAAGCTTCACATGATCTCTTATAATGGCTTGAAATCAAAATTGAGATTTGTCAAAATCATCAAAATAAGTATGTTGCATTGCTTTTTTGGCTGAGATTTTTGATAATGGCTCTTAAATCAGCATTTTTTGCAACGAAAGATCAATCAACCCTTAGTAGTTTACTTACAAATACGCAAAGTAAAAGAGAAAAAGAAAGAGCATCCAAAATGGAAATGAAATAAAAATAGATGGAAGGCACTTACAGATGTTGCATGCAGGCATCAAAATAAGGATGTTGCATTGCTTTTCTGGTTGACATTCTCTTCGATGGCTCATATATCAACATTTTTTGCAAGGGGACACCAATCACTATAAAAGAAGATGATAGCATTGGCATCAAACAAATTAATGTGCATACAAGTATAAATTAATAAGAACCAATGTGCATATACTTACAAATTAATCCAACGAACCATCCGGGTCTGCTCTACTCTTTATTGTGTCAAGTATTGCCTCATGGTCAGACTCACGGACCTTCCATAATGTCTTGTTCAAAGGTCTACCCCCATATTTGGTCAAATGAACATTGGATGCCATGACAAGGTTTGAGTAATGAAGAATCTTACGATGCATGTCAAAGTCCTGAAATAGCCAATGTTTAACACTTGAATGTGGGTACCTTCTAAGCCATGTTCCAGTAACCACAACTGAGCCTGTAGGGTATTCGATGTTTTCTCCATCTATAACTGGGGCCTCTAGTTTCTTTTTGGTCTCAACACAATGACACAAGTAATAGTCTGTTCCCTCTTCATTGTCTTCATTTGCAATAACTGCATAAACATGCCTTGCATTGATATGTGCAAAAAATCTCTTCAAATTTGTCAGCATTACGAATACAGTACAAAGTAAGATCTAACGATATGGAATTTCAACAACTAAGAAAGTAGATATATCACCTCGTTGAACTAGATCTGATATGTGGTCAAAATTGATCGATGATTCTATCTGTGTCAGTTCCAATTCCGTCGGAGGGTGATACGTGTGAAGTGGGCTAAGATAACTTGTGAACCATTTGTCAACCCACTCCCCTGACTCACAATCATTCCAGTTTTGCATTGTACATGAAGAACAAAAGCATGCCATCTTTTGTGTATCGATACTCCATGAACCTGTATTTGAGCTAAGGAAAGAGTGTACCTCACTCGATCCTATTAGTGTACAATAGTCTTCATATGGTGCAATGTTAGTATCATCCATCAACCAAAAAAATCTATGAGCTGAAGACATACCTTCATTACCTGGACCCATCAAAGCATTACACCACTCGACGATTGATTTTGCATCTATCAACTTTGCACTATCTTTATACTTTAACTCTTCTCATGCTAATGCTCTTTAGATGCATGCTCCTACACCATCATGCTCCCCCTTTCCATGTCCAGCCTCACAAAAGTTCCACATATGTTGAACACCTATAATGACATGCATCCTGCACAACCAGTAGAACATGCACGATTTCTTGAACTGTGCTGCACAGTTATCAGAACATATTATATGTTGATCGTATTCTATGCCCCTCTGAGCCAAACCACTGTAGAACATCTGGAAGAAATCTTGCACAAACTCTGGAGAATGTGTGCGATCATCACTAATGTAAAAGTGGTACTCCCTCAATACCTTCCTTTTCTCATCTATACTATCAGATGCATGAATGAATGCTATTTGCACAAATATTGAAACTTGTGTAGAGTTGTAATATTGTGACTGCACCTCATGTTGTGTTTGTAGAGTGTAGTTCTCTGTAAAGTCAACCATGGATACTATGCTTCCAACTGGAAAGGTGTCCTTGCATAGCTTGAACTGCGTGTCCAACCATCGGGCTCTATGGGTATGCATTGCATACTGAGATAATATACTGTCACGAAATGTGGTCATAAATTTGTACACTGAAATATTCTCAATAACCAAATCACACCTTTTTGTTTGAGACCCATCTTTTGTAGCATATGCCACTGTTTTATACTTCCCAAACTCTACTAGTTTTTGTCCCACCTCATCTGTGCTTTCCATATGTTGACATACTAGCATACGCTGGAAGCCACCGCAACGCTCGCATGAACCATCCAAGCATGTTGTCCTATAGAATATCTAGCCATCCTCTATTTGACATAAATTTTTTGATAAGAACTCTCTTGAAGATTTTGGTGGGGCTTCTATGCCACAATCCTGCAAAACATCATTAGTATGCAAATCTAAACATATAGAACAATAAACATCGTAATGGTTAGAAAATTCAATATGTAGTCTATAACAACAAGTAGTGCGTGTGTGATTTATCTTGACATAAAAAGGCTTAAGTAGCTCAAAATATCTTTGAGAAATACTAATTTGAGGATAATCATTTTCAAATTTCTGAAAAAATTGGGTTTGAGTCATATCCAAAAAACGCTTTGGATGTGGCTCACGATTCCGACTACCGATTCTCCTTACCACATCCCTTTGATTTGGAGATGGCCTTGTGTTATTCTTCCAATACTCTTCAATTAGTGTTCTCAAGGCTTCAACAACTTCTTTATCTTTTTGTGACAGTCTCCCTGAGAATGCCCATAATTCATTTGTATCATTGCCCTCAATTCTTTGCCACCTTTGAATGGCTCTTGATAAAGTTTTTCTACTAATTCCTATTTTTTCACTAGTCTTTCTAATTAGGCGAGCTATCTTGGTTTGAAAACTTACCAAAGTTGATGTAATGACACGTCGAGTGACATTACTATCCTTTGAGCATGAGGTCTTACCCACACTCTCATAATCATCCATTAGATTCTTCACAATAGTGTCTTCACTCCATGCATTCGATGTTCTCAACCCAAGAGTCTTCATGATGTTCCTATACTTTACACCCCACATTATTTCAACAAATGGTTGACATCTTGCAGTCTCATTTAGCCTTTCAAAGAATCATTCCCAAATCTTATCAGCATATCTTCTACAAGTGTGTGTTGAAATCTTACCTTCCATGTGCTGCAAAATCTCATCATCAATATTAATCAAATACTTTGGTTTTCTAAGAAAAATTCTTGGTGGTGCTCTCCTAGGTACATACATCTCAACATTAGGAATTTCATCAATATTTAATTGAGGTGGGCTAGATTGTATACCTTCGATCGAGGGTGGAGAAGAAGACATACCTTGAGGTTCACATGGGAATGATGGCATACCTTCTTCATCAATTTTGAGTGATGATGTACTCTCAACTTGAGATGTGTTGGATGGTGTCCAACAAAATTCACTTGCGGTAAATGGTGTCTCTTCATATTCACTTGCAGTAGATGGTGTCCATCCATATTCACTTGTGCTAGATGGTGTCCTCCATATTCGCTTGTGCTTAATGGTGTCCCTTCATATTCACTTGTCGTAGAGGGTGTGTCTCCAACAACGGTATTTGAATCTATCTTATGCCAATTCCCGTTCTCTTTTTGACGGTTGAGGTTCCTCTACAATCGGGTTTTTTTCATCAATCGTTTCCAATTTCTTCTTTTCACGATATGCCGCCACCCGAACTCTCTCCTTTTCTTTCAAGGTTTCGTTCTCTTCGTCTGTTAGTTTCCTCTTTGTCTTTTTCTTTGGCATGGCAGATAATTTTATCTATACCATGGTAATGAGATGAATATTAGTTCCTAAAAAATGTATCCATTCAAGATAATTGAAAAATATATGTCATTGAAGGCTTCATTTAAATAATACTTACAATCATCTTGTACAAAAGTAGTCTTTTATTGTTGGTGGTTCTAGCCAACCACCAAGGGAATAAGGAATATGATGTAAAGTCCCAATAGTGCTTTTGATGTGTGAGTTACGGAAAACTTAGGGTAGTCTAGAGCCTTGAAGTTTGGAGAAGCCTGAATGATGAAATTAGGCAAATTAGTCCATGTAGACTTGGCAACTTGTCCTAAAAGTGGGAAAAGGGCATTAATGATGCTCTAAGCCTGACCCAAGGGTCCTAGCACATGGGAGCAAGGTATATAAGGTCATAAAAACCATAATTGAGCATGTGGGAAAGCTATTGTATGATTTCGAGTTTTGGAAGGGGAATTTGTGAGTTGGAAGAGTGCAAATTTCATTGAATTTATGTTTTTGCGCCTTCATCCAGTCAAGAATGGATTGAAAGGACTTGTATAATGCTTTGAGTCTTTCAATTGTGTCACTTAATTACTGTGTGAAGCATTATATTATCCATTTAGTTCAATTGCTTTATGTTTTGCAAGTTTTTAGAGTTTTTGGTCTCATAGTCGGTTCAGGCCAATTTTTGGAAATAATGATCCCCACTTGAAATCCCGTGGCAAGGCTGCCATGGAAACTTGGAATAAAGTAGGGGAATGTTTTTACAGTGTAAATATGGTGTGTGGTGTCTTGGTTTGCAAGGGAGATGGTGAATTCATCAAGAACTAGGCGAGTGCAAGTGCATTTTGGCTAGTGGCTTGGAGAGGATAGCAGTAAAGAAAGTTGCTAAATGGACTGGTTTGTGCCAATCAAGAGCAAGAGAGTGTGAGAACATGTATTCCAGAAATTTTTTTGCAAGGAGGAGAGTTGAGGAGGTCATTGAAGCCTTCAAAGTTGGAAAAAGGAGCCAGAACCCTAGAAACCCTTGAAAATAAGGGGTATGAGGACAGTCCTATGTACGGACACCAAAGGGACTAAACACCTAGTAAATATTGAAGCCTATGGTACCACTAGAAATAATCTATAAAAATATTTGGGGGTTGTTAAGACCGTTTTTGAGAAAAGCCAAGAAAACAGGTTCTAGGAGGCTTAATTGGGCAAAAGGCTACAAGGCCTAAAATTGGGTTTTTCAAGAAATCGATGGGTACAAGGTGAAAGAATCCTATGAGATGGATCATTGAGGAGTCAAATCAACAAGGGGATTGTGAGAATACCCTTTCGTAGCCCCTTGATTGGTTAGGATACTTTGGGTCTGGAGCCCAGGGAAGCTTAGTGGTGAATTGAGAGCAATGGTGAAGAATTTGAAATTGGTGGAGAGTCTTATGAGGTGAGAGGGGTTTAGGAGGGATCCCTAAGTAGGGTAGAGAGGAATACCCTAGGAAGACAAAATAATAGGTCTTGGGAAGAGAAATATTGCTCTTGAAAGATAAGACTCCCCATCAATTGTTGAAGGACTGGTCTATGTAATGAACTTTTGACCTTGTGCAGGGTATTTTGAAGATGTTTGATGCTTTGGAATGGTCTGGGAATGGTCTTAAAGGATGAATTTTGGTGAATGGTTCTGAATTTCTATAATTGGCAAGTGTAAATAATTGTGTATATAATTTGGTAATTTAAAATATGCATTGACAACCTAAGGTTATAATGACAAACAAAAATGAAAGCAAGTCATAATAGAATGAAAGAAAATTTGTAAAGACTTCACATACATTAAAAACCAGACTTTCAAATGGAGGAATTCAAGCCAATTATGTAGCCTTAGCTTCTTCTTTCTTCAAACTCCACAATAATTTGACTTGTTCAAAAGCTTGTTCCCTTCCACACTTCAATTGTATATCAGTTTTCAATGGAATTCAAACTTCAATTGATATTATATGTCTTTCAATGTTGAAACTCTGCTATTTCATGCAAAGGTGGTAAAAAGATCATGGAAAAGGTGATGGAAAGTGAAAAAGATGCTTGCACACTTCACAACATCATCAAAAATATATTTTTTGTCGGAGCACGCACAAAACCAGGGGAATATGCAGACTGTGGGCCTTCAAATCATGGGAATATTGATTTTTTTACCGTTTTAGTAAACTACAAAATGCGCTCACGTTATAACGTGAGCGTGTTATGTGAAATTAAGTTTTCTTAGTGTATTTTTGATAGTATAGGGGTTTCTAAGAGAGTGGGAGGGAGAGAGGGGGAAAGTTGAAGATAGAGAGGGATGGAGAAGGGGAGAGTGGGAGAAAGAGAGAGGGAGAGAGTGGGAGAGAGTGGGAGAGAGTGGGAGAAGGTGAGAAGTGGAGAGTGGGAGATAGAGAGAGAGGGAGAGAGGGGGAGAGTGGGAGAGAGTGGGAGAGTGTGGGAGAGTGGGAGAGAGTGAGAGAAGGGGAGAAGTGGGGAGTGGGAGATAGAGACATAAACCCTAAACCCTCAACCCTTAAACCCTAATCCCTCAACCCTCAATCTTGAAGCCTTAAACCCTAATCCCTCAACCCCTATACCCTCTTAATCCCTCAACCCTCAATCCTCAACCCTCAACCCTTAAACCCTAATCCCTCAACACCTATACCCTCTTAATCCCTCAACCCTCAACCCT
>CM021109.1:194508456-194713456 GCA_007115665.2 Sequoiadendron giganteum
TCTTGTTTCATGTTGCTTTATGCTTTGCTTGGGTTGCAGCTACTTTGATACTAGACACATTTTGTTATGATGTTTTGATCGCTACTTTTGAACGACAACTATTATTGTGTGATGTGACTATCTGATTTTATTTCACATGCTTTAATGGATTAATGATGTTGTAGAGTTTATCATGAGATTATATATGTGAGTATTGATTATGATGGCAATGTCAGTCCTTGATGAGTGTATTGGTGAAGAGGACAGGTTCGCATCACTCGCTTGCGAGCGCCCTGCGAATCCGTGATTTCTTCTTCACGGTGTGAATTATATGTTGGATATATTATGTTGTTTACTTGGTTTCAGGTTGCAGGTACATGACATCGACTCCACCTGGTTTCATAGGTTTGAGCGTGTCGATCCAATGGTTAAGTTGAACGGGAGATAGTAGCTAGGTAACATGTGTCAGGTCTACACCCTAGCCTTAGTGTGTCGTCAGTCCTGATTATGGAGTCATGTCTTACCTTATTTAATGTTATGTAATTTGTGAAAAGTGTTTACTTCTAAATGGTTTTGTTTTTAGAAAATTGCATTGGTTGAAAGTGATGATTATTTTATATTGTATTAAAGTTATGCTTATTTGTTATATTTAAATTTAAATGATAGAAATTAAATTTAAATTATTTGATCAATTAAATTTAACCTTGAAAGGGTTAGATTTAGTTATTAAATAATTGAAAGTAAATTAATTAAATTTAAATTATTTAATTAATTAAATTTAATCTCAAGGATTGGATTTAGTTATTAAATAATTGAAAGTAAATTAATTAAATTTAAATTATTTAATTAATTAAATTTAATCTCAAGGATTGGATTTAGTTATTAAATAATTTAAAATAATTAAGTAAGTATATTGGATTGTTTTAAATTAAATTAAATCAAATCAAATTTAAAGGAAATTGAAATTTTATTTTAAAGGCAAATTAGGGTTTTTCTGAAATGGGAAATGAAATTAATATCTAAATTTAATTTTTGCATTGAATGTGAATTAGGGTTGCATTAGGTTATTTTTGGAGTTATGAGGAAATGATGTTTTAAAGGTGAGGGCAGAAAAGTTTTGGGGATTCTTCTCTTTTTTTTTTTTTCACAGGCATGAAATTTTTGGAAAAGTTTGCATCAAGAAAGGGTTTGAAGCATTTCTTTTGTAGAATTGAATTAAAAGAAAATAAATTATGTTGAAGAAGGTGGAGCTCTTGGATCATTGCTAGCTGGAATTCATTGCATCGTTGAAGAAAAATTGTGAGGTCCTTAAGGGAGGCTCTGCATCAAGAATCCTTGTTATTTCCTGTGGCTTCAAATACCAGGTTTTCCTTTATTTCTATGATTGATTGTTCTTAGTTTATCTATTTTTCTAAATGATAGAAATTGCAAATTTGTAATTTATTTAAAACCCTAGGTTGAACTTCAACATTTAGGATTCAGATATGCTCTTCAAAACACAAACCCTCTTTAGAAAATTCTTTTAAAAATATCTAGAATAGTTTATTTCCTTTCTTTTGTTTAAATTATTTCAAACATGAAAAAATGGTTTCTTTTGGAATTCAAATTTTAATCTCTTGATTGTATAAAGATATCCATTATTGTCAAATTTTTATTACTGATTTTTTAAAGTTTTTCTTTCAATTTCACCAATAAAATTGTTTCTGGAAAAAATTATATAAATGCAAATATACATTACATGTATCATATTATCAAATATGATACACATAATCTATATTTACAAATATATGAAATTACGAACTAAGGTTATGGCATTTTGATTTTAAAGGAAAAACGTCGTACGGCGAATTCCTAAAGTTCGTACCGTGTGTAAGAAATTTTTCGTAGTTTAATTTTTTGTTGTTTTATAAAAATTTAATGGCAAGTGGTGGGGAGGTTCGGACCCCCCCACTATCCCTTTTGTTTGGAGTATGCAGTACCCACTGGGCAGTGCGCCCACCACTTGGGGGGATGCACTATCCCATGGGGACTGCAGCCTCCCATAGTATTGTGTCGGCCGCTGTACTGTATCTACAGTCGACGCAAGCAACAGGGCCGACAGTACCGTTCGGTTCCCTTTTCTTTTTTAATGTTTGTTTTCAATTTTATTTTATTTTTAAAAAAAAAAATTTATATTATTTCGTTTTTTGATTTTAATTTTTTTATGATTATTTATTTTGATTTTCGTTTTTTTATCTGTATGAAAATTTTTAATTCGTATTTTTTTTTTGGTTTCAGTTAATTTTTTTATATAGTATTTTCCTATGGATTGAAATAAATGGTACATATATATATGTTAATATTATATGTAAGATGATATTAAATATATATATATATATATATTTATTAATTGGGAAATTGTAGATTTTATTTTGGTACAATTAAAATTAATTTTCTGTTATTCTTTTTAGAAATACAGAATTTTTACCAGCAATTTATTTAATCTTATGTGTTAAAGTTAGTTTATGTATGAATTAAATAGATGTATTTAATTATATATCCTTTTGATGTCTTGTTTAAATATATTATTGTATGCAAAATAAGTAGACAGTAATTTAACTTGAAATAACTATGGTGCATGATTAGATGAAATTGTGAAAAGTAGTTATGTTAAAGAAGATATTATTACGTGTAATGAAAGTTTAGAAAGATTGTATTCTAATTTCCATGAGAAGTATTAGATAGGAATATGGATTTAAGATATCCAAATTTAGTAATTTTCATTGCTAGTACATTGTTATATGGATTTTTCTTGTTATTGATTGTTTGGGGAACGAGTGTTTGAGTTTAAATTGTAAAGTCTTCCAGTGGATGTGGGTCATTCCCTTGTCAAGTTATTGTTTGTTTTTCCCTTAGGTAGTGTTACAAGTGTTTTGTTTTCCTCCTAGTGTTGGGGTGGATCTATATGTTGTTGCCTCCTAGGATAGGAGAGAGTACGTTGGTTCAGTTCAGTAACACTTGAGTAACCCTTGGAGTTTAGATTGTGTAGTGTGTTATCCATTAGAAGAGTGACTTTTGTTAGGGGTCGGAGCCCAAAGGGGTAAACCGGGTAACCTTCAGAAGTGATTTTAACAACTGAAAACTAAAGTAATGTACTTAGATGACTAGGATGTATTTCACATTAACCAAGATAAATTAACCTCACTCATAGGCACAAGGGCTTGTTTAGACTTGGGGTGAGTGGGAAGGCCTGGAATGGCAAGGTCAACTATCTTGTCCTTACGAGAGGTAGTTGATTCCGCTTGAGTGAGTATGAGGGCCGGGATTCAGTAGAGGTCACCAGGATTACCGGAGCCTATGAAGAATGCCCAGAGGAGATCTCATGACAAACCTTGCGATGACACTCTGTCTAGGATAACCTTGAGTTATGTTGTGTGTATGGTTTCTTTAGCACACTTGATTATTATATGTCTGGAAGCAATGTAACCATGTCGGTTTTAGTTTTCCTTTATACATGTACTTGATTAAGTCAGATTATGTCAGTATGAATCTGCCTTTGGTTAGAGGTGGTAGATTTCTTGTCCATGTTGCATTTTTACTATCTCCTAGCATGGGGGGTGGGCCTTTGGGTACCACTAGGTTGGGTGGAACATGCACCAAAACCGTTGGGTCCCCATTGTTCTTCAGTTTGTGGAAGCGAGACATCCAGTTGGATAGCTCGCGGATCTTGTTATTCATTTCCAGCTCTGTTGTTATACATTTGTAATTACCCCTCTTGTGTTATGAGGTGGAACTTGTAATTATCACACTTATGTATTTTAACCCATTCTGGGAATGAGGATTGTAATCTGATAATGGTTTATGTAATAGATTTATGTAATAGATTTATGTAATAGATGTATGTAATAGATTTATGTAATGAATGTTCTATTCATATTTTGTATTTTCTTGTGTTGTTAAATGTTGTTACTTGAGTTATTTAATTGCAATGTAATTTAGATGATGTATGTTAATGGGGATTTAATTAATCTCAGTTTTGTAACCCTAGGGGATGTTGTCAATTATTGCCGAACATGTATGTTTAATTCACTTTTTAAAGAAAAAAATTAGTACACTTTTATAGTGAATTGAAACTTCCTCTAGGGTTGTGTGGTGGGGCATTACACTCTCACTTCGACCCCCTCTCCATCTCTCTAGACTCTCTCTAAATTCTCCCTTCATCTAAAGACATACATAAATGCATACATACAAGCATAATACATTTGTACATATAATCTTACATCCATACAAGCATACATACATACATGTACATAAAAATATATCAGCATACATAAATATATTAGCATTTAACATAAAATAAGAAATAACGCGAGCGCGTTATAACGCGCTCACGTTATTGGTTAGTAGACATGTTCCCCGCAGAAGCAAAAACCATGTAAAGTGAGCAATAACGCGAGCTCGTTATAATGCGAGCGTGTTATAACGCGAGTGCGTTTTATCTTGCTTTGAGAATTATCAAACTTTAAGCTTGGTATTGCCTTGGAATTCCAACCCAAAGGTTTGGAGGGCATTCCCAATGACCAAAGACGTGTTTTTAAGAAATCCACCATATTTCTCATAATCGAGTTCGTGCTCACCATCAGGATTGCACGTGGTTCAATATCAAAAAAATTGAGCACATGGGTAATGTTGGGTTATCTCTTAGCTATCCAATGATGTAATTTTTTTCACGTTCTGAAAATGTTAAGTCTTTCATCCATAATTTATTTTATCTGTATGTCTTTTTTTTTCCAAAAAGCAGTGTTTGGTATTTTTTTTGTTATAAATTAACCGTTCATCAATTTTTCAAATAAATTACATTTTTAGAAACTAGACTCCATTCTACAAAATTAAAAAATTAAAAAAAAAACAAATCAATTAGTTTCCAAAATTTGTAGGGGTAGCACGGTCAAAATTCTATTTTCAGGATATGTCCACTTCGCAAATTAGTAAAAAATCAAATATTCATTAAAAAATTATCAAAAAAATCGTGCATCAACTACATACTATTAGCTAACTTTTAACCATTGCGATTTTAAAAATACTAAAAAAAAGTTCACCGTACGAGGGTTGTACGAGAGTTGCTATGTTATGTTTTTCTGACAAAAACAACACCAATTTGTGTACGTCTCTCATTTGAACCCCTTAATCTCAATCATTTTCAAAATAAATTAATAGTTTAGAAAGTAGACTTGGAGCACTTGAATCCTTCTTTTTGTTCCATCTCAAAATTTTGAGTCTAAGTATCCTCAATTTCACATCCAAGGTTAGTATTTTCTGATTTCAAGAAAAAGCTGTCCACTTAAGCCCCCTTTTTGGGAACCATCTTGGTGCACTTACCCGTAGAGGACAATTTTTAATGTGATTCAATGGAGAAATATGAGCATATCTTTAATGCTTTTATATTTGTAATTAATGACAATTAATTCTTCTCTTTTCTGGTGATTTCTACAGTGTTGTTCAAGTTTAATATATTCACGATGGTTTTATGTTTTTTTCTCTTAGTGAGAATATACTAAGAAGAAAAATAGTGTGTGCTCAGAAGAAGCAATATTGTGAATTTAGAGCAGCAGCTCTGTGAGATAAATTTTTTATATATTTTTGAATTGATACAATATCATATTTTTTGGGTCTATTCTGTGTTAATTTTTTAGTTCAATTGTTTTAGTTCTTGTATGTTCCTCTACCTCTGGCCTTCAGAGTAAAGGACTTGAACTAAATTAAAGAGAAAATATTTTTATATGGTAAAGTCCATAATTTTGACTAAGTTGACAAGGTGAGCCTGGTAAATATGATACTGAGGGAAATGAAACCATGGTAAATCAAGTCACAAAAACTTGTAACAAGTATATAGGATCAAGTAAATATGGAATTATGGATTGAAAGGAATTTACATGAGAATATGAGGAAGCCTAAAACCCTACTTAAAACTAGAAAATAACTTAGACACTCTCATACTTAGGATTTGGGACTTTATATTTGAAAATTATATAAGGTTTTGGCAAGTATTGTCTTCATCTACTGGTCTACCTTATTCATTTCTATAATATTAATGTCACTCTAAGGTATTTTAGAACTAGAGGTGAAGCATGGACCACATGATAGAAAAATTATTCTATTTAGGAGATTCCATTAGTTAGTACCCTATTTAGTATTTTAACACAACAATAAAATTAATATAGGAAATGAGTGTGCCCAAACCCGTGGCTTAGTGATCTAGTGGTGTGTGATCATTAATAGTGATCACATAATAAAAAAAGATAAGGGGAATTATATGATACATGGTTTCTTCTTGTGTTTGTGTTAAGAGGGTGATGAGAATGATCATAAATGATATTTAAATAGGAAAATAGTTTTTATCTAAGGGTGTGGGTAAAATATGGTTTATGTAGACTTAAGATGGCTATGGTGAACTAAAGGGTTCCTAATACATTACTAAAAAATGGATAGGGAAAAAATTTATTGATGAGAAGAGGAGGAGATAAAATATAATAATTTTGTAGTTGATGCTGAAGGGTGACCCTATCTAGATCCATATGTGTAATCCTTCATTTTTTCCCTTCTATTTCAAATAGATTTCTCTATATTTTTCTTGTGCACTAGTGGAGTGGAGTGCATACTATTTTTTGTCAAATTACCAAATTCATGAATGGAGAGAAAGACCTATGTTAAATATCAACCCTAACTAATTTTATAGTCATGTGAGAGAAAATATGTAGTAAGAATTACAATACAAAAAGGGTGAGAAAATATGTTTGTTTCTCCATAAAGGTGGGAACTAGAACTTAGGAGTACCAAAGCCCCAATTACTAGTGTTGGTGGTGCTATTGACCTTGTGAGCTCAAAAAATTAAATTTCCAAAGGTGGTATATGTTGGATTCCTATGGTTTAAGATCTTCAAGATCATTTTGTGATCACTGGGTTAGTCAAAAATGCATAAAAGTGGTTCTTAAACATGTTAATGGAATGGGTAGTAAAGTGAGTGTAGAAATCTAAGATGTAGATTATGAAGTATGAAATTTATAACCTCATAGTAATAAAAAAGAATAATTAATCTAAAATATAAAAAATGAAGGATAACCTAGGGAAATGCTCTAGGTTGTGTAATTATGTAGTGAGTTCACCAAATTATGTAAGAGGAAATAAAAATATTATATTGTTACCTCTTACTACACTATTATATATCTAATTGAATTATCAAATCAAATAAATAACAAATCGGATCAATAAAAATGACAAATAACTAATGTAATTGAAGAGATACATGATGCTTATCTACTTTTGGGATGGTGTTAAGTTGGATTTGCTATTAGCTAGCTAACATAAACTATAATAGATGATCAATTTTTTGAATACATAACATATATTTTTCATAATATCTTCTACTATAGGAATTAATGTATGAGCTAATTAAGATAATTTAAATTGCTACAAATTAAATTAAATAGCTCACAAACACCATTCAACAACACAAAGAAAATTGTAATACAATTTCCAATCCAAGATTGCAATGTGCGATTGGTAATTTATTGATTCAACAAATGAGTAAATGAATTATTGCAATCCAATGATGGAAAAGGTTGCATCAAGCCTTAAAAGAATCAAAAACAAAATATTTGCAGCAGCAAATCAAAGCTTGCAACAAAGATTCTCCAGCACTTGCACAACAAATCACTTCCACCATTCAAACCCTTCAATCTGCAACACCTAGTAGTCTTTGTACCCTGCAAAAACACTCTCAAATCTGAAAACACACCATCAAATCCCCTCTTGGAGGTAAGCCATGACCTCTTCCTCTCTTCCTGTGTTTTTCCTCTAAAAAACTCCTCCAAAAATGAATAAAATTCAATTTTATCAACACTTGCTTTCCTAAAATGAAATTTCAATGCATTTCATTGTAATTTGCTTTCATTCCAAAGGAATCTCAGGAAAAGTCAATTCCCCTCCCTAGGAATGACAAATAATATTCAAATTTAATATTTAAAAATGAATAATCTATCATTCCCCAACTCTAGACTTAGCAAATATGAAAGGTGGGCTTAAATGGCTTTTATGCTTTCACAAATAAAGCAAAAACCAAATCTTTCAAACTTGGGCACCCACCTCTTGGGTCCCTATTTTTTAGGAGTTGTGATCATTTAAAATTGGAGTTACAAATTAATTTAATGGCTCCCAAAAAGCCCACACCATGTTCTGCTTTTTTAGTTTTAAATCATATTCTCCATGATCTCCATTCAACCAATTTGACCCAAATTGAATCAAAATTCAAATTCCAATTTTCCACATTACAAGACATTCAAATTCACACCAAAATATGAATTTCACAAATCAAACATGAAATTAAACCACATCAAAAACTTGGAAAATAAAATTGACGCCAATTGGTTGATACATGATTGCATTGAGCCATGGATGCTCCTACATTAGACACCCAAGGTAGAAAATAAATGTTCCATGAGTGCCTCATAAACATTTGAAGATATGATGCTCATTTTGTACCCATATTTCTATCTTATTCTCTTGAACCTTATTCCTCACATGTCCCTGCAACTTGATGTCTCTTCCCTCTTTCATTCTTCCTCTCTTTCTCCCTTTTTTCACATAATTCATCACCCACCAACTTACACTATGAAAATCTGAAAATTCATGAACATCTACTACTTCTCCTTCAAAAAAATAACAAAACTCATTCATTACCTCTTTCTCTTTTATTGCTGCAACCATTTGGTCATCATCAACCTTGGTTATAACACTGTTCTCTTCCCCCTTCATGCCTTCTAAAAGAAAATTTTGAGATGCAATCACTTCACCCTCTACATTACTATTAATTTTAGTGACATAATCAAAAGATTTATCCTCTCCAACATGCAACAAACTATCATTCTTACCAATCTCTTTATCAAATAAATCAACAAATGATACAAAGGGAAGTTCACCAAACAAATCAGAATTCTCCTTCTTGTAACCTTCCTTACTTTCAACCATTGTGCCTTCTTTTACTAATGCATTATTTGCTGCAATCTCATCTTCTACAACACTTTTACTATGTTCAAATAAATCAGATTTAACATCATTCTTATAAAAATCAGATTTTACCTCTTCTTCTTTCTCCATTGAAACCTTCACTTTACCTTTCTTGTGTGCAATCCACACTACTGCAACTTGCATCAACAAATCAAAATATGAATTCTCATCCTCTTCTATTAACTATTTACCTCCATTAACCAAACAATTTCCACATTTATTACATACCTTTCCTTCTTCCTTATCCAAGGGCCTCAACTTGGTTTTGATTCCATCCTTCGTCAAGGAGTATGTATTGGCATACCCATCATGCATCACACACCTGTCAAACTATCAAGGCCTTCCCAATAACAAGTGACAAACATCCATAGACATTATATCACATAAAACTTCATCATGATAATCACCTATCTTGGATTTCACCAAACATTGTTTGCTAACCAAAACCTTCTTTTCATCTTGCAACCAAGCAACCCTATATGGATGTGGGTGCCTTCACCTTTCCAACTTTAATTTATTTACCATTTCTTCAAAAACTAAATTATTTGTGCTTCCACCATCAATAATTACATTACAAACGTTACCTTCACACTTACATTTGGTTTTGAACAAGCTCTTCCTTTGATCAGGTTCTTTTCCTTCGTTCACCAGGACTCTTCTTGAAACAAGTGCCTCTCCATCCTCTGCCTCTTCCGAGTGTGAAGAATTAGCATCTTCTCCATTTATGTTTGCTGCTATATTCTAATTTTCAATCCCTCTTCTTAGCATTCCCTCTTCATGAGGATAATCATAGCCCTATGACCTTCTTCCCCACATCTCAAACAGGTTATTTTGTAATTTCCTCTTCCAAACCCACTACCCAATCTTCCTCTTCCTCTAAAATTTTGATCACAAGACTTGTTTGAGCTTTCACATCTTTCATCCTTTTTTTCCTTAATGTCTCTAATCAGTTATTCATCCTCCCTTTGTTGCACATAAGATTTATCCTTTCCCTTGTGTTTATTCTCAAACCTCTTGTTCATCCTTTCTTCTATCTTCAATACTATTTAATAAGCATCTTCCATTGTCAAAACTTTGACTAGTTTCATCTCTTCTTGAATGCTTTGTCTCGACCCATTTATGTATCTTGCAACCTTTTCCTTGGTTTCCTCTGAATGTCTAGTCCTTATAAGAATTCTATGGAATTCTTCAGTTTACTCCTTTACTATCTTGTTTCCTTGCTTTAAGCTTTGCATATTTTTAAGCAATTCCATCTCATAGTCTACTGGAATGAATTGTATTTTCATTTTCTCTACCATTTTATCCCATCTTGTAGTCTTCTCTTTTCCTTTTCTTCCTCTTTCCAACTGAATTTATCTCCACCAAATTGAAGCATGTCCCTTCAATTTTTTCTTGGCAAATCTTACTTGATCTGGGTCTCCAACTTCCTCAAATTCAAAATAATCTTCCATATCATTTATCTAGTCTATCAGTTCTTCTAGATTCAAACTTCCATTAAAGGTAGGAACATCAATACTTGGTTTTTTTCCCATTTTTGTTAAAAATCTCAACAATGGATCCCTTGCAAGTTCTACAACTTCTTCTCTTTGTTCAGTATCCAAACTAGCATCCTCTGAAACTTCTTCTTCGTCATCACTTCTCGGGTCTCTCATTCTTGCAAATCCTCTCCTTATCTCTTCTTATAGAGTCTCAACCTACCTTCTCAAAACTCTAAAATCATCATTTCTGACAAAATTATCTACCCTTCCTCTTCCTCTACCCCTACCTCGTGGGGCTCCTCTGGCATACATCTCTACAACACTTCAACTCACAAGTCCTGGTGTAAATTCCCTCTCTTCGACATTTTGTTTAAACTCTCAGGATCAACTTGCTTTGATACCACTAATGTATGAGCTAATTAAGATAATTTCAATTGTTACAAATTAAATTAAATGTCTCACAAACACCATTCAACAACACACAAAAAAATTTGCAATATAATTTTTAATCCAAGATTACAATGTGTGACTGCCAATTTATTGATTCAACAAATGAGAAAATGAATTTTATAATCCAATGATGGAAAAGGACGCATCAAGCCTTACAAGACTCAAAAAAAAAATATTTGTAGTAGAAAATCAAAGCTTGCAACAAAGATTCTCCAACACCTGCACAACAAATCACTTCCGCCATTCAAACCCTTTAATCTACAACACTTGGTAGTCTTCATGCCCTATAAAAACACTATCAAATTTGTAGACACACTAGAAAATACACTCTTGGAGGTAAGCCACGACTTACTCTTCTCTTCCTATGTTTTTCCTCTGAAAAACTCCTCCAGAAATGAATAAAATTCAATTTTATCAACACTTGCTTTCCTGAAATGAAATTTCAATGCATTTCATTATGATTTTCTTTCATTCCAAAGGCATCTCAAGAAAAATCAATGCCCCTCCCCAGGAATGGAAAATAAAATCAAATTTAATATTTAAAAATGAATAAAATATCATTCCCCAACTCTAGACTTAGCAAATATGAAAGATGGGCTTAAATGACTTTTATGCTTTCACAAATAAAGCAAAAAGTAGTTCTTTCAAACTTGGGCGCCCACCTCTTGGGTCCCTATTTTTAAGGAGCCGTGAGTATTTAAAATTGAAGTTACAAATGAATTCAATGGCTCCCAAAAAACCCACGCCATGTTCTGCTTTTTTTTGCTTTTTTAGTTTTAAATCATATTCTCCATGATCTCCATTCAACCAATTTGACCCAAATTGAATCCAAATCCAAATTCCAATTTCCCACATTACAAGACATTCAAATTCACACTAAAATATTAATTTAACACATCAAAAAATTGCAAAATGAAATTGACATCAACTAGTTGATACAGGGTTGCATTAAGCCATGGATGCTCTTGCATCAAGAATGATCACATCTATTCCTCTAAAAGATCACATTGTTTAATCTATTCCTTAACTATGATCCTCCATTCACACTAAAGTTGATATAATATGGCTTTATCCTCTACTAAATTTTATGAACTTTAGGATATACCTAGGTCTTTCCTTTTCGACATAATTTTTAATAAAATTATTCTTATCTAAATATAATTCTAGACCTACTTTAAAATGAGAATATGGATCCTTGTCTTGTATAAATCATATATTCAGTTCCAAGTTGAGTAAAAATATATTGCAACCATGTCAAGAAAGTGAGTTAGATAAAATCTAATATATTAATTAGTTGATATAATTCTTGTGTAGAAAGGTATCTTTGAGTGTTCTTAAATGGAATATATCTTTGTGTGAATCTCACCATCACTTGATTTTAAAATGAAATATAAAATTTTCTTAAATAGATGTCTTATAATTGTATAATTCAAAAAACTATGTAGGCTAAAAAATTAATAGCTAGTTTTCAAAAAGGTTAACTTTTGAGCTATAATTTTAAAATTTGAATAAGGTGGACTAGGTCATGTCATGAGACTAATTATATAGACTAGGACATGCCACATGGCTTATTTTAGGATTAGAAATGGCCTCGAGATGTGCATCTTCTAAATTGTTATGTAATGACATTTGTATGATTAGTTTTAAGTTAGAGTCGATTTATCTACTAAATAGGTCAAGCACAATATTATGACTATGTATTTACAACATATATGCACTTTACCTTCTATACTTCTAAGATTGAATCTTATGATTTATAGAAAGAACATCTAACAAATTAAATATTTTCGCCAATGAAAAATATATAATTAATTGATGAAAATTTTCTATCACTTAACATCTCAAATAAATAAATTTACTAATATTATGATTATGCTTATAAAAATAACAAACCATTTAAATAGATACATTATTTTATATAATTTAACTTGATATTTCAATATTATTTTAACATCTTAATATATTCATATAAATTAAGCTGATACTCCAAAAGAATGGATTAATTATAATTTTGATTTTTAAAGAATTTAAAAAAAAAAAAAAAAATCTCATATCAAAAGTGAGCTTTAATTCAAAAACAAAACTTTTTAAATTTGAAAATCTTTAAAATTAAAAATTCCAATTCTTATGAAAAAATTAATACTTTATACTTACCACAAGACAACTAAGAAGTTCCTATTGAAATTGAATCATTTTTTTAATGAAAAAATTATTAACAAGTCATTAGGGAAATTTTAAGGTTTTCTTTATGACTAAATTGAAATATTAAAAAAGTTGATTAGTTATTTAACTAGTGGAAACTCTTTTTTCTTTTTCTTTTTTTAAATGATTATGTTGATAGGCATAATTATTATGGAAGTAAGAGGTGGAATGTCATGATATAAGCATATTAATACAAATATAAAAAAATTAACATATAAAAAGAAGAAAAATGTAAAACAAATAAAATTTAAAATTGATTTTTTAATAATAACTACATGATTATTTTCATTTTATTATAATGAATAAAACAATTTTAATGATGTAATTATGTTCTTTAGTAAATACAATAATAAAAAATTCACTCCAGTAAATAAAATAGTAAATATTAATCTAAAATAATTATATAATTAAATATGCACAAATAATTATTTCAAATTTAATATTTAAAAAAATACATATTATTCATTTTAATAGATAAATATTTAAAAAACTAGTAATTAAATACATTAATATGTAAAATTTTAGATATTTTAATATAGTTTAGGTACTTTATAAATGTAATTAAAATTATAGATACATATATCATCTTTATTAAAATTTAAAAATTAAAATAAAAGAAGAAAAAATATAAATAAATATAAAGTAAATTAACAATGTTAAAAATATTTCATCCTTTCTTTGGGTTGCAAACTGGCAATATATTTTGGAGATTTTTGTAATGTCTCTTCTTCATATTATTGTATATCTCTCATGGCAAATTGTAATTTTTTTTTTTATTAATAATATTTTCAATGGCTTTGCTACTTTTATGGAAAAAAAAAAACATTTTAAAAAATATTATTGTAAAGATTATTTAACAATACATTAAAAATAAATTATTCTTAAGTATCTTCAAATTATATCTTTGATATTTTTATATAGATGTATTTAGAATATATATACTAGTTTATATAATGTTATATAAAATGTTCATACAAAAATTACACATTATTCTTTTGGAAGTATTGTTGATGTTTTCATTTTTCTTTTATTATTTCATTAAAAAATTCTATAAATTTCTTAAAATAAAATGTTTTTTTTTTTTAAATATTTAAATTTTAGATAAATAATTTATTACATATTTAATTATATAGTTATTTTAAAATTATTATTTATTATTTTTTTTACTAAAATACATAGTTATTTAGTAAAATGATTTTATTTACTATAATTAAATGAAAATAATCATGAAATATTTTTGTATAATTATTGAACTTTTAGCTTTTATGTACATTATTACAACAAAACATTCTTTGATGTCAATATATCTAATGTCTATTGACATTAAAAATAGCATAGAGTTACACAATATAAGATAATTTAATAATTGAAGTATAAAATACCATGTAAAATATCATGTCAATGTGTGGATGAAAATATTAATAAGAAAAAATAAAAACAATGAATTAGAGATAAAATAAAGATTCAAATTAAGGATTCCTAAATCAAAAATTTAAATATTATTGAAGAAATCTAACATTGTTAAAATTATTAAATTAAATACAAATAAGAAATAATAATAATAATCAATTTAAAATGGAATCAAATTAAGAAAATAAATAGCTCAAAATATAATTTATGATTCTAGGTAGTGCAATTGAGATGATAAAAATAAAGAAAAATGTGAAAAATTAGCAATAAAATGAGAATGTTTGTTTGGTCCTTTCGAAGTGACATAGTAGGGTAAACTAAGAGACTATTCATGATTTTTAGCCTTAATTCTACTCATGGAACCATTGATTATGTTATCATCCATTGATACAAGCTACCATTTTATTATCTTAATTATTACTTCCAAAAGGATTGTATGCATTTGTTCTCATCAAAGTGGATTCTAGAGAATTTGAATCTCTAGTCGTGACAAGTATTTTTTCCTAGTGCATTCATATTCTCCATGATTCAATTTTGGTGAAGGGCAATTAGGTGATCATAGTGGGAGGAGATAGACTATGGATCAAACCATCCTCCTATAAAGAGTTAAGAAATTAAACATGATGTGTCATATTCTTTGCAAGGGTGGTTTGGCTCCTTGTCTAGAGTGCATGAATGGTTATGAACATTGTCTCCAAAGATTTTTTTTAACTTCTAAAAGGGTGGAAAATTCATTATGAGACCTATCTAAGTTTTGAAGTCACCAAAAAAGCATCATTGTTGTTATTGGTTTATCTACCAAGGTTTTAAAGACCCCTAAGGCCAACAAATATAAGAAATGACATATTGATTCATTTCTAAAAGGTAAAGAAAATTTGGTTGGATACCAAGTACAAGCTACCTATAGGAGGATTTACCAACACCCTAGGATGAGCTAACTTCCTACCCAATCAAATGATTCACTCTAGAAGGTTGTTACAAATGTATTGTTTCTTATTATTTTCCTCTTAAATCCTATCATACATAGGCATTTGGTTAGTTTCCCTTTCTACCTACCCATTTCTATTGAGAAATGAATTGTCAATGTCATGTTGGACATGATTGAATCAAGGTATTATCTTCTAACTTTACCTATTTTGAAAGTATAAGAATGTCATTCCTAAGCCTAATTGCAAGGTGGTTTCAAAGGAAAATGTTTCATCTAGTTTTTTCTCTTTGAGCCTCTCAAAAGAAAAATTTGTGTTTCCAACCATCCTACCTATATACTCACTACTATGACCAACCTTAGAGGGTCCCTTGCCTCCATTAAATCTACTATTTTGAATATCTCTTCCACACACCCCCTACTTGAGAAGTTGTTCTTGCTATCAAAAAAAAAGGAAAAACATAGAAGTAGAGGGTCCCTCTAGGATGAAATGTGACACCTTTTCTAATGTGTCTAATGAAAATTTTGATTAAAGTTAAAAAAGATAAGAGGTTGGATATAAATTATTCTATCAAAATAGTGATAATGGAATATAATTAACTTGCAAGGTTCTTGATTCTAAAATCAAAACTCTTGAAAATAATATCAGCATACAACAGAACATCCTCAAATAGTTGAAAAATAAAAATGAAATAATGGAGAGAATAGAAAAGCTCCACAAATAGGTCAATAGTGTTCAGCTCTTGAAGTATATTTTGGTGTTGAATTTCTGGAAAAAGAAAGGGACAAAATTAATGAGTAGAAGGAAAGAACAATATATATTAAGAGTAGGAAAGAGTCCTTGATGTCCTTATCAAGTAAGGTGATATAGCTAAGCTAGACCACAATGAGGACCTTTGTTACTAGCATTTCTATGCTACACGAAAGTTTTCTTAGGAGAAACATGTTGGCTAAAGTTGGGGGTCCTTGTAAAAGAATTAGATACCAATAGTTATAGAAGAGGAAAAGGTTTTGGGCATAAATAATGAAACCATCGAGGACAACTTGAAATTTCTTTGAGTGGAAAGCTAATAGTGGCTTAAAAGAGTTTTCATCTATGTAGCTTATTATTGCCACCTATCTATTGTTGATTTGTTGTTTTAGCTACATTTTTCTGTTATTTTTGATTGTTGAACTCCATTTTTGATGTTTTATTTTATTTTATTTTTTAATAAAAAAATTCTATTCTCTTTTGTTGACCCATTGTAAGAAGGTTTAGACCCTTTAAAAAATCAAAATGAGAATGTTCAAAAATTAAAGAACAGGGTAGGTTGACTAAGATTGAAACAAGAAGATAAAAAGCAACCACATGAAAGATAAACACCATAGAGGGAAAGATTAATATTCCAAAATTGGAAACGAAGGAATCACAAATACAAGAGTGGGGTGAGGAAAGATCATTGAAAAGCGCATAAGAAGAGGAACAAAGTCATGACTAAAGATAAGTCAATTGAAAAAGGAGGTGGTGCGACACTACAATGAACAAGTAGTAAAGAAAACCACATTTTTTACTATGGTTGCCAAACATGACTTAACCCCAATTTTAGTAACCTCTCTTAATTTTCACCTATATTAACCATCTTCCTTAGATTTATTGATGATTCCATAATTAATCTTCACAGCATGTTCCTTTATCCCTCTAGAGCAAATTGTTTCACTAATTTGTAAATAGATATATATTTCTAAATAAACAACCAATACAATTAAAGAAACATTTTTACACCAATTCGAAATCCCAACCTCCATTTTGCCATTCAGTTTGTCTTCCAACTCTTCAATTTCATGAGCAACAGTCATCACCAAGTAGTTGTTGTGCAAATAAGCAGATAAGGCCACACAGAGAACTGCCTTGAAACTGAGCAATCACCAAGTAGTTCTTTGCAAATGGGCAAATAAAGCAACATGCAGAACTACCTTGAAACTGAGCAATCACCAAAACTATATTATTATGTTGGAATGTCTGAATCAATAGTTTCTCCATTATCAAATCGCCCATAACTCTTTGAATTCATGGTTAAGCTCACGTTGCAAAGGCATTTGAGCACAAAAAATGTCTTTGTCTCTGTCTAAATTCAATGGAGAAACAATGGAAAGTAAAAGTTGGGAATTAGTACAAACATTAATTAAACAAAGATGCTTCACAAAGGTATGGAGCCCATTTCCATTGACAAAAGTGGTGAGAATTCATGTGGCAAAAGTATTGAAGTGGGTGGCCATATTTGCCATGGGAACCCCACTTTGGAGCCCCTTTCATACAATATCAGGTGGCCCACTTCATTGTTTTTCTCACAGAGTTCACCTTGTTTCTGGACCAGTACATGCTCATATAGATACCCATTCATAATGACTGGATTTTGAATTGACAAGATGGCTGCCATTTAAGGAGACAGACAGACAAGATTTGAGCCAGTTGCCATAAATTCATTGATATTTCAATTGTGTTATAGTCTCCACACAAAAAGATCAGATTAATTCTCATATGTTATATAATGCATTGAACAGCATTGGATGATTTAGATTCTTTTTGAGGACATGATTGAAAGGCTGTCTTTAACATTTTGTTTAATCATACTGATTAGTCACTTTTCAGTTGATAATCTATGAAAGCTGGCATCTTGTTGCTCTCAACTGACTAACATGAATACCCACCAAAATAATTGACTTATTAAACCTACTGCAAATAAATATATTATGTTGAGGTGAAGTGTATGGACTGGAGGCTCAAACTGTTAGGGTTTCCTCCATATGCGGGGGAATTGAGATACGAGAAAAATACCCACTTTCTCTATGTACGTAAAAAGACTTATCGTTTATACAGTTGATTGCAAGTTTTATAGAATTTGAGGTGAAATGCATCTCATGTAGAGAGATCTGTGGGGGCTCAAACTGTTATAATTCCCCCCATATGCGGGGGAATTGAACTTCTGATGAGATATAAGAAATATAACTGTTTTCTGTATATACGTAGAAAGATTTGCCTTTTGACATTGCTACAGTTGATTGCAAATTTTATAGATTTTTTTGTTCCAGTGTTCAAACCAAAAGTGGTTTCCCTTTCAAACTCAGCTTTAGAAAACAAATTCTTTTCACATCTGATATAGAGTGATGGAGATAGGCAGAGTTATTGTCGAAGAAGAAAAAGAATAACACTCCATGTTCTAAAGTCTAAAGAAGTTGTACTCATTCATTGATTAGGTTTTATAGATTCGATAACCATGTTCTAAAGTCTAGACAACTTGTACACTTGCATTGATTTGGTTTCTGATTTTTTTCCCTTTCGAAGTATCAATGTAAATGCATCAAAACATGTCCAACTCAACCCTGTGGATTCTCATTTGTTCCATGTTCAAGTAGACTACATATATTCTCATTTCTATAGTTTTTCTAGTGAGATTTAAATGAATTCTGTGTGTCATGTTATTATGGATCCACCATGCTGGCTGTCAAAATTGTGGGTCCTCTTCTCTAGCATCATTATTCAAATTGAGATATGGGAAACAGGATATCTTAAGCATAGAGGACATATCAGCAAGGTATCTTAAGCATAGAGGACATATCAACGAGGAAAGGACATTTTTGGGTCAACGCTGAGCAAATATTCCTCTTTTTTAGGCTCTCCAAAGTCTAAGAGGGTGATACTTCAGAATTTAACACAAGATAATTAAATAGAAATAAACAAATAGGATTAAACCTTTGATTTTCAAGCTTTATGGCAATCAAGAACAAGCCTACCAAGTCTTTCTAAGAGGGTGATACTTCTGAATTTAACACAAGATAATAGAAATAAAGAAATAGGATCAAACCTTTGATTTTCAATCCTCGTGGCAATCAAGAACAAGCCTACCAAATCTTACAATCCATATAACCCAAACATATAAATTTATTCAATATCATATTATGAATCTCCTTATCTTTTCTTATACATATTCATCTTGTATCTCACCATAATAGCCCCTAGATATTTGCCTAATAATAGCTTGATAAATATTTCTATTGCTAAAGAACTAGACTAGAGAGACTGTAAGTGGGATCCCTACATGCATACATCTTTGAATATTTGCTTCAAGTGCTAGCTTTCTAAAGATTTATCAAAAGATGAAAAATTGATTCGTGTATAAAAAAGTAGAAAACTAAAAGATACTCGACACAATAATGTGTTTTTAGATGGGTAGATTGATCAAAAACCAATTATACTAGTGTCAAATCCATTAGAAAATAGAGTCACGATGTCTAAGAAAAAAGATAGTCATATGAGATGGCAATAGAGTCATTAAAATAGGGATATGTTGTACAAAACCCATACTTAGTGATCCATCTCAAATCAACAATATCCATAATTCAAAAAAAGAGACCATTACAAGATAGTTTGTAATGCATTATAATATTGTGATATTAATCACATTTATTGACACATATTTTGACATGTCAACTCAAATGATATATTGGGTATCTCACTTCTCCTAAAAGAAAATCAAATTTTGTGTTGGAAAATGGCTACCCCAAGGTCCCTTATGGATAGGTCTTGGCCTATGAGATAGCTCCATTGTTTGTTGTTTTTTCTAACAACACAAAATGATTCATGCACTAGAATCCTAAGATAAGGGTTGCATCTAAAAGATGGGGAGATTTCATTCACTTCCTAACCCAAAAATTATTCCCTTACCTTACACAATCTTAAAATGTCTTACTACTGAAATAATGTTTGTTCATCAAATATGTAATGCTTGTGATGCTATTTCCCAAACTAATCATGGGTAGAAAATTGGAAAAATATAAAGAAGAGAAAGAGAAGGTTTTCAATATTCTAAATTTTGAACTTCCATTGTAATGTTTGAATGTATGCATATAAAAAATTCACATTTCCTATTTCTTACTTAACTACATAACTCATAGTATAATAAGAAAAGTGCTATCTTTAGAGGAATTCTATATCATGAAGTTTAAACACCAGATTTTGGTATAGTTTAACAAAATACTCTACAAAATGAAAGAACAAGTTTTCATACTAACCACACAGGAAAAAATTATAGTCAACAAGTAGCCAATGGTATGGACATAACATTCATCAAAATAATTATCTCATTCATATGTCCATAATAGAGATTTCAGCTAGTGTAGCTAAAAAACATAAAATGAAACACAATATTTTTTCTATATGTGAATGAGTCTTAATCTTTAAAAATATTAATGAGCTGATTGAAAAACATGAAATAAAACAATACATAAGTTATAATATCCTAGTTTCCAAAGTCCTTAACAAATTCCAACAATAATTTAGAAACAAAATTCCCAATCGGGGTCTAAAAGAATAAGTTCCAACCTTTTGGTATGGAAAAATAAATTTCAACTCTTTGCAAAGAGAAATTCATTGCCTTTATAGGGGAAGACAACATCCTTAGTAGGATTTTATGGCTCAAATGGATTTTTACAACTAACCGTATAGATTTTGTTAACACTCATAATGACATACTAGTCCTAGTGAAGGTGGCATGTAGGTCATGGGCAATCCCATGAAATTTGCATGTTTTAAGACTTGTAATAGAGCAAAGGCCTTTTGGTGTCTAAAATTATCCATCACATGGATGGAAAAATGGGCTCCTTCATTTTGACATGAACACCATGAAGACCACCATTTTTAGATGTGGAAATGGATTTTGCAGGTGGGAGAAAACCCTAGGGTAGTTGTAGTCATCATATCTAATAATAAATGGTGTTTTGTAGGTCCTTGAGATGACCATCACAACCAAAAAATTAATGAAACCTTTGCATGCCATAGATATGTTGCTTCCCACCCAAAAATCTTGCAAAATCCAAAAATAAAATTGTTAAATTAAATTAAATTTATTTATTTTATTAAAATTAGGGTATTTTAGAGAAGTTGTGGGTTTTTAGAGGCAGTCCAAGTTATTTTGGCATTTATGAACATCTTAAAGTAGTAATCAATATTTTAGAGGTTTTAGGAACTCAAGAACTTGTCACTCGGGTTTGCACCCTTTGTTGAACCTATTGATCGACAATCAAATTATATAATGGGAATGATCTCAAGGTGTGGGACCCTAGTGATTAGATTAGACCTCCAAAGAAGGTTGTGTAGCATCGTAAATTGTACACCTTAATGGAAAAAGCATAATTTCATGCTCTATTTGGTGCTCACTTTAGTGTCCACTCCCCTACTCTATTTTAGGACCATTTTCTAGCCTTGGCCTTAACTCCAACTTAAGAGAATGTGTTGATCATACTACTCTAAAACACCTAATTGGTGACCTTTTGCCCTTAAAACTCTGCTAAATGTTTAAATTTGAGCTAGGTCTTAAGTCAAGGGACCCCAAACTTGTGATCCCTACTTTGACGAGTGTAAAACATGTGGAAAGGGGCATTGGGCACCATGGTCCCCCCATTTTGTCCAAACAAATTGGTCACATGTGAGGGTCAACCTTTATCTTGTACGATGTGACCTTAAATTTGATGTTTGCATAGTAAAATATTTCCAAAATTCAATTTTAAATATGTCACCCTACACCTAAGGTTATTCCTATATATTTCCCTATTTAAACATGAAACTTTACTACACAAAGATGCAACACTTCTATTACAATGAATCTCTACAAAAATTGTATTCAGGCCTACAAAATTACAAACAAGATTTATGTTATTTTATGTTTCTATTATTGATTGAGTTTCAAGAAGATTATGGGACAACTTGGAATAAAGGGTTTCGTGATTGGATGTGCACATATTCAACACCATTATACATGATTTCAACTATTTCTCATCTTCAAATCTTTGATCACCTTGCTACCCTAAGTGAGGTATTTTTTTATGTTTGATTTCCCTTGAGTATTTTCATTTCTCTTGGGCTAGATCTTGCATCTCCTTGAACATTCATCTACAAATCCACTCTAACACACTTGAATAGGGTTTTTATCTATTATTTTTCATTTCAGTACTTGCCACAATCTTAGACACACTTAAGATTCAGAGCACACACTATCCTCTTTTATCAAATAAACTATTCATGGAGGTAGAAATACCAAAACGAGGGTTTGACCAAGGAAAAATATTATATAGCCACCCCTCCTCTTTCTTTCTCTATGTTTTGTAGGTCCGGATGTGAAGATGAATATTTTAGGGGATAATAGAGAAGAGAAGGCCTAGAACTTTCAAAATTTAACTTGAGCAACTCAAAACCCTAGGACTAGGGCATCCAGTTCCCTTGTCCTACCATTTCAATCTCTACTTTTAGTGATTCCAGTGCCCTTGTCCTACCATTTCAATCTCTACTTTTAGTGATAGGTGCCCCTTTGTCCATCTTTTCTAGATTTATAACTATTATGTCAATTTATGTGTTCATCTATGTAATTATTCATAT
This sequence comes from Sequoiadendron giganteum, assembly GCA_007115665.2. Taxonomy (NCBI): domain Eukaryota; kingdom Viridiplantae; phylum Streptophyta; class Pinopsida; order Cupressales; family Cupressaceae; genus Sequoiadendron; species Sequoiadendron giganteum. The sequence continues at coordinate 194,531,351 of CM021109.1, forward strand.
TTTAAGATTAGAGTTTCATACTAATTAGGTTAATTAAATCACCTTTTATCATTTTTCCCTCTTTCAAATAAAGGAACAAAACCCAAGAAGATTGGCATTCCTTTTAGGAAGTTAGCCAGTCATAACACCCTTGTTGGTTTGTGTTCCAATATTAAGTAAAGAAAGGATTGATCTAAGTTAAACTACTAATTAGATCTAGATCTTCCCTTCCCACTTAACATTTTGGTGAACTTGACTTAGCTTACATTTTTTTTTTAATTTAGTTATGTTGATACATATATTATCAAATATGATTCTAATTGATTATGGAATTAGATTGTTTACATTTGCAAAAATATTGTGTTTAGTTAGAAAACAAAATGCTTAAATAGTTTTCTTTATTTTTAAATTAGAAAACCTAAAACCATTAATTTTTTTTTTCTTTCCCTAATGTTGCAAGTTTGAGTAGTTGGTGTTGTCATTGATGTCAACTAGTGATGGTTGAGAAGTTGTGATGGTGCTTATATTAGTTTCATTATGTTGTCATTAGTAAGTGTTACTGGTTTCAACCTTTAGTGTTGCTTTGATAAGATTCTACTTGTGGTTAAGTTACTTTGTTGTAGTTGGTTAGGTGATGATGAGGAAGTGTTGAAGATGATGTGAATGTGTTTATGGTGCTTGGTTTCCAATTTCTTTTCAGAAAATTTGATTAAAAGAGGGAACAATATGTTGTAGAGGTGTTCTGGCATATAGAGTGGTGTTTTGGCTTTGCTCCAAATTTCTTCCATGTTAAAGATCTGCTTGTGTGGTTTGTATATGTTGGTTAGAGGTGTTCATGGGTGTTATATCCAGGATTTATTGGTTTGGATCATTGTGTATAAGAAGTTGTGTTAACCAGTGTGTGAACTATATTGTAGTGATGTCTCGGAGAAATGGTTTTGCTCCACATTTCTCTACAGTTTGTGTTCTAGTCTTGTGGTTTTGGAAGTGTGCTAATAAGGTTCATATCTACCTTTAGTTGAATTTTTTCATGGTTTGGTGCTCCACAAGCTGAGTTATTGAGTTACAGTGTGTGGAAGATTATCTGGGTGAACAAAATGAGTTTTTTCTTCAAGCAAAAGTTGTTGTGAAGGGATTTGTTGGATTTCAAGGTGTTGATGGAATATTCCAGATTGTGTTTAAGTGTTGTGTGTGGTTCATGAGTCTTCTTTGGATTTGAGGAGGAATGTACTTAAAATTTAATGGTGTTTACATAGGTTCGGCCGACCTTGGGTGTTTACACTAATTGCATATTTTCTTTTATGATTATGGAAGTGTGGCATGGCATACATATGTTGATTTGGCTCCAAAATAAGGTGTGATGTGGTCCTCCTTCATTCCTTTCCACCACAGGATTGTTTTTATGCCAACCTAATTTAAATTTATATGGTTGAGGTGCATAGCCAACCTTGGAGAAAGTTTTCAAGGTTGAATAAGGTATAAATAAGTGTTGTTTTGATGGAGAATTGGTGTGTAGTGGGTATGATGTGAATTACAGATTTGTGAAGTGTAGTGTGAGATTTAATAAGTTAGACTACTGGAAGCAGTGAGAAAGGTGTCCACAATCTTTAGAAAGGCTTTGAATGTGTTGGTGATATTGTGGTGTACTTTTATGTTGCATTGACATGGATTTCACACTGTAATATTCTTCTTCTTCTTTTTTTTGTAATCTGACAGTGAGCCCTCCTTTCTTTTGGGTAGTGATCCCTCCAACAATGAGCTTATTGTATTTGGTACTGTAATTAATTTATATTGTGAGCTAATCCTCATCATGGTTTTCCCTTCTTGGGTTTTCCATGTAAATCCGGTGTTCTATTGTGCATGGTGTTGATGTGTTTATATTTCTGTTATTTTCTTTCATGCTAAATCATTCTAACGGTTTAAGGGTTAATTAAGCTAATGTGGATCTAATTGTTTATGAGGGTTTTGAAGTTTTAATGTACAAATGATTTGCCCCCCTATCAGTTGTCTTATGCATTCTACAATTGGTATCAAAGCAATGTTCCTTGGAAGAAAGATTAACTACTTGAGGTAGACCTGGGATGGTGCACAAGAGAGATGCTCATTTGTTTGATGGATCAAATTATGCATTCTAGAAGGCAAGGATGGAAGGTTTTCTAGTATCCCTTGGATATCGAGTTTATAAATCTATTGTGACTGGATATGCTATACCTATGAATGGCTTGAGTACTGATGATGAGATCAAGGCCTTTGAAAATAATGGTAAAGCAAGGTATGCTCTTTTGAGTGGTCTTTCTAATACTAAACTTACATGAAAGTTATGAATCTTAAAACTGCTAATGAGATCTAGAAAAAATTGGAAAGCATTTACGAAGGAGATGATAAGGTAAAGCAAGCTAACATGGAGAATCCAAAGATCATGTTTGAAAATATGCAGATGTCAGAGGATGGAAAAATCACAAGCGACATATAGAAAGTGGATGAAGTTGTCAAATCCATCAAAGGGCTTGGTGGAAATCTTGAAGATGATGATGTGGTAAACAAGGTACCGAGAACTCTACCTAAATCTTATAGTCATAAGGTTTCTACTATTGAGGAATTTTAGAATCTAAATAATTACTCTAGAGATCAACTACCTAGCACTTTAGCTGCTTTTGAATTAATAGAGTTTGGTTCAAGTAATGCAAAAGTTGAGACTGCTTTTAAGGTTGGGAAATTAAAAAAATACTAGGAGTAATCAAATCAGGAGGATCTTGATGATGTTGAAGAAAACTTTGTGAGGAGAATGAAAAAGGGTACTGGTGAATACAGAGGTATGTTACCTTTCAAACTTTTTAGTTGTGGAAAGATAGGTCATTATGCTTCAAGATATCCAAATAGAGATTTAAATGACAAGAACAAGGAAAAAAAACGTAAAGCAATTAAAAAAAGTCATTATGTTAGAGATGATGCTAGTATATCTGATGATGAATCTAACTATGCGGATGATGAGGATAGTGAATGCTTGTTCATGGCTATAAAATATGGAACTAACTATGATAACTCTGAGAGATGTGTGAAGGAAAGTGCTATAGAAGTAGGTCATAATTCTATGGTTTCTACTTTTCATTCTAGAGAGGATAAGAACTACTAGATCATAGATAGTGGATGCTCAAATCATATGACCAGTGACAAAAGTAAGTTTGTTCTAGACTTGAGAAATATGAAGGAGATCTTGTTAAGTTTGATGGTGATACATCTACTAAGATATGTGGAAAAGGTTCAATCAGTTTTGATGGAAAGCATAATACAAAATACATATGATGTTCTTTATGTTAAGGGTTTAAGGTAGAACCTCCTAAGTGTTGGAAAAATGTGTAGCAAAGGCTATAATCTTATGTTTTAGGATGATGAATGTGAGATCAGAAAAGGCTCTGGAATTGTGGTTGTTGTAGGAATAAGGATAGATGGAAATGTTTATCAGCTTAAAGGTACTAATAATCATTGATTTATGACTTAGATTAATGAAATATGGCTATGGAATAGAAGGATGTGTCACATCAATTTTGATAGCCTAGTAAGGATCAATTTAGTTCAAGTTGTGAGAGATCTGTCAAAGATTACAAAGCCCATCAATGTTGTCAGCAAGGAATGTCAGATTGGAAAGCAAGAAAGAAGAAGTTTCAAAGTTAAAGAACACTCTACTACCAAACTATTGGTGTTGGTGCATATAAACCTTGTGGTCCTACCAAATTAAGAAGTCTTTCAAGTGACAAGTATTTCATGCTATTGATTGATGATTATTCTAGAATGACATGGGTTACTTTTCTCAAACAAAAATCAGAAGCTCTAGATAAGTTTGAAGCATTCAAAGTTATGGTTGAGAATGAAATGGATATGAAAATAAAGTGTTTGAGGTCTGACTGAGGTGGAGAGTTCACCTCCAATGAGTAATTTTTTTTTTTGAGAATCATGGGATAAAGAGGTATTTGTTTGCCCCTAGGACTCCTCAGGAAAATGGATTGGTTTAAAGAAAGAATAGGACTATTTAGGAACTTACAAGAACAATGATGAAAGAGGAAAACCTACCAAAAGTCTACTGGAGAGAAGTAATTCATACTACTGTATACATTCTTAATAGAGTTCAAGCAAGAGTAAATAGTGCAAAAACTCCCTATGGTTTATGGTATGGAAGGATTCCTACTGTCAAATACTTTAGAGTGTTTGGAAGAAAATGTTATATTAGAAGAGATAAAGAAAACTTAGGAAATTTTGATACAAGATCTAATGAAGGTATCTTCCTTGGATATTCTAAGAGAACCAAAGCTTACCATTGCTATAACCAAAGGCTAAAGAATATTATTGAGAGTGCAAGTGTTAAAGTGGATGAAGACTTACAGAAGAATTCAATGGTGATAGATGATATTAGTCAGATGAGTCCTCTTGCAGATAAAATGACAGAGATGAAGGTAAAGAGAAAGAAGTTCAGATTGAAGAGGAAGAAGCTCTAGAAAGGATTCATAAGAATCCTAATTATGTGTTGAAGAATCATTCTAAATATTAGATCATCGGTGACAAGAATAAAGGTGTTTTGACAAGGAGAAAAGTTGTTATGACTGAAGAACAAGCAAACCTATGTTTACTCTCTAAATTTGAACCTACAATAGTGATTGAAGCATGCAAGGATGAATATTGGATCAAGGCTATGGAAGAAGAACTAATACAAATTGAGAAGAATAAGACTTGGGAACTTTTCCCAAGACCAACAAACAAGAATTTTATTGGAACCAAGTGGGTGTTCTTGAAAAAACTGAATGAGAATGGAGAAGTGGTAAGAAACAAGGCAAGGATTGTATGTAAGGGCTAATCACAAGTAGAAGGAATGCATTTTTAGGAGAAATTTTCTCTAGTGGAAAGAATGGAAGCCATCCATTTTTTTTTGGCTTTTACAACACAAGGTTTTCAAGGTTTATCAAATGGATGTAAAATTTGAATTTTTGAATGATGAGTTAGAAGAAGTATACATTGAACAACCAAAAGGATTTCAGTTATCAAATAAACCAGATATGGTGTGCAGATTGAAGAAGGAATTATATGGATTGAAGAAAGCTCCAAGAGCTTGGTATGCAAGGTTGGATAGGTACTTGATGAAAAAATAATTCAATAAAGGTACCACATATAGTAATCTTTATTTCAAAGTTGAAAAATATCAAATCTCGATTGTGGTTGTGTATGTTGATGATATAATTTTTCGAGGAAAGGAAGCTATGTGTAAGAAATTTGAAGAAGAGATGTAAAAAGAGTTTGAGATGTCTATGTTTGTGGAGATGAATTTCTTCCTTGGACTACAAAAATCAGACATAAAAAGGTATATTCATTTCATAATCAAAATATGTCAAGGAAATGTTAAAGAAATTTGGAATGGAAGATTCTAAACCGGTATGTACCCCTATGGTTATTGGTTGCAAACCAAGTAAGAATGATGAATATCTTAAGGTTGATCAAAGCAATTATAGATAAATTATTGGAGGACCGCTATATCTAACTGTTGCTAGATCGGATATCATGCATGCATTTTTTCTTGTGGCTATATTTCAAGAAGATCTTAGAGAGTCACTTGTTGCAACAGTGAAGAGGATATTCAGATACTTGAAAGACACTCCGAAACATGGTTTGTGGTATCCAAAGGATACTAATTTTTTTTTTGAGTGCTTATACAGATCCATATTGGGAAAGATGTGTTGATGATAGGAAAAGTATAAGTGGTGGTGCATTCTTTCTTAGATGCATATTGGTGTCTTGGCTAAGCAAGAAGCAAGATTTAGTGTCTTTATCTACTGTAGAAGTAGAATATATTGTAGTAGCATCTTGTTGCACATAGTTTTTGTGGATGAGGAATTTTTTTAAGGATATCAAAGTGGTATATGATGAACCGATTTCTATTTTTGTGATAGTATAAGTGCTATTAACATTTCAAAGAATCCAGTGATGCACTCAAGGAAAAAACATATCTCAATATGGTATCACTTTTTGAGAGAGAAGGTTGTAGAGAATGAGGTGAAGCTAGAGTATGTGCCTACAAAGGATTAGGTTGTTAATATATTCACTAAATATTTTCCTAAGGATACTTTTGATTATCTTTGAGAGAAGTTAGGGGTTGTTACCCCTCCTTTGAACTAGATGCATAAGGATATGCATTAGTCTAGTATATTTCAATATTCATTCTTTATTTTGGACTGATGTTGGAGGCTAGCTCTTAGGGGGAGTAGGTAGTGGCTTTGTTGGATGTTGCAGTTAGGGGGAGTTAGTGTTGGTGTAGGTTGGTGTTGTCCTTTGTCATATGTGTCAAAGGATATGTGTAGTGTGGTGTGTACTCCTAAGGGGGAGTATGCAGAGAAGTAAAAATAAAGGGTAGTTGCAAAACATTTGCTATCCCTTATAGCTATTACCTTTGGGGAGAGAGAAAGTATGTATGTTTGATGACAAAGGGGGAAGAGATGCAAATGTGTTTCCCTTTTCCATTGATGTCAAAGAGGGAGAGAGAAAATAATGTGAAAAATTATCAGTTGTCAAAGAGGGGGAGAGAGATTAATCAGTTGAGAAAGGGAGAGAGAGAGAGAGTAAAGGAGAGTATGATGTAAGGGGGAGAAATAAAAAGAATTAGTAATGGAGTAGTGTGTTGGTGATCAGAGTTGTTATTTTACTATTGGTGGGTTTTTACATTCATGTGTTGCCATCAATGACAAAGGGGGAGATTGTTGCAAGTTTGATTAGTTGGTGTTGTCATTAATGTCAACAGGCTTATGTTTTTGCTGTCATTGATGTCAGTTGGTGATGGTTGAGAAGTTGTGATGATTCTTTGATTAGTTTCATTATATTGTCATAAGTGTTATTGGTGTCAACCTCTAGTGTTTCTTTTATAAGCTTTTGTTTGTGGTTAAATTACTATGTTGTAGCTGGTTTGGTGATGATGAGGAAGTGTTGAAGATGATGAGAATGTGTTTTTGGTGCTTGGTTTCCAAGTTCTTTTGAGAAAATTAGAATAAAAGAGGAAACAATGTGTTGTAGAGGTATTCTAGCATACAAAGTGGTGTTTTGGCTTTGCTCACATTTCTTTTGTGCTGAAGATTTGCTTGTGAATTTTGGATATGTTGGTAGGAATTTTTCATTGGTGTTATGTCCAAAAAAAATTGGTTTGGATCATTGTGTAGAAGAAGTTGTGTTCACCAATATGTGACTATATTGTAGTGATGTCTGGGAGAAATGGTTTTGATCTGAATTTCTTTGCAGTTTGTTTTTTGGTCTTGTGGTTCTACAAGTGTGATAATAAGGTTCATATCTACCTTTATTTGAATTTGTTCATGGCTTGGTGCTCTGTAAGCCGAGTTATTGAGTTACACTATGTGGAAGATTATCTGCATGAACAAGATGAGTTTGTTCTTCAAGTAAAATTTGTTGTGAAGGGATTTGTTGGATTTTAGGGTGTTGATGGAATATTTTAGATTGTGTTTAAGTGTTGTGTGTGGTCCATGAGTCATCTTTGGATTTGAGGAAGCATGTAATTAAATGTTAATGGTGTTTACATAGGTTTGACTAACCTTGGGTTTTTACACTAATTGCGGATTTGCTTTGGTGATTGTTGAAGTGTGGTGTGGCATGTATGAGTTGATTTAGGTCCAAGATAAGGTGTGATGTGGTATGCCTTCATTCCTTTCCACCGCGGGAATGTTTTGGTTCTGACCTAATTTGAATTTTCACGGTTGAGGTGTATAGCTGACCTTGGAGAATTTTTTCAAGGTTGAAGAAGGTATAAATTTAAGTGTTGTGTTGATGGAGAATTGGTGTGTAGTGGGTATGATGCGAATTGTAGAGTTGTGAAGTGCAGTGTTGTGAAGTGTAGTGTGAGATTAAATGAGTTAGACTATTGGAAGCAGTGAGTAGAAGGTGTCTACAATATTTAGAAAGGTTTTGAATGTTTTCGTGATGTTGTGATGGACTTTTCTCTTGTATTGAGATAGATTTCTCACTATAACATTATTCTTTCTTCTTTTTTGTAATCTGGCAGTGAGCCCTTCTTTCTTTTGGGTAGTGATCCTATTGTATCTAGTGTTGTAATTACTTTATATTGTGAGCTAACACTCACCATGGTTTTTCCCTTCTTGGGTTTTCCATGTAAATCTGGTGCTCTATTGTGTATGGTGTTGATGTGTTTCAATTTCTATTATTTATTTCATACTAAATCATTCTAACAGTTTAAGGGTTAATTAAGTTGATGTGGATCTAAATGTTTATGAGGGTTTCGAATTTTTAATGTATAACTGATTCACCCCCCTCTTAGTTGTCTTGTGAATTCAACACCTAAATTAGCATTTGTTGTCTTGTCATATTTCTTCTTCTACTTCTCTTATCTCTTCTTCTATGTCATGTCTTCATCATCTTGGATAAATTAGTATGATCTAATTGCGTTGGATCTATTTCTACAACATTTTAATGCATTTGACGATTCATTTAGGAGTGATGATTTTGATATGTTAGATGAAGCCCTTAATGACTACATTTCAATAAAATCATCATCTATATGACTCCTAAAATGTCTCTTTACCAAATACTAATTAACAAAATTGAATATTTCAAACCAAGAATTGTTGTTCAACTTCAATTTGATGTTCCTCAAATACAAACTAAACATATTATCAATATTAGAGGTGTTCCAAACCCACATAATCCTCCTAGCTACATTCTAAAGTTTGCAAAACAACTCACGCAAAACAATAATCTTAACCAAAAAGTATCATAGCAACCTCATTATCATGTAGTTTCTCACACATACAATACTCAAAATAATAAACAAGATAAAAAAACTGGTTGTTCCCACTTCTATTCTTCTTCCTCAACCTTTTTTCCTCCTACACTTCGTCTTCCTCAACATGTTGGAAAATAGTATGATCTTGTTGAGCTCAGCTCCATGCTACTCCTGCTATGATCTCACTTTAGGAATTGATACAAAATTCACCCACATACCTAGGATGCTCCAAGAGGCCTTATAGAATATATTTGTACCTCCTTCTATTATACCAAATGATGTAGAAACCTTGTTAGATTGTATGCATGCAATAAACTTAGAAATTGTATTCCATCAGCATGAATTGCATTCTTATGAAATTCTAAACAACATGATCCTCTCATAGTTCTTATCATCATTAATCAAAATGGAATAAAGCATACTCTAATTGATAATGGACCAGGTCTTAATATTTGTAGCATTGACCTATTACATAAGATCAGTGTAGATTTGTCTCTCATCAAACCTAATACTCATTCTATTCATGGCTTTGATAATGTTGGTAAACAATTATTAGGTAAAATAACACTACTATTTGAGGTAGGACCCATGATTTTACCTACCCTTATCCATGTCATGCTCAATTCTCTTTCATTTGATCTTCTTGGTAGACCATGGATTCATACCATGGGGGCATTCTTGTCTACTCTTCATCGTATAATGAAGTTTGTATATAACAATCCCTACATAGTTGAAGCAAATCCAAATTCAAAAATTTTCTTACAAGCCAAGGCTAGAAATCAACCTCCCATTTCCAAATATCTTATTATTGTGATTTCATATTCAAAATTGGAACAATTACCTTCCAAAGATAATGACATCGATGATTATAAATCACCTATGACTATGCTCTTTTGTGATAAATTGGGTTCATTAGATTTTACACCTTCCTTCATTGGAGAGTATAAAATCTCACCATCAAGGACTGAACAACCAAAGGTTGTTTTGGTGGCATCTACACAATCTTATCCTTCTTCTCCTCAAATATTTAATCTCAACACTATAGCTTCTTCCACTTCCACAAGTTTTGTTAGTTATACCTCTACTTTTGAAGAGGCCACTAATGGTCATCCACCATCTAAAACATAAATGAAATAATTTTTGGTTGAGGTTTTAAGATCTCTCAATTTGGGTACAAAGGTAGTGGTTGTGGTATAAATGAACAAGGTATCAAGATCCTTGTAGAGCCTAAATTAGAAGATTCAAAAGTTGGTCTTGGTTACTACCCCTCAAAACCCATAAAATCCTCTTGTAGACCCTATCTTAATGTGAATATGATATCTCCATAGAAAAATAACTCTACGTCATCACTTCATCTAATTCATCCTAAAATGATAGAAATGAATCCTACTTCCAGTACACCTTCATTTGATATCTTCTCAACTGATGATTCCTTTGCTGATTTCTTGGGAGTTTATGAGAACTTACTCTTATATCATCATATGATCATGGATTTCCTTATTATTTAAATGTTGAGGCATATTTTAGGAAAGATTCTTGTGTATCAGATGAGACATTGTTTTCTCAAAAGACACCCCAATAATTCCCTCATTCGATTGATGTCCTAGACCATAATAATCTCCTTGTTGGAGATATCGCCAATACCCTGATGGACCCAACTAATCTTGAGAAGGTTACATTAATTGGAAAATTCATTGAATCTAGTGAATAACATAAAAATTCTACTCTTACATAAATTTATCAAGATATTTTATTGGTCATACTCAAATACACTTGGTATTGATCCTAAGGTAATAACACACAATATTGTATTGCATTATGATGCCAATACTATAAGAAAAAATATCTAAAAAATGAATCCCAAGGTAGCTTTGTTCATTAAGGTTGAGATTGAGAATCTTCTAAAAGATAGATTTATCCACCCTATTGACTATTTCCCTTGGATATCAATTTTTTTGGTTGTAACTAAGTTTAACAATCTTATTCAAATTTGTACTAATTTTTGGGATCTTAACAAAGATTCTTTAAAAGATGACTTCCCTCTTCCTAAATTTGACATGATTTTTTATTATACTACTGACCATGCCTTACTCTTCTTTATGGATGGTTTCTTTGGTTATAATAAAATTTTCATCAATCCTCAAGATCAATATAAAATATTTTTTATTACACCTTGGGGAACATTTTGTTGGGTGTTCATGCCTTTTGGACCTAAGAACACTGGTGTGATGTAGCAATGTGTTATGAAGCTCATCTTTCATGACTTTATTCACAACATCTTGGAGGATTGTGTTGATGAAATCATATCCAAGTCGGTCTTGCATTAGGATCACGTCAAAATCCTGCATCAGTTTTTGAATGAATTTGTAAATATAACATGTCTTTAAATCACTATAAATGTGTTTTTGTTGTTTATAGTGGTAAAATATTGGGGTTCATTATTTCAAATCATGGTATTGAGGTGGAAACAAATAAAATTGATGCTATAACCAATATTCCACCTCTAAAAAATATTTCTCAACTTCGTATTTATAGGGAAAGATTCAATCTATTCGCTGGTTTGTCTCATTACTAGATGATGAGACTCTCCCTTTCACTCAAATTCTTAAGAAATATTTTCATTTCAATTGGAATGAGGATTGTCAAAAGTATTTTGAGGATCTAAAATGATAAATTTCTAACCCTCTTGTCTTACAACTGGCTATCTCGAGATGGCCTTTCCTTCTTTATATTTTTTCATCCAATGCTCTTGTCGTGTTAAAGGTACAGCATGATGATGATGGTAAAGATCGTTTTTATATTATATTAGTCACCCTTTAATCAATTATGAGGCATGATACACTACAACTAAGAAATAATGTCTAGCTATTGTGTTTGCAACACATAAGTTGAGACATTATCTTCTTAACATTGAAACTCATGTCATCATGAAATTTGATCCATTAAAACATCTATTTTCTAAAACTGATATTTTATGATGTCTTACCAAATGGGTGATGTTAATAGAATTTGATCTTAAGTTTAAATCTCAAAATGAAATTAAGGGTCAAGTGTTGATTGACCACTAAGCCGATGCTAATTCACCATTTGCTCTCCCAAATCAAGAATCATTCCCTGATGATCATGTTCTCTCGTTATATATTGATCAAAGATAAGAATTATTTTTTTATGTATCTAGGTGTTGAAATGGCTCCAGTACTGGTTTTATACTAATACCCCATTCAAGAAATCCAATTCCCCGATCTTACCATCTCACTTTTTTATGCACTAACAACATTGTGGAGTACGAAGCCCTTATTGTTGGCTTACATGTTGCATTATCTCTCAACATTCAACACCTTAATATTTTTGATGATTTACAATCAATCATAAGGTAAATCAATGGATCTTGTGATATTTCTATCAGGATTCAACCGTGTAGTTCGAGTCAAACTCATTGACCCATGTTTCATGAGTGGTGGTTCACAAGAACCCATATCTCATGATACTGAATGGTCCACTTAGTGCTCATTGTATCTAGGTGATGCTCACAGAGGTGAAGCACTGGGCTTTCCTGGGAGGTCACCCATCCCGATACTACTCTAGCTCAACCGCACATAACCATATAGTTTTCCCCATGGCTAAGCCCACTTATCTTGCAACCCCATTTACAAAACCTTCATAAAGTGTTGCACCTTATGAACCATTCAGTATAGAGCCCCTTTAGCTCATTAATTGATAAGCAGGAGGTATTTTCCACAACGTGTCAAATTGTGATATTGCTATCAGGATTCAACCATGTAGTTTGAGTCAAACTCATTGATCCATGTTTCATGAGTAGTGGTTAACAAGAACCCATCTCTCATGATAATGAATGGTCCACTTAGCACTCATTGCATATAGGTGATGTTGATAGAGGTGAAGCACTAGGATTTCCTGGGAGGTCACCCATCCCGATACTACTCCAGCTCAAGCACACTTAACCATAATGTTTCCCCATGGTTAAGACCACTTATCTTGCAACCCCATTTTCAAAACCTTCAGCAAGTGTTGTGCCTTATGGGTCAATGAGTTTGACTCAAACTACACGGGTGAATCCTAATAGCAATATCACAATTTGACACATTGTGGAAAAGACCTACTACTTATCAATTGATGAGCTAAAGGGGCTCTATAATGAATGGTTCATAAGGCACAACACTTGCTAAAGGTTTTTCAAATGGGGTTGCAAGCTAAGTGGGCTTAACCATGAGGAAAACTCGGTGGTTAAGCGCGCTTGAGCTGGAGTAGTACCAGGATGGGTGACCTCTCGATAAAGCCCAATGCTTCACCTCTATGAGCATCACCAAGATGCAATGAGTGCTAAGTGGACCATTCGTTATCATGAGAGATGGGTTCTTGTGAACCACTACTCATGAAACATGGGTCAATGAGTTTGACTCAAACTACACAGTTGAATCCTGATAGCAATATCACAATTTGACATAGTATGGAAAATATCTCCTACTTATCAATCAATGGATCTTATCAAGCAAGGGAAGTTAAGTTATTTTAGTATCATGACTTGGCCTTATCAATGTTGAAGCATTTTTCCTCTTACACTATTGCCACTATTCTTCAAAAAGATAATCAACATGTAGATGTGATGACGAGTGCTTCCTTCCTCATATCCCTTGATGATTTGCCTATCAATTTCCAATTCATCATTCATAATCTCTCTTCACCATCTATCTTTGAGAATTATACTGATCTTTCTTTTTATTACAATATAGATTCAAATTAATGGTACTCCCAAATATTTCAATATTTGTGTGATGGCACTTTTCCTAATTCTTCATCTAAAAGTGATTGATCTCACATCGAAAAGCTCATAGCATGATATCATGATATATAATTTTATCCAATATCATTTATCATAAAGAATACAATAGTCATCTTCTTCATTGTCTTAATAAATCAGAGATCCCCATTGCCCTTAAAGAGGCCCATTCAAGTTCCTATGGAGGATACGTTGGTGGTTAATATTTGGATTAAAAATTACTTCGTATAGGTTACTATTATAAAAGTATTTAATAAGATTCCCTTGCGTTTGTCAAAGAGTTCCCTCAATGTCAACAACATAACAACTTGATTTGAGCTCCTACCTAGGAACTTCATGCCCAAGTTTCTTTTTGGCCATTTTCTATTTGGGGCTTGGATATTATTGGAAAAAATTCTCCTCCTTCCCAAGTACATACTTTCATCATCAAACCTATTGATTACTTCACGAAATTGGTTGAATCAATTCCACTTCAATCCATAATGGCTTAAAACAATATTTTGTTTTATTCTTGATAACATCATTTCTCAATTAAGTCTTCCTTCCACTTTGGTCTTTGATAATGGTTCATCATATTAAAACATAGAAGTGAATAATTTCCTTGAAAATTTCCACATTCAACATTTCTTCTCTATGCCATGTTATCCTCAATGAAATGGTCAAGAAGAAGCTTCTAATAATAAAATTGAGAAAATCCTTTGAAAGATTGTTAAAAACCATGGAAAGGATTGATGCATTGAATATTTATGCATTATGGGCTTATTGAATGAGTGTTCATACAGCTACGGGTACCACCTCATACAACCTCATGTATGGTTTCAATGTGATCATGCCTTTGGAGTTTGAAATTTCTCTCAATGGAATTATAGATGAAAATTTTTACAAAGAATAATGACTTCAATAACTTGAGATGCTTGATTAACAATGTATACATACTCTCAAATATCTCCAAGCTTATCAAAAGAGTATTCAATGCAACTACAATGAGCATGTCATTCATCATTTGTTTGTAGTTAGTGGCATAGTATTTTATGAGAATCAACACAATGAAAATGCTACTCTAGGTGAAAAAGGAGAATTCAACCCGAAATAGTTAAGACATTATAGCATCACCATTGAAGTCTATGGATCAAGTGCATATAAGCTATCTACAATGGACGATATGCCTCTTAAATAATCCATTAATGATATCCACTAACATATATTTTATGCTTAATTTATTTTCATCTTTGAAAGGTACATGCTAGTATATCTTTAAATCATGTATGTTATATGGTTAATATTCTTATCTATTTAATCTATGTTTCTTCATTCATGAAAAATATATGTGTGTCTTAAATTATGTGTGTAATTTTCTTAATAGTGAGAATTACTTTTTGTTAGCATACATTTCGATAATTTGTGTACCATGTTAATTAGATCAATGTTGTATTTAAGTAATATTACATTGTTTAATTAGATCATAGGTGCATTTAATTAAATAATTGTATTAAGTTGTTTAATTAGATCACATGATTCATTTAATCTAATAAAATATCACCAATACATGTATTAATTAAATCATTATATTTATTAAGCAATCTTATTAGGTTGTTTAATCAAATCACAATTGTATTTAATTAGTCATGCATGTTAATTACCACACATAATTAGATATTTGTTGAATTTAATTAAACAATGCATCATTATTTCATTTAGATCACAAATAACATATAAATTAAACACATATGTTGATCAAAATTCTCATATATATACAACTCTATCGATATAAAATTTAAAACATATAATGCCCAAAACTGAATAACCAGAACACAGCTAAGGACACAAAATTCAAATTTCATTCACAAAAAGTTGAATAACTCACAAAAAATTTCTTCCAATACACATGCTTCATGAAAGAATACCAACAATTGACCCATGTATTATAATCTTTAGGTAAGAAAACAAGTTGTTTTGATAATTATGGTAGGGATTCAAAGAGAGCCAAGGAATCACAATGTTTAGATAAATTAATTATTCCTACTAAAACATTTATAATCTGAAGACACAATCATGTCACATGCAATTCCAATAAAATGTATCCATAATAACTCTGAAGTAGTGATGGGAGGATAGATCCTAAGGGCCAAACCTATTCCTTGAGGGCTTATCTTTGATGGCCTTGCCTATGTAACAATAGCACAGAGCCTCCATAGTTTGATAACTTGAGTTTGCTCCAACTAATTTCACTAACCAACCAAGGGTATATCCATTAGGTTTCAAATGATGACTCTACCTCAATCACAATCATAACCTAATAATGTCGATATACACTAAACTTGACCCTCTACTCAAATACATCATATGTCCCTATTCTATGAGTTATAAAACTAAGAGAATGGGTATGACACCCTTTTCTAGGGTCCATTTCCCTAGATAATTTTCTTGATCAATTGCCACCCACTTAGGTGAAGCTAGGGTTTGAAAACCTAGGTAAGGATATACTAAAGAAATATGGAGCATAGACATAAATACCCATATTGACACAAAAAATTCCACAAGATAACATACCAATAACTAAAACCTTAGTGCAACTAATACAACACCCAAAAATTACCCAAAGGTTTTAACCAAAATAATTAGAATGAATTCTAATTTCATTAAATATGATGATTTAATCAACTGAATGTTCATTTTATCACTCTTATAATCTAAATAATACTCTTAGTTTTTCAAACTATTCTTTTGCATCATTTAAAAAAAAATAACTTAAATATAAGGTTGTAACACATAATAAAAGTTCCATAAACAAGAATGCTTAGTCAACCCTAACACCACAAATTAATCCACATTATTAGGGTTTCACAATGATTTTGACACATCACCACCATAACCTCTCTACCACTCTTTTGTAATAGAAGCGTAATGCAAAATGGTACTACCTAACCAATATTACGTAGAGTTGAATATGTCCCAATCATAATGCATTGTACCAGATATGAATTGTGAACTAGCTAGTATATATAAAATTTTAATTCTACATAATCATTTACTATCACAACAGAGTTATTTAAATAAATCTATGCTTTAGTCATGCCAAAGGCTACATGATGAATACTTAAATTCACTATTTCAAAATAAATTCCTAAGTTTGAATTAATCAATTGTTGGATATTAGTTATAGCCTAACCCACCTTATGATTATGGGGTACATTCAAGAAACATACAATTTTAAGAATGTTAGATCATAGCTCATTTTAATAATTATGAGGTATGCTTAAATATCACCTTAATATCATATTAGCTTCGAAATATACTAGACTCCATCCAATCCTATATTTTATTCTTAATTAAATGGTGCAGGGGCACCTAATACACCTTGGGTTTTTTTTTTTGCTAGATTTATGTAAATAATGCCATTTAAGAGCATTATAATTCAATCTAGGTCCATCTTGGGTCATTAGGTGCAATGTAGGAAAAAGATGTAAAAGTTGCTAAATTGTTGTCAATGTTGTAATGAAAACTTTTGCATATTTTTAAAAAAAGGTGTGGGTCAG
This sequence comes from Sequoiadendron giganteum, assembly GCA_007115665.2. Taxonomy (NCBI): domain Eukaryota; kingdom Viridiplantae; phylum Streptophyta; class Pinopsida; order Cupressales; family Cupressaceae; genus Sequoiadendron; species Sequoiadendron giganteum. Next base: position 194,548,446 of record CM021109.1, read on the forward strand.
TAGGAGGTCTGGAAATGGTTGTAAAAGAATAAATATGTGTTGTAAACACGAAACCAAAGGTGGAAAGGAATTGGAATGAAGGAAACTTCCATTTTAAACGCGCTAGACTGTGTTTTCTTGCAAAATTGACTGTTCTATCACATTGTACAAACTTGTACTTGCTAGTACAATTTGAAAGTTGATTGGAGAAGTTGCAAGGGTTCATCATCTTTACTATGCTTTTTGTTTGATCAAAATATATTGAGTTGTGCACAAGATATTGCTATTTTTGAAAGAAATGTCACAAACCATCCTAAGGTTTCTAGTCACTGAATAAAATGTAGAGGGCAGCGATTCCACCATGAGAAAATGATATAAACTTGTGGAATTCTTTGTACTGATTCCATTTACATCCTTGCAAGGTTGGAGTCCATGATTCTCACGTGCACAAAAGATATGTTTGACAATATGCCTCTTAGCCTCATTGGAACAGTCCTAAAACCCTATATGATGGTTGCTTGAACAATCCTTTGCATTGGCTCATAAATTCTTCTTTCGTAAACCTTGTGTAGTGTTTGTGAAAGCCTATACAGGCCAAGGGTATCCCTGATAATTAATTTCCCTTATTGGTTGGTTTTTTGTACTTGAATACATCTTGTGTCAATACTTCATTATTGAAGGGAGTGAGGTATGATGCCTAATAAGCATTGTATTTGGTCTAGAGTGATTGAAGCCTATGAAGAGCATTGAAACATATATGCACAAACCAGTACTCTCCTGCTCCATGATGTTTTTCCTTCTTTGAAAGTCCAAGAGTCTAATGTGTCAATGGTGACAAGGTGTACTAAGATAATTTTAGGCCTCATTTTCAATGTGCCTTTGTAACAAGTGTGTGTGACAACCAAGTTGTGTTAGAGTCTTCCCCTACTCTGCATCATATTGTTATCAGAGCCAATAAAGACAAAAGTTGGTTTGGTTAATTGAAGACAAGAAAAGATGCCTCCAAGAGGAAATTATATTGAAAGAGCACTAGAATGGTTGGCCAAAGAGATGGAAGAAAAACTTGCCAAAGAGATGAGAGAAATGAAAACAAGTCTTGATGCAAGGCTTACAGGAGTTGAGACAAACTAGAGAAGAGGTGTGATCACAAGAGATTTGAGTGATCAAGAAGAAGAAATGGATGAAAAAAATCCAGACTGAGGGGAACCCCATGAAGAAAAGATGTTGAAGAGTTGAGGATGGAGAGATTGCTGAAAGAAGTCAGAGGTGAAGGTTCCAAATTGAAGATGGAACTCCCGGTGTATGTAGGTAGCCTAAACAATGAGGAATATCTTGATTGTGTTGGAGAATTAGACAAATATTTTGAATTTGAAGATGTGCCATAGGAACAACGAGTGAAGTTGGAAAGAACAAAATTGAAGGGCCATGCATCCCTTTGGTGGGACTATGTGCAAGAAGAGAGAAGGAAGAAGGGAAAGGAAAAGATCACCTCTTGGGACAGAATGGTTGCAAAGTTAAAAGGTAAATTTCTACCTAATGATTATGCCATTCAATTGTATAAGCAACTACAAAATTTGAAACAAAAAGACATGGATGTAAAGACCTATACATAATAATTCTACAAACTGAGTATTAGATCATGCCATATGAAATCTAGGATATTGATAAGGTTGCAAGGTATTTGAATGGACTGAAATATAGTCTACAAGATGAACTAAGTCTCACAAGTCCTAGAACGGTAGAAGAATGCTACCAACTAGCCATAAAGGCTGAAGACAAGTTGAGAAAGAGATGAGAAAAGAAAAGAAGGGGTAGAGGAAGGAATTTTAGAGGAAGAAGATCATTTGTTGATTCAAGATGACCATATGAGAGTCAAGGAGATACAAGTAATGCTCAAGAACAAACCTCTGATTCAAGGGGCGATTTTGGAGGAAGAAGATCAAATTTTAGGGGTAGATTTGGGAGTAGAGGAGGATCAAGTGGCTTCACTGGAAAATGATATAAATGCAATAAATTGCAGGCCATCAAGCATGGCAATGCCTTGAAGAATAGCCATCTATTTATTTTGGGAGTGAAAGGAGGAATCAAGATGCACAAGGTGAAGATGCTGAAAGTGTGAATTCTCCACCACAAGTTGAAGAACCAGAAGTTGGAGAGTTTTTTGTGATGAGAACCCTAATCAAAGTGCCCATGGAGAAGGAACCACCACAGAGAAAGTCGCTCTTTAGGACAACATGCAAATTCCAAGGTAAATATTGTAAATTTGTCATTGATTCTGGTAGTACTAACAATTTGGTTTCTGTTGAAATGGTAGATAAGTTAAAGCTGAAAATTTTACCTCATGCAACTCCATACAATGTTTCTTAGATAAACAAAGGGCAGAAAGTGTTAGTGAATGAGCAAAGTTAGGTAGAATTCCACATAGGGGGATACACTTGGAAAAAAAATTATGTGACATCATTCCAATGGATGTTTGGCATATGCTGCTAGGTAGACCATGGAAATATGATAGGAAGGCAGTCCATGATGGTAGGAAAAACACATATGTCATAGAGAAGGATGGGGTCTCCTCTACTCTCACACCTTTGAAAGAAGAAAGTCGAGAATCACAAGTGGGATCTAGTGTGATGATTGTAGGAGAGAAAGAGTTTCTAAACACCATAGAAAAGGAAGAAAAGGGCTTTGGAATCATAACTAGACCTAGGATTGTTATGAAAACAACTAGGATTGATGAATTTCCTTTGGAGATCCAAAATTTTCTCAAGGAACATGCTGATATAGTGATAGATGATATTCCAAAGAGAGGTATCCATCCTCATATAAAGTTACTAGAATAGGAAGGAAAACCTTTCAATTTAGATGAAGATGCTAAGTGTTTGCTATTGGAATATGAGAATGCAACCCAAGTTACCTTTAGTTGCTTAAGCATTTTGGTGAATGTAATCCAATACAAGAGGGGGTTAAGAGGCTCAATCCCAAGCTAGAGGTTTAATTTTCTGCTTTGCAGACCAATATGAACAGAGAAAAGGAGAAGGCCAATCGTTGTGCAAATCCAATGGAGAAGGAAGCATTAAACATTGCATATTTGGGAGATAAAGTTTATGTTGTTCATTCTTAGACCAAGCCCCTTCAATCAACAATTAACATGTTGAGAGGATCACTAGTTGAGTATGGAAAACATCGTATGGTTGCAATGCAGGAGTCTTTTCAAATTTTGAGAAGTAATAGTGTTGAAGAAGCAGAGAGAACTAAACCTTTTCTATTTTAATTGAGAATGAAGAATATGCACATCAATTGCACACATCACAAGAGGAAATATTGGAAGTTAGACATGCTTTTCTTCTTTTAGGAGAGGACCAAAAAAATGATCAAGAGCCTATGCTTGATGTCATGATGGCTAGAGATAGAAAGAGGAGACAAAGTGCTCTTATTGAGATTGCAAAATTGAGGAGTGATAGAACTAAGGTCAAAATGAAACAAGATGATGAAGGAGAGAAATTTTCTATTGCAATGCATGCAATCCATCAACTAGGAAGGGAGTAGCTACAAAGTAGAGCTACCAAATGCAAGCAAAGGGTGGATGTGAGAAGAAGAATAGTTGATTTCAAGGTTGAAGATTTAGTTTTTGATTTGTACCCTTTCAAAGAGGATGTTGTTGCAAGTAATGGAGCAGATTTACCATCATTCTCATATGTTGGATGCTAGTTGGTTACACAGTTGCAGACTTCCATTCAAGGGGACCTTGAATCTTTTCTCTCTGGGGAGTATGGTGCAGGGGTACCCTACTGCACCTTGATGTACTTTGGGTTTTGTTTTATTTTTCTTTGGCTTGATTTATGTAAATAAGGTCATTTGAGACCATTATAAGTCAAACTAGGTCCTTCTTGGGTCATTAAGTGCAATGTAGGAAAGAGATGTAAAAGTTGCTAAATTGTTGTCAATGTTGTAATGACAACTCTTGCATATTTGTTAAAAAAGAAGTTGTGGGTTGGTTGGAGGTCTAGAAAAGGTTGTAAAATCATAAATATGTGTTGTAAACATGAAACCAAAGGTGGGAAAAAATTGGAATGAAGGAAACTTCAATTTTGCATGCTCTAGACTATGTTTTCTTGCAAAACTGATTGTTTTATCATGTTGTACAGACTTGTACTTGTTGCTACGGTTTAAAATTTGATTGGAGAAGTTGCAGGGGTTCATCACCTTTACTATGCTTTTTGTTTGATCAAAATCCATTTATTTTTGTACAAGATATTGCCATTTTTGCAAAAACTGTCACAAACCCACCTAGGGTTTCCAGTCACTGAATAAAATGTAGAGGGAAGAGATTCCACCATGATAAAATGATATAAACTTGTGGAATTCTCTATCCTGATGCCATCTACATCCCTGCAAGGTTGGAGTCCATGATTCTCACGTGCACAAAATATATGTTTGACAGTATGCCTCTCAGCCTCATTGGAATAGTCCTAAAACCCTATATGATGGTTGCTTGAACAATCCTTTGCATTGGCTCATAAATTCTGGTTTGGGAAACCTTGTGTAGTGTTTGTGAAAGCCTGTATAGGCCAAGGGTATCACTGAGAAGTCATTTCCCTTATTGGTTAGTTGTTAGTACTTGAATACATCTTGTGTCAACACTCCATTGTTGAAGGGAGTGAGGTATAATGCCTAATAAGCGTTGTATTTGGTCCAAAGTGATTGAAGCCTATGAAGATAATTGAAACATGTTTGCACAAACCAGTACTCCCCTACTCCATGGTGTTTTTCCTTCTTTGAAAGTCCAAGAGTCTAATGTGTCAATAGTGACAAGGTGTACTAAGATAATTTTAGGCCTTGTTTTCAATGAGCCTTTGTAAGAAAAGTGTGTGACAACCAAGTTGTGTTAGAGTCTTCCCCTTCTCTGCATCATTAAAGGCCCCAAAAGACTTCAAAGGAAAGACCAATGAAATTGATTGTTGAAATCACCTCAACAACAAATTTTCATTAAGTCGAGAGATGATAATCTCTCCAATCACAACAAAATTACATACTTGAAATGAGTAAAATGAGCACAATTTACAACAATCAAATGATAGAGAAAAACAAGACTAATTATTTTACAAGATTTTTGTGCTCGATCCATATCCTATGAATCATTTCTAATTGAATCTTGTATTAAAAGGGCAAAAAATTGTATTTTCATTTTGATTCAAGTAAAAACCTTATTTTATTGAGAAAAAATTCAACTTAACACCCAACTAAAGTGTTAGATAATTAACAATCTAAGTGATCATTTAAACTTAGCAATAAGAAAATTTTGAAATCCCGAGTAACCATTCAACCATTTAACCTAAATTAATTTCCTATCCTCAATGCAACTCACTAGGAGTCTATAATTACTCTAATAATCCCCAATCTAACAATTCATCTTTACCCTATTCTATTTATAATGTAAATTTAATTTTTATTTAAAAGGTTGTACACCTTCATTTACATCCATAAGATATTTTTAATGAATAGCAACCATGGAGTAAAAACAACCTTTATAATGTATTGAATGTTGACAGTATGATATTAAAGATGGCATAAATTAGATCTCTATCACAAAAGAAAAGATGTGATTTTATGGTGATACCCTCTAAATGTGGCATCAATACACTCATGGGAAAATCAGGAGGTATCGAGAATAAACACAACCCCATGACAAAATATATCAAGGTTTTAGTATTCGTTGAGTTGTAGTTATGGCTCCAAATGAGATGAGAGTAAATGACTTTAAACCATGAAATAAAACCCAACAAGTTAAAATAACTTCAAAAGAATTGAATCTCTTTAAACCCAACTCGAAGACACCTGAAGGCTTAGATTTGCAAGTGCCTTATACCATCATCTGGGCATCCTGCAATTGGGTAAGCATAGGTCGCTCCAACTTGCCTAACCACATTACGACCTCTTCTGTTAGGATACACAAAAGTAAATGATAGCTTTGCATCTCTTCTCCTCGCTGTTAGAGCAACCTCCTAAGTTTCTTCTCAAGTCCACTTAATGAATTACTCCTCCTATTCTCATCCCTCACATTAATACCAAAATTGCTGCTCCTCTGTAGAATCTACCATGAAATCCATGCATCATATTCTTTCTCCCCTTATTCAAGAGCAAACTGGTTATGACACTGAATACTCCACCCACTACCATACCATGAAAAATAATTCACCACCATTAACATCAAGATAACCTTCATCCCCCTCTTCGCTATCATAATCCAGAATATCATTTTTTTCAAAAGCAAAGTCATAAATTCATTGATAAGTAGAAGGTATTTTTCACAGCGTGTCAAATTGTGATTAAGCACGCTTGAACTGAAGTAGTACTGGGATGGGTGACCTCCCAGTGCTTCACCTCTGTGAAAATCACCTAGATGCAATGAATGCTAAGTGGACCATTCATTATCATGAAAAATAGATTAATGTGAACAACTACTCATGAATTTGACTCTTAAAACTACTCAATTGAACCATAAATTCATCTTTGATGTAATCACAGTATACTTTTACGGTACAGAAACCTATACACCCTGATCACTCAGACTATTGAAGCCTTTTATCAAAAGAGTTTCCTATCATTAGACAATCTTAAGCAACTGTTACACTCTCTCCCCCTTTTTGCTATACTCTCTGTAATATTAAAAAAGCTACTGTATCGCCAACGGTCAATTGACAGATCTTTTCTACATACCCACAAACAAACAAAAACTCTTTTAAAAAAATGTTGCAGAATTTCTCCTTTAAAACCGATGTAGACGACTGATAACATCTGAAAGTGACAGCCAACCAGCTTCACGACTCCCCCGATAACTACTAGACCAGCTCCATTAATTTTTGACAGCACTAACAATGAAGCCCATGCTGCCCACGCCAACTCCTGCCACTCACAACCAGCCAAACGTCATTTTCAGCCACCCATGTTTTTCCCATCATCACTTCAACTATCTTTAATGCACTCATACTTTTAATGGAGATGTTGAGTGATGTGTTGTTGCTTCTGAAATCCCACATATATATCTGCCTCATGCCAGATCCCTTTGGCGATAGAGTTTGGTGTGATTTGTAAGGAAATGATAGTTGATAGGAGAGAGGACTCAGTAGTTGTGTATTTTAATTTTGTGCTTCTAATTATCAAGATCTAAGTCATTTTGAAAATAGAATCACAACATTCTAATTAACATACAAACGCACCAACACCACCTTTTGGAATGGTAGATTCTATCTGCAAACTGTGTCAATGACTTGCTCTTTTCTTGCTACAGTTGAAATTGTTAACATTTAATGTAATACATTTTGGGAGGTTATTCTCCATGATTGTTAAGACACAAATTATATTCATATATAATATGAAAGTAATTTTAAATCCCTCATGGTTAGATAGCATCCAACCAAGTATTTTATTATAGTAGATATAATTTGTTGTAAAAACTTATTGCATATAACACAAATAATTCTATATATATAATGGTTGTATGATATAATTATTTATATATTTCATATATACCTTCAACTCTTTATATTTTTGCTAAGGCAATTGTAAAATGTTATACACATGTTTATAATGAACATATATAGTAACCAATCTTCCAAGAGATTACCATTTATAAATAAGAAGAAAACCAATATTTATATCTATGCATACATATATAAATATATCACACTAAATTAAAGAGATTACTTTTAGTAGTTAACTTACATTTCCCCTTACATATACATATGCAAGAGATCATCTAACTTAAATAAAGAACCCTCATACTATTATTTATTTATTTCTTAATATCTTATACAATGTTATTTATTTCTCAATTTTTTTGTTATCATAATATTTAAATATGATGCGCTCAACATATTTTAAATATATAATCTCATTTTTATCAACTTCATATTGTTTACATCTCTATTATCTATTACCTCCCCTCCTTCATGTCCATTTATTATTATTACTTAATATGTTTAACCACGAATATTCCTTACAAGTACTTGAACACTCTTTTTATCTATTTCTAGATTTCCTTACCCAACTTTCCTATGAGCCTATTTGAACCCCCTTTGCTTGGGCAATGCCTAGTTTTATGAAAAATCATCACATACATATGACTTCATAGTTCACTAGCATATTAAACATTTTTTTATGTCTTCCAAATCCTTTATAGACAAGATTTTATTCTAATGTTGGCCTTATACCATCCAATAAGGGTACATAATAGTTTATCATGTATTCTAAATCATCACAAAATAGTCTCAAGATATATCCTTTACTAGACCATTAAGATTTGAGATTCCTAATAAATTTCATTGTTTCCAATGATAAGCACATCATCAATATACAAAATAATAACCAAAATACAATTTTCAATAGTTTTATAGTATGTATAGTGGTCAACCCTACTTCTAGTAAAAATACAATTCTAATGCATATGAATAAAAATATTTTATTCCATATTTACGATCATTTCCTTAAACCACACAAGGCCCTCTTCAATTTACAAACTAAATCAACTTTACTTTTTATCTTGAACTCTTCATGTTGTCTAATACATATATCTTTTTCTAGACCACCATGTAAGAATATTTTCTTGACATTCATATACGCTATATTTAATTCATATAGGGTATATGTCATAACATTTATTAAACTCATATCCGATATTTATTATTCATATATACTTTCATTTCTATGTAGATATTTCTAAAGTTGAATTTATTTACTTAAATCAATTGATAATATGGTCATTAGAATTTCTTATCTTTCCATTAACTATTTATGACATAAGAATAATTTTACTATAAAAACATTATCACATGATTTAAAATTAACATCTCATATTCAATATAATGTCAAAAATATGAGCCTTGTTCTCTTAGTGATGTCGTATACTCCCACATAGTAGGATCTCACTAGGTTTGTGAGGAGCCAATAATGGTGCCATGAGATATAATATGAAATTATCTTTCACTATGCATCTCAACTATTCCAAGCTAATCAAATCACATTCCATTAAGAGGTGGTGTCGACTCATTACACCTTCAATTTCTTGTTGTGCTTGAATAAACTAGGAATGATTCCTTTGTAACTTACTTATGATCCATTCTATCACTATAATTGACATGTATATTACAACCTCCTTGATAATCTTTATTCTTGAATCCCATAAACAATTTTGATTTAATAAACATATTAGAATCATTAAGCTAATTCCAACGTAAAGATGTAAAGTTCAAGATTAAAATCACTATCCATTTATTTGACCTAATTCCACTATAAAGTTGAATCCTAGAGTCGTTTACGAGTTACCATTGATTTAATGTAAGGCGTTGTGATTGTGGGGTCGATCTCTGCCATGTCGACAAGCACATCGACCAAACCAAGTCTTCCACACGCTCACGACTGTCGACATATAAAGATGATGGTCGACGAAGAATACGCAAATTCATCAAAAATGTCATGATTTCGAAACCCACTGAGATCGAAATAATCAAAGAAATGATTGAAGTCTCTTTCACTACTTTTGAAAAAGCCTCCCCTTGCCCCATTTCCTGGTCAGCGAAGCTTCTGTAATGGATTTGGTCATGGCGGCCACCTTTTCTTCTCTCACGCTTCTCTACGACTCCAAATCCAAATACATGGGTCTGTTGGCAAATACCAAATCTTGAGTTTTGAGAAACTCTTTGGCCATGGTGGGTGAAGACACTATTACAGTGCGTAAGAAGCCGAAGCGTATGTACATAATTGGTCATATTTCTTGGCAAGATTTGTTAAGAGAATACTGTGGGAATTTCCCATGACGGGCAATGGAGGTGGCCCTGGCTGCAGCAGCATTTTAGTCCTGTGGAGATATTTTTTGAGCTTATGCCATGTGATTTGTACCTCTAATGTGCATTACAATGGTTCCATCCAATCAATAAAATTCAAGTGGCAATAGCACTTTAGAAGTCAAAAGCAATGAGCATTTTGTAAAGTCAATGATCTTGTAGTGACAAGTGACACCATTAGGTAGTTTCCTCTCTATTTCAAATTTGATATTTTTAAAATTGTAAGTTACAAAGTTAAGAAAGGATGCATGAGCAATGTCCAATTGGTCTACTTCAAAAACCTAAATTTAGGAGGTAGGACTCTAGGTGAGAACCTCCTTTGGAAGATATTGCATGAAATCCTTTAAAATCATAATGGAAATGAGGTTAGAGCAATGACAAATCATGGGTAAGTAAAATCACTAATGATTTTGAAGGTATTATTATTTTGAAATAGGGGAAAATTTACATTTGTAAAAGGAGAAAGGATCGATATGCAAGGAGGAGAAATTTGTTGGTAGTAAGCTATTTAATAAGTACAATGGTTTGAGTTTGTAGTAATATATTGGAGATGTAGTTGGAATTAATGATGGTTAATAGGGAAGAAAAACCTTTTTTTTCTATTTTAGGTAGTGGTAGGTTGTTGTAAAGATAAATGGCTAACAAAGGTGAATATTTAGGATTGAATTAAGTTAGAATAGTGAGAGAAAAAATATTTTTCCCCTTCCAAAAAGATATTTTATGTTTCTTTTTCAATTCTTAGATTTGAAACTTAAGGTATTATTGAAGAAAACATTTATATATTGATAGTTGGAGATTTAGGTTGTGACATGAAAGGTAGGTTTTCCTAGTGCACCAATATTTTTTACTTCAAAAAATTGATAATATTTTACAAGCTTTTATTAGAGTTTTGGAATAAATCCTATTTGACTATGATAGTTGATAGATTGGAGTTTTAAGAAAATAGATCTGGATATGTTAGATATATCTATAACTATAATTGTGAGCATTAAAGAAGATATAGATAGTGTAATGCCCCGCCAAGTAACCCTAAAGGAAGTTGTAACTAACAATTAAACGAACCAATATTTTTTTTTAAAGTGCAATTAACATACACATTCACTTACTAATTAACAACAACCTCTAAGGCTACAAGGTTGGGATTACTAAAACCCACACAAACATACACTGTTTGACATCATGAAACGACAACCCTCTTAGATCCTCTAAGATTCTCTGGAAGACTTACAAATTGGACTAACACATAATCCCATAACCCAAAATCTAACATGACGACATAGCTACAAAAGCAATCAAGTCATTGATTAAATCTAATATTTGGATTTCCTAAATCCATACTCAAGCAATAGGTAACGTTTACAAAGGCAAAGACACAATAACAGGGTTTACTCAAATAACCATATACCCATCTTCCATTTTCATAATAGGGAATTTAAACTATTAAAACTCACAACCCCTTTTGCAACATACGAGGAAAATAATTATAAAAGACAATCACGAGGGTATTGCTATATTTGGATATTCTAAATCCATATCTCATTCATAATTTCATTCACAATAATTAAATTGCTCGAATAGAAATAAATAACTTAAGGTAATTAATTGACTCTTCATTATATACAACTCCTTAATTATCTCTTAATACAACATAAAATTATAGACAATAACCTTTCTATGTTTATATCCAAAACCTATATCTTTTCAATTCTCTATTAAAAAAAGAATATATTCAATTTGTAAACTATCTTTTCTCTATATCTATTAGTTCATGCATTCATCATTTATCTTTTCAAATCTCCATGCAATACTAAATTACATGCATCTATCCAATAGAAGACAAAATATTAAACTAAATATATATTTAAATATACCTACTCATATTACTCATGCAATATATATAACTCAATATTTTCTTCAATCATATTAACAAAATACATATTTCCTTAAAAACAAGTAATTACTTCCATTTAATTAAATACCTTTCTCTATACTTTTCCCACACATACTATTCATTTCTTTTAACATACCAATAATACCTGTTTTACAACAGCAAAATATAATTAGATAAAATATTATTTATTCTCTCAAATGTATATATATATACTTTCTTATATCTTTCATTGCCTTCAATTAAATATTTAATAAAACAAATCCAATATACATCTTTATCTATAAATTTAATTTATTCAAATAATCCATAACCACATTAAACCAACTATATTTTTATTTCATCAATTTCAATAACTCATAGAAACATGTTACCCTTTTTAAAAATAGAACAATCTAATTATGAAATATATATATATATATATATAAAATATATTTATATTTTAATATAAATACATATATATATTTATAAAATATATATATACATTCAATAAATGTATCCAGACATATCCTGCACCGAAACCGAGGCAAATCGCACAGTCTGAGATCGAGGCGAATTTGCACAGCCGCACATATCATATTAATGGGTTTCAATTAAAAAAAAATATATATGAGGGAAAGGAGAGGGGACGCGGCTATACTTCCGTCGCTCCCCATACTCCCATAAGAAAGGCAAGGGGAGGTGTGGAGAGGGTCTCCCTCCACACAGTCGCTCCCATATTGGGGCGGTTGTGGGGATGTAGGTCCTCTCCATACTTGCCCGTGCCCAACAAGGGTTTAACCTGCCCGCACCTAAAAACGAATAGCATTTATTAACAAATGAATACCCCTCTACAAAGTTTGGAATTCCGTCCACCGTATGGATGACGTAATAATTTTTTAAACTAGAAACAATTTAATATATAATCAATTATATATATATAAATGAATTTCCACAATAGATAAATAGGGAAATTTTGTAAGAAATATTCACCTACAAGTGAAATTGTAAAACCATTTTTTCAGAAAATCCAAATTTCACATTAAGAATTAATTCTTTTAATCTTTCTTTTTTTTCTTGAATTCGTGAATAATTAAAAGAATAATAAAATCAAATGAGTCAAAATTAAAACCAGAAGTTTTCTAACTCCCTAGTTTTCTTCAGCATAATTTTCACAAAGGTTTAAATTTTCTAAAAACAATCTAATGTTTTGTTTGACCTCAAAGTTCGATTTAAACAACAAAACAATCCATTTCCCCAATTAAATTAACTTCTACAGAGATTTACACAATTTTCCCCACAGTTTTGGTTTAATTTAAATCTAGTTTCAATTATCAAATCCTAATTCTCAATGAATTCAACAAATAGATTTCTTGAACAATAAATATTTGTTTTAAACAAACTAGAACAAGAAAACCACAGAAAAAAACCTGGAATTTGAAGCTACAAGATGAGAATAAATTTCTGATGCAAGCCTTCTCCAAGGATTCCCTGTATTTTTCTTAAACGTGCAATGGATCCAATCCAAAAACTTCAACAATTGCAAACTGACTTTCCTCAAATCACATCCAAAACCAAAAGTTGCTTCAACCGTTCCTCTATGCAATTTTCCCAAAATTATCCTTTCACACCAGAAGAAGTTTTTCCTCTTCAAAAATTCTCTCCAAACATGAATTTTGCAACCAACCTTCATTTCTAAAATCAACTCACACATGCATGCCTAATTGAAAATATCTTGCACAACCAAATCTGATTTTGCATGCAAATCTGAAACTTAAAATATCTAAATATCAATTATCTCCAAAAATTGAAAACTAACTTTGCTTTTCAAATCCAATTTCAATTTCTAAATTAATTTCAACTTAATTGAAATGAAATTCCAAAATAATTAAATTTCCACAAATTGAAATTAAATTCCAAGTTAATTTTAATTCTTTTATTTCTTTTAATTTTCTTGCATCACATTTAATTAATTAATTTAATTATTTAATAATTAGATTCAACCCCTTGGATTAAATTTAATCAATTAAATAAATTAAATATAATTAATTAATTTAAATATAAACTTTAATCCACATTGCATAATTTAAATTAAATAATCATCAACATGATTTAATGCAATTATTCTAAACATCTATTTCCAAATCAAGAATCTTTCAGAATTAAATAACATTAAAGTAAAGAAAACAACGACTCGACACAGACGACTGACGACACACTAAGGCTAGGGCGTAGACTTGACACATGTTACCTAGCTACTATCTCCATTCAACTTAACTGTTGGATCGACACGCTTAGACCTGTGAAACCAGGTGGAGTCGGTGTCATGTACCTGCAATCCTGAAAACATAGTAACCAACATCATAAAATATAATAGCATATAATACACACCGTGAAGAAGAAATCTCAGATTCGCAGGGCGCTCGCAAGCGAGTGATGCGAATCCGTCCCCTTCACTAATACACTCAACAAAACTGACACTTTCACAATACATCAAATATTCTCATAAGCACTAACATGTTATATCAACTAACATTATTACACCATTAAAACATGTAACATAAATCATCAAATAATTCAAATCACATCACATAAAATAGTCTATCGTTCAATAAATGGAGATCCAATACACACACAAGATAAAGTATCTAAGTATCTAGAAGTATAAATCAACGCAAAACAAGGACACACTGTCCAGTCCATAAAGCAAAATGGAGGGGTGTTACAGATAGGGATTTACCTTTACCTATAGTTCTTATTTATGGGAGTTGATTATTAAAGAGTGTTTTTTAGATGTTACAAATATCATAAATTTGGACATTTAGCTTATGTTTGTGATGGGATGAAAAGGATTTTTTTGTATTTAAAAGAACAATTTAAAATGAAAAGAATGGAATTTCTACTTTGCACCAACGATATGTGTTGGCAAGGAATCACGATTGGGTCTTCTTAGACAGATCTAATCCCCCATCATGGAGGGTCACAATGGTTATATACTGCACAAAAAAACTCAAAGTAATGTTCCATCTATAAATGAAGAAAGAAATTGCCCAATATTAAATACAATAGATTTTATCCTAAGTCAGGAATAAAGTGAGGGTATCCTTTGAAATAAGAGGATGAATCTTAAGCACACACCAATTGGAGAAATAGGTGGGATTTCTTTAATGCAAATAGGTAAAAATATGGTTCTCAAATAGCTAAAAATCTGAAAGAAAGGAAATCAAATGTTATGATCTTAAGGAAGGAAATCAATGAGGAAATAAGAGTGGGATCTCAATCGATGAGTAGAATTTATATTAGTATCATAGAGGAGGTTGAGAGGAACTCCTCTAAAGGAATAAGCATTCTATTATGGAATATTAGGGGTATTTTAATTCCAATATTAAAAGAAGGTTATTCAAGAATTTAATCCTTGATATGTATCTAGATGTATTTTTTCTTCAAGATTCTAAATGCTCAAGGGACACTTTGGAAGGATGTCAATAAAGTATTGAAGAATGATAGGGTGGGTTAATAGGCTCTCTAGAATCATCTTATAGTTTGGGTATTTTGAGCTACCCAAGTAAAGTGGTGGTGAATCTAATTTCAATAGGAGGGTGTTCAATATGATACTCCTTTCATTGATTCTAAGGGGATATTTATGGTTTTTTATTTAATATAGATATGATCCAAATTCACTAATTAAAATTTTTAAGGTGTGGAATGAATTGTAGTAAATATATACCATTGTGATCATTCATATTTTGTAGGAAAGGATTTCAATATAGTTCTATCATCAAATGATCAATTTGGTGATGGTATTGCCCAAGTATCTAAATCTTCCAAGGATTTTATTGATTTTATGCAAGAGAGTAACTTGTTTGATTTAAATCATAATAAGGGATTCTATATTTAAATAGTATGAGAAAATGATTATGTTATATAGCTAAAAGGATGGATAGATTCCTATTTTCATATTCTTGGTCATTCAAAGAATGTGACTCCTCTTCTCATATTCTTCTAGTGGCAGGGGAAAATCATTATCCTATTTGACTTGAGGTGGAGGTTATTGGTTGTACTATGGAGGCCTTTCTTATGTTTTAATTCACATGTAGTTGAAGTATCTTGGGTTTCATTATATGATAGATGATTTAGTAGTAAAAATAGTGTTTCTTATAGCTTGGCTATGATTTTTCTCCATCAAAAGTTGGAAATATTGATATTTTTCTAAAATATGGAATGTAGAGATATTTGGAAATATCTTTGAGGAAAAGAAAGAAATTAGTGAATCGTTGGAACAAAATACTTTTAAAATTTTGTCTATATGTTTAATATATGAGCTCTTATAGTTTTAGGATTTATTTCTTCAACAAGAGAAGGTGTTAAAGAAATCCCACCTATTTCTCCAAAGGAAAGAAACGAGCCATGGTGTATATGAACTAGTCTAAATAACACAAGCATCAGATCCAACTAGTAGAAAAGGCTACATAACATTGCCACCACTCCACTGTGCTCACAAGCTACACAGAAGCATTAACCACATCAACTTCAAAGCTTCAACCTGAAAACAACCATGAAGAAATCCTCCAAAAAACAAGATAGAACATCAGTTAGAACAAAAACCAGGAAATTGATCACTCCCATCCAACTGATCAACCCATGCGACTGAAAATTGTAACAATGGGTGTTTTTCTAGGGTTATAAATATCATATGCAGAACATAAAAACCCAAAGTGGGTAATGAAGTGCAACGGAATAGATGAACAATCTCATAGATTGTCTTCATCCTCCATGACTAACCTCCATTACACCTTCTTAATTTGCTGAAAATAAATTGTTTGCCCTCAGATTTAAGAAGAGCAAGCCAATAGAAATAACAAGCCCTAAGCAAATATTGAAGGATTTGAACAACTATATGCAATACTATGCCCTAATGCAACTAGTAAGCATCTAAAATGTCTAAGCTATGTCAAATGAAATCTAAAAATATGCTATGACAAATGAGAATAACAATGCTAAAATATGAAAAATGCAAGAAGTCAATAATGCAAGAGATAAGAGATGCAAGATGTGACCAAAATTGTTCTTTTATAGAAGATGCAATTTTGTGTGAATGGCCAAGATTGAAAGTTAGCAAGTGCCCTAGAATCAATGGATGAGATTCCATATAGCAACCCACAATTAGGGTTAGGGCAACATTAGGTCAGATTCGAAATAAAGGGTCAAGATTGATTTTTAGAAAATCAAATCAATGGCTAACAAAACATGTATCAAAAGATTCTGGGCACGAAAAATGGAGTCATTGGAGAATCAAATAATAATTTAAAATTATTTAATTCAAGAGGGGATGTTGAATTTTCGAATTAAAAAACTATTTTAATTCAAAAGGGTGGGGTCATGTGACAGTAAATAATTTAAATTAAATTATTTACTAAAGAAAGGAATTTAAATGGGACTTATTTTAAATAAATAATATTTATTTAAAATGAGCACAACAAAAGAGGAGAAATTAAAAAATAAAATTATTTAATTTAGGTGTTGGGACTTATTTTAAATAAATAAGATTTAGAAGAAATTAAACAATAAAGGTTATTTAATTTAGGTGAGAATTAAATAATAAAGATATTATTTAATTTAGAGGAATGTGACAAAGGGGACCTTTTAAATTAAATATAATAATTTAATTCAAAGTTTAGGAGAGTGGACCAAATTAAATAAATAAGATTTATTTAATTTAGGAGAGAAGAGGCTTAATGAATAATTAGATAATTAAATATAATTATTTAATTATAGTGGAAGGTGGATTAAATAAATAAGACTTTATTTAATTTTAGGAAGAAGGGGGCTTAATTAGTGACATAATTAAATAAATAAATAAGATTATTTATTTAATAATCAGGAAGACATAAAGGATTAAATAAATTAAGAAATTTATATAATTATGGGAAGATATTAGACAATTAGTGACGCATTAAATAAATAATTAAAATTTATTTATTTAATAATCATGAAGAATAATCATATATGAATTAAATAATTATGAATTATTTAATTAATAGTTGAAAGTGAGTCAAGTATTCTTAGGAAGAAAATGATTAGAAATAGAGCTTACAAGTCTAGGTCATTTTTATGTGTCTACAAAAATAACACCCACAACAAGTGTTGATCCATCCAATCGCACATACCTCAAAGGTATCCACCTCAACAAGCTCATGCCACCTATATAGTCAACCCATCAACTACAAATAAAAGCTCCATGTGCTAACTAGCCGAAGAAGACCAAACACATCCAAGAACTCCCACTACATGGATAATGTTGAGTCTAAAAATATAAAAGGCATATCGAGTCTACCAATCATAGCACATAGAAAGTGTAGCCATGTAGTATCAAGGACCATCAACAATTATCTATAAATCCTGCAACCAATTGCTGTAAGAAACATCTCTCTCAACAATATTCCATAGCTCTCCCATGTTCTCCATATCCGAAAAACAAAGAGATAAAAGAACCTCCATGTCATCACCCAAGTGACAACACATGACCACAAACTAGTGATTACCATAGCTCCACATATAAATACCACATCTAAAGTCATGAATTCGAACATACAGGAAGAAGAACCAGACTAAAGAGAAAAATATGCAAATCATAAACATGTAGCATGCCCTTCTACATACACATCTAAGTTCCAACTGTGTCAGGTAAGATCTCCTTCACAACCCCAAAAATAAAAGATATAACAACATCCAAACATGTTCAACCTCGAGAGATCAAACATAACATATGCATCATGTATCTACACGGATGTAAGCTTCTCAAAGAAGATCAAAATAGTCCATTTCCCATCTCAGGACATCATCCCACTACCATCCCCTATGATCATCATAAATAAAAATTCAATATCAAGGAGATAACCATGTTATCCATCTCTCACAATGAATTCTCCAGAACCATCTAATAGCAGATCAAGATCCATGTCTTATGAAAGAAAGCATAAAACACTTGAGAGAAACAATGGGAATTACCTCTCAAGTGATAAGATGCCAAGTAGACCAAGAGTGGGGAATGAGAATGCTCCTCCAAGATATGCAAGCCGTCATGACTCCTCCAAGATAAATCTCCTCATAGGTCTCTATTGAACTCGTGTCCAACCAAGGTGTAGGCTTCTCATACTTTTTGCTGAAATCTCATCAAGAGTAACCATCTCAACATCACTTCTCTCATCTCAAGAGAAATGCAGCCTCACCTCATTCTCCATGTATCCATGAGTGCCTGCAAATAATCATCTCATGCTAAACTATAAATGCATCACTTTAGTATCATGAAGTTCTTGAGCATATGACCAATGCACCCAAAACATAGAAAAACACCATACCACTGTCAAAGCTCCAATCATCTGAATCAGGAACTTGTCATGACATCATGATCTTACCATCCCCCTTAGGAGATCCAATGCTCCAAGTGAACATACCATGGTCTCTTTGACTTCTATGGAACTTTTTTATACATCTACTATCTTTATTATAATATAATATATAGGCTTATATACCTTTTACCAAAAAAACAACATACCATGGTCTCAAGAGCAATGTATCATGCCAAAAAACTAATCTAGAATCAAGAGCATATCATGACATAAAACAAGAAAACTCTAAACAAACATCACCTATCAAGAACCACCAACACCTCAACCCAAAGACTACAAAGTCCTCCATGGCTTCAAGATGTTGCACATCTTCAAATATGATGAAGATGACCCATCTCCAAATAGTGTCCATGCAAATGAGAAAGAACCCTTCTACAACAACAAGATCTAAGAGCTCCTCCTAGTAACATCTACAACACTAAAGAATATCATCCATTACAAAGTGATGAACCCACAGTCATTTTCTAAATCTCCCACCGAATCGTGACAACCAAGCTCTCCAAGCATCATGACCAAGTCACTGCTAAAGCTCCCACTGAACCGTGACAACTAAGCTCTCCAAGCATCATGACCAAGTCACTGCTAATCTAAAAATCCTCCAAGTCCACATATCAACATGTCCATCTAAAAACAATACCAAGTGGCACCAAGATCTCCAAACCAAGAAAAAATACCATCACTGTCAAAAGCTTACACCAAGTTGTGTATCCAAGTTATTCATGACATCATGATACAAATGCTACAAGTCCCCATACTCAACTATTTAAGTACTCAACATCATCCATTATCTCATCTCAAAGCAGCAAACCAATGTAAAAATGGTCATAGACAAGGCCAACTAACAAGTTTGCATCAACACTGAATCAACCTCGTGGATATAGACAGTCCACTTCCAAGTTGTCCCACAACAAACATTTAGGTAAGGACAACCCACAACATTACACAACCCATAGATCCAATCAATATAACATGAAAACCCATTATTGCACTAATAACTGCAAAATTGAGATCTCAAAGAGAATAATCATGTAGAAAATATGATCCAAGCACCATATCATAACAAAATCTGATTTGCCAAACAAGTCCACAACCTGAGCACCATAGTCTAGGAATCCACCAAGCATCACCATAAAAATTTTGAGTAACTAATCACATACCAAAACTCCCATTCAGAGAAATAATCTCACTTCCTCACACCATGCACGAAGCATGCATGTGAAACTGCAACTATCTCATCTAGTAACACCCCAAAAGTTAGGGTCTAGAAAATAGCTTAACCACAACTCCACAAAATCACAAGTTTTTCTTGACTGTGTAAAACCTACAAAACCACTATGTTTGAAAAACACCCATGTGCATCCACACCCACTTCACATTTGGAAGACTCAAAAGTCTGAAACAAAAAACACCATAATAGTTAAACCAAAATAATGGATTATCATAGATGAAACATAACCATATATTTTTTATGAAAATCTATAAAAACCTCAAATCCAAAGAACATGAATCTAAGCCATGCAAGTGCAAAGCATCCAAAAAAGGAAAAAGAAGTTCAGAGACTCCAGGCCCATTTTAGGCCAAATCCATAACCACCAACATGCACATGCATCTGAGGGAGACAAGCTATTGTAGAAGCTTCCAAATCATCCAATGATCAACTCCATAGCCTACATGTAGTCGGGGTAACAAAGAACAATGCCTTCCAATACTAGGAAAAAGTACCCAACATAAGTACATTACTCCATATCCGAAGAACAACCCAAACTTCTCCATATCATCAGGGAGCCTCTCACATAGACACACAATATGAAATCTTTTCTACAACACAACCACAAAGCAAAAAATCCCACCCCATGCATCAGGATTATTCTGCTGTCAACTATGAGCTTCAGATCATATCATTTTAATATGATCAACTCCATTTTATTTGTCTTCACCATCCTTCAAGTTGTGTTTTGTCTCCTAAAACTAAAAAAAAATCAAGAACTTCCACTCACCAAAGGATCAATCTTCAGCCGATTCCTTTAGATTTCCTCAAGCTTGCCAAACTAAGAAATCTTCATAGAAGGAATACCCAAGAACCAGAAACACCAGCTCTTATACCATTTGAAGGGAAATTTGAGTTCATCTCAAAATGAGCATCTGAGATTAGTAGGTGCCTTAGGTAACATTCATTTCTTTACAAAGCCTAAAAAACACGTACTGCTATACCATAAAAGTAGAATCAGATGTAGTTCATTTCCCACCATTAATCCTTATAAGAAAGTACATGCAATTTAAGATTTGTCAAGATCAACTAGTTTCAACAACATGCATTAAATAGATTCTACAAACAAAATCATTAAACATGTAAGATGGAACAAAAGACATGAACACAAATATTTACATGGGGAAAACCCTTTCGGGTAAAAAACCTAACACTCCAAAAGCATAGATCCATCATATTATTCAACAAAAAAGTAAATAGTTACAATACAATGTAGAATCTAAGCCTTTACATGGAGAAAATATGATAGCATAACCCCTCTGAATCAAATATCCTCTGCCACTATTACAATGCACTATGGCATTCATACATACATCTCAAGCATTCTAGGAAACCATCGCTCCAACTTCCATAACATATGAATAGTCACAAACGACGTAACTATCATTACCTTCTACCCCATTGAAGTCATATCAGAACATCAAAGAGACTTCAAACCTTGTCTCTCTAAAATCTCACTGTCACTTGGATACGTCAAAAATTCCATCCTATCGATATGTCAAAGAGACCATGTAGCAACTTCTTCTGATATGGTAAAGTCTTGCTGACAAACCCTACAACCTTGAATGGGTGGTCCCCATCGCCTACATGTCAACCATATCATCATCGTACAATTGACATTATCCTTCACGTATTTCAGTCCCACCTTATCAACATGTCGAAGGGACTATTCCCAAAGTCTCAGTGAAAACCATCAATCCTTTCGATGAAGAGACCCATCCTTCCATCGGGATATCGAAGAGACAAGACTCAAGGTCCCAACAATATCCTTCTATCTCTCCGAAGAATTCCTTCCTGTTGTTCATCAGAATGTTGAAGGGATTGCCAAGTGAATTCCTTCGACATCAACCTGTCCCTTCAATAAAACACTTCTTGTAGCTCATTGGTATGTTGAAGAGACTATTCATTTAGTCCCATTGACACTTACTTGTCTTGTCGATGAAGCTTTGGCCGATGCAAACTCTAAACACACCTAGCGATAAGCCAAGCACTTGTCAAGGATACTTATCACCCCACCTCGTCGACATATGACTATCAACTCAACAAAGCA
Organism: Sequoiadendron giganteum; assembly: GCA_007115665.2. Lineage (NCBI taxonomy): Eukaryota > Viridiplantae > Streptophyta > Pinopsida > Cupressales > Cupressaceae > Sequoiadendron > Sequoiadendron giganteum. The sequence continues at coordinate 194,570,854 of CM021109.1, forward strand.
CTTAATGCCAATGCATGGAGAGCTTATCAAGATGTCGAGGAGACTAGCAACTTAGTCCTTCTGACACTCACCTGTTAGCCTGATGAACCTTAAGTTGATGCCTTCTACACCAAAAAGTTTTAGACACCCTTTCTTAATAATATATTGGCATAAAAAATATAGGTATACATTAGTTACATTAACATTCATAAATTTAAACACTTTCATGATTTACCATAGGCTATAAATAAAGTTAATCATATGTGGGCCCTAACAAAATTTGTTAATGGTTCACGTATAATAACACTAGGTGAGATTAGAATCCTAGTGTTGGAGATGGTTCCTCAACCCTATAGATACCAAGGATCACAAACAATAAAAACCTATCATAGAAATAAAGAAAAATAAATGGTATTGTGATTGAGTCAAAAATTCTATTGATCCAAAAATCATGAATCGTTATGAATGTGCAACCCTTTCAAGAAATGATACAATTATGAATCATTATAAAAGGAAAAAGAAAAAAGAAAAAAGAAAAAATGTAGATTCAAAACAATAATTTCGGGTAAACACAGATCATGACATGTATCCTAATCCTATGACTTGAGACAAAAGGAACATGACCTAAGTACGCTTAATTAGCTAGTGTGATAAGGTACCTAAGCAATTAAATAGTAAACTAGGTAAATATTCTTTTACTCTAACAACCCCCCTAAAGTGCAACTTAGGGAGAAGCTAAAACCTCTAAATGATGAATGTATAAAAATAAAAAGGTGGGTCCCAAAAACTAGCCCTGATGAGGTACCCATGTACAAATAAAAAATATCTCTCATAATTAGAGAAAAAGGAGAGAACCTCATGGGAAAAACTCCTCTAAAAAAGATAAAGACATATAAAGGATTAAGAATCCTCCAAAACAATGTCCCAAAAAGAATAGAAACATGAAGAACACCATTGAAGCTTGAAGAAGTTGCAAACAAGTATTGAAGGATGACTATTATAGTTTTGAAACTAAATAACCTCCTTTGAAATTAGAAAGATGATTAAAGCCAAGAAGACAAAAATTTGGCATGAGTGGCCCCAATAACACTACTAAAAAAATGATCAAATGGGAAAAAAAGGCAACAATTTTGATAGTTGAAGATATAGATGGCACATCATAAGTGACTCCAATGGCACTACTTAACCAATGAAATTGATACTACAATTCAAAAATATAGCTACCAATAGTCTAAAGAAACTGATCAACTAAGGACAGAAGGTCATCTTCACAAAATAGGAATGGAAGAGTGTCTATATGACATGCATTCCATCCTACCAAAATGCATGGGTAACCAATCGTTGTATTTTCCTAGTACATAGGAATAAAAATTAGATACATCTAGCTGACTCCAAATTAAAATCAAGGAATATTTAGCACCAAGACTTTAAAGCCACTTCATAATGATAAAAAGAGAGGGACAATAGGTACACTAAAATTTTGTGTTATAATATAGTTCATGAAAGAGAATATAAGTCATTTGAATATGCACAAGATAATACCTACAACTAAAAAAAGGTGTGCAAAACAAGGAACAAACACATGAAGGTAGAAAAGGTTGTGATTGCAAATAAAAAATAGCACACAAAAATCCCACATGAAAATTTATAAGGTAGTGTGAGTGTAAAATATGACACAACATAATGTGTAAGATCCCAAAAATTCATACATGATAGCAACACTTTATCTTAGTGCATCTACAAATAAAAATTGCATTCAATAGATGCTAAAAATTCATAGAAAGGATAAAATGATAGAAATAAATATATAATAGTTCAAATGAATTTGTAATGCCTTAAGCCACACACCTAGGACATTAGTCGATTGAATATTTTTTTTGAAAGGAAAACACAAACAACCAAAGTGGGGACAAAAAATAACATACTACACAACAATTTTCACACGAGTGTCATATAAAACTAAATATCAAAAGGACACAAACAACCTCACCATTACTACAAGGTGCCACCAACAAAGAACTTTCCAATTGTAAAATGTAACCACCATGATGAACCTATGTGAGGGGTAAACAACATACAATAATGGTTTCTAGAATGATGAGTATGATGAGGGTAAAATTCACCTACAATCCACTCAAAAACAACCTTGATAACACTTAAAACACAAGTACAAAAATTTACAATAGGTTTCTTTTCTAGAAGAACAAGCCCTCCACCAGCTGAAATGGTGATAAGTCATTTTTAAGAAACAAACATACTCCCAAATACAAAAGGTGTCATAAATCCCTAAGTAAGATACTTGTCAAAAACATGAAAAAATGGAAAGGCTCACAAGGCCGAGGTGAACAACTTTCATATACAAATTTTCCCTAATAAATGGTTGAAAGACCTTATTATAGGATGAAATAGGGGAAATAGTATGCTAGAGGACAATAGTGCACTTAGAGAACATTAGTATTCCAAAGGGACACTAACATGAGTTCACTAGTGTCCTACATTTACACTGGTGTCCTATTTTGGCATTACGATCTTGACCTAGCATTGGTTTCCCATGAATTTTTTGTAGTCCTTCTCCCTCCATTGGTGTCCTATTCTTATATTGGAATCCTAGCTAGAGAGATAACCAAAGCCAATTATAAACCTTCATGGCAATAAAAACATTCAAGACACACAAATAAAGATTAACAACACATAAAAAACTCTGAAATGATGAAAACAACCAAGAAATTGAAGAAAACACTAACACTTTATCTCTCAACCCACTAGAACAAAAAGGAGATATATTTTAAGCTATGTGGAGTCAATAAGGGACTCCAAGATATGAAAATGACACTAAGAATAAAGGGTAAATATTCCTACCCTACCCATTCATGCTAATGCCATAAGGAGAACCCTTAAGTGGCCCCATAATGAGGCATACTCTTACACCCAACACAAGAGACAAAAAGAGGGAACTACTGCTTCCAAGAAAAAAAAATAGGTTTTTTTAAAATTAATTTAATTTTAAACCCAAATCCAAATTTTCTCTGAGTGCATGTTACCAAAAATTCCAAAAAGATAAATTGCATATGAAATAGCAATAACATTTGACACCAACATCAAGGAAACATACAAATAAAGATATATACTTCACCAATTATGTTGGAGGTTTACATTCCATCCAATAAGAGGTTCCATAATAACATATTGCAACTTACAAGATGAATTAAAGTCTTGAATTATACATTTTCAATAATTTGTAAAACTGAGAAACTAAAGGCTAGGGATAAAGAACCTCCACTTGTGTATTATCTAAAGCTCCTCAAAAAAATCCGCCAAGAACCATAATCCCCAATAGTTGTTTCCACACCACCCAACCACATGGAACCCTTAGGTCCACCACACTATGCAAGGAGATAGTCACTTGTGTACAAGCACTTCACTCATGCAAAACAAGGAGAATTGATCACAAACACATCAATCAATATGAACAATCAATTATAATATATATGGAATTTAATGAGATAAAATATCAAGGCATACATTCCAACAAGCATAATCAACATCAAATACATATAGGGAAAAAATAATGATCACATTGATGAGTCTAGTTTATGGCTTAATTATTGATAGGATTGTTGTCCATTTCCTATAGTTACATAAGACTTTGATGCTTGAGAGTTGATCTTTCATAATATTTCCTTGAAACCATAGACCTTGGACATGAATTTATTTTCATAAGCTTTCAAATGATATCGATATGCTATGTGGATTGTTTGTGTTAACTTTGCATGTGATTAATGAATGTTTCTTTAAGATGATTATGGATATGTGGTTGTTGTGCATTCTAACGTTGTCATGCAGATGATTTGAGACCTGCAATTCAAGAAGATCCTGCCAGTTGGACGTGTGCTATATCAGTCAATAATGTGGTCATTGAAGACTCTTGGCAGCTGGAGATTCCTCATGCATCAGATTGTAACCACCTTGTTATGGTCTTAAATTTTGCTGAGAATGTGTTGGTGTTACTGTTGTGCCATATTCGAGTTAAGGAAACCATGTTTGACAGGTTCTATGCATGTGTAGCCACCCCTACTCTTTTCCGTGCTTTCCCTAATGTGGTATCCTTTGTGTTTGTTGTAGTTGACCACCTTGCTAGGTGGTTGAATAAATAAGGGCTCTGATGTTCTTTCTGACTCTTGGTTAGAAGATTGCTTAATTGATGTAGTCACACTCTTCAGTTTTTTGACAATACAACTATGATGATTGTACTCATTTTTTTGTTCTGAATAAAATGAAGTTATAAGTTCGTGCATTTGAGTCTATCTTAGTTTTAGGGAATACTTATCCAAGGGGGACCACTTGGTGAGTATTCCATCCCGTACCTTAAGTTTAGTTTATTTATTATTTTTTGTTCAGTAATTAGTTAAGAATTTGGTGCCGACTATTCCTACAACCACTAGAATTCCATTCTATGATTGTTCCTACAACCAATGCATACAAAGTAGTTTCTTGTTTTTTCATTTAGATCTTCATTTATGTCATGCATTTCAGTTTAATCTAGTTGTTGGGTGATGTTCATCATTTATGTTATTTCCTTCCAAGCAATTTACTTTCAGCATTGTATTTTTTCTTAGTTGTAGGGTAGATATGGCTACTTTGGATTCCTAGTGCACATATAGTGCTGACCCATTTCAAGTTTACGTCCCTAGGTTGAAAATTTAAATGCACCTTCATGATGATTGAAATGGCTATTTAGGTTAGGTGTCCAATCTCCGAATCATAGCTGCAAGAGCTTAGTTGTTAAAATAATTGTAGGAGGCCAACACACATCCAATGCATAACAAGCCAACATAATGATTATCAAATAAAAAATATGTATGCTTAAGGGGATAACATCACCAATAATAAGCATAAAAAGGATACTCCACATCATAGATTATAGAAATTTCAATAAGAATAATATAGAAAAAACATGAACATGTGAAATCAAGGTCTCTTCCAATAATGACATGACCATAGATGGGTCTCTAATAGAATACCAAGTCCAACAACATCAAGGATGAGGAACTGTAATATCTAGGGAAGGATTCTCATCACAATAGCTCAAAGGAAAGGCTAAGTAGAGTTAGGTATGCACAAAATCACCTTTCAAGGAACCCAACCAATAAGGATCAGTGCCCCTTGAGGGGACATGTCCTCTATGATCATACCAATCCTATACGAATTCTTTGGCTATACCATAGGAATTAATATCTTGGTTATTTTAATTACTCACTGCCTTTAGCTATCACTTAATTATTAAACAATTTTTTTATCATATCCTCGAACCCCTTTGTGTTCGAATCAACATCAAAATCCACTCATTTCCTACACCTTACACTTCAAATTCTATGTTCACCATGCCAAAACACTATATGGGTGGCATGGATTTCAATGCATAATTTTTGGGGAAAATAAAACATGGTCTCAAAATATTCTAAAACAAAAATCATTAAGGAGACTTCTTTCCCACATTCAAATTCATTCAGAGTCATTCACAATTTCAAATTTTATTGAAATATTTTCAATGCAAAATCATTAAAATTTCTCAAACTCTGTTGATGAATGCTTCAAATTTAAAATTTAAAATTTAAAAATTATGAGCATAACCTTTGGTTCCAAAAGTGTACAATGGCACACTTTCACATAAAATTCACATTTTAGAGATTTTGGAAAAAATTGTCATAATAAAGGAATAAAATAGAATTTTTTCAAAATTTTAAATCAACTAATTTAACCAATAAAAATGCATGAAATTAGATTTGTAATAGAGACCATATAATTCCATAACAGTAAGCATAGAAAATACAACAAGAAATAATTCAAAGTGTGGATAAATGAGGGAAAATTACCTCAAGTTTGCACTCACAAAATGCCAATTTTCTTTCACTTTTTCCAAATTGAGAAGCCAATCTAAGATGCAATGCACACACACATCAATTCCCATCCAAAGAAATACAACAACAAGAAAATCCATCAATTTTTCAATGTTTGAGAGGAGAGGGTTTGAGAGAAAGGTAGAATTTTGGAGAAAAGAATGAATGAAGAAAATGAAAAACCCATTTTTATTTTTTCTCCCTTTCATTTTCTAATTTTATTTTCTTTTTTTTTATTATTCTTATTTTCTCTTTTATTTTCATTCTATTTTTTATAATTTTCCAAAATCAAAATGCCTAAGTTATTTCTTTTCCAAAGGTAAATAAAATAATCGAATTTAATCCTTTCCTAAGAAATTGTAATAACATCATTTAATTCCATTCTCATGATTTAAATAATTAAATTTAACTTTCTTAAATAAAGAAATATTTTTTAATTACAACTTATTAATTGTAATAATTAAATATAATTTCTAATGCATAGTAAATAACTCTAATTTTTTCCCTTTCTTTTCTTTCCCAATTTCCCAATTCCAAATGCATCACGCACTATTCACATGCAAGATTTAATCTTTAAAATGAAATTTCATGAAAATGGTAAAATAAATAGTCATATTATAAATTATGTAGTTATTATATTTCCACATCACATGGATTCCAAAATTTCCATTGATTTGGATTCGAAATCATAAGGGAAAACATAGGGCTTATCTAGAAATCAAACTCAGTGCAATAGGGATTACTATACACATTAGCCCAAAGTGATATCTCTGATATTGTAATTCCCCAAGCATACACGCTTAGAACAAAACTTGATGACATATATTTTTTAAACAACATGATAATGATACTATTAGTGTGATAACATGTTGCATTTGCACAACAACATGCACACAAGTGTCATGTGAAACAAAACGACACAATGATAATGACAATATGACAACCTAACCATTGTATAAGAAAAGTGACAATAATAAAATACTAACAATCATGGGATAAATTCATGATGATGAACATACAATAAAGAGGATGACATCTACATGATGATCAATTACTCATCCATGATCACATTCTCTTACAACACCACACTAGGATAGGATGAGAAAATTATCAACCTATAATCCACACCAAAACACACTGAACACAAAGGCCAACCTTCATAGGATTTCTCCTAACCAGGAGGCACAAACTCTCCACTAACTAGAATGATGACGAGCTACTTCCAAGAAATAACATGCTTCCCAAGGTAAGGAGGTGCAATAATTCTCAATGTATGACACTCGTTGATGAAATTACAACATGGGAAGACTAAAAATACCAAGGGAGACAACTTTAGTAGATAAGGTTTCCTCGATAAATTAATGAAATACCCTTCAAACAATGAACAAAGGAAAAATAGAGAAACTAACGACACTAGGGCCTAGTTGGGACACTAGGGCCTAGGCACTGGTGTCCCTATTAAGTGTGCTATAGTCTTATTGAGGCATTGGTTTCCTAGCCAATAAGAAAACCCAAGCTATGGTTTGGTCCCCATGACATTCCAAACATGTAGTAACTACCTAATACTACACCCAACACATGATGGAATCACAAAAAGAGAAAATAACTCAAGTCCAAGTAGATAGTTTTATCTCCCAAACACATAACACACTATAAAAATGAAGGATAATGTTTATATCCCTTATGAACTCCCAAATGCTCCTACCTCCTACCTTAAGTAATAAAACACATGAGGAAAGAGATACATCACTTCCCATTTTCTTCAAGAACACACAAGGGACCCCTAAAAGGGCCCTTAACCATGCTAATTCCCTAAGAGAAGGCACCTATGAACCTACTAGCCACAAAAGGTGTACAACACAAAATTGAACCATTTTCTAAACACCAAGGTTTATTTTAAAACCCAAATTAATATTCCTAAGTTCATTTTTGATTGAAAACCAAATGTGCTATATGTTCAATTTTATCCAAAACATGAAAATATTTAAGGAATACAATATTAAATGTATGCCTAGCTCCAACTCTGAGGCACATAAAAAGATACAATAATGGTCCACTTAAATGGCATATTATAATCCATCTTAAGGGGGAGGTCCAATGAAATATTATAATTACAAGAGGAATCAAATTCCTTCAACATCAATTACATCATATTAACAAAATAGAAGAAAGAATAAAATAATCTTTACCACTTGAAGTCGTCTTCAACTTTAGCCATGATCCTTCAACCCCCAATGATGGTTTCCACACCACCCAACCTCATGGAATCTAAATATATACTCCCACCATGCTAGGATATAGTCACATGGACCACAAGAACACACTCACACCAAACACATTAGGATAAGGATTAATACACACACACATAATACATGTCATATACACTCATAATGCACATCACACAAAATAATCACACAAAAATAATCAAATACAAGTACTCATTAGCCACAAACACCAATGACATAACATAATATCATCATGGGTAAACTCACCAATGGCATAACACAAAGCTCATCATTGGGAAAACTCATCGATGTAAAAAAAATAAAGATCATCATTGGGAAAACTTACCAATAAAAAAACAAATATCATTATTGGTAAAACCCACCAATGACAGATCAAAAACACACTAAACATTAGGATAAGATGTTATAGAGATAGTTAGGGAGTGTCATCATGGTGCTCACTAGTATGGTATCACATGGAATCTAATACTCCTCTTGTGTGGGAGAGGATACTTGATCTTACAAGACGCAAGCTCCCTGAGCTAGCGTGTCTTCCCAAAAATCCTGTCTATACTAGCACTCAAGGCATGAGAGGGGCATCAATTATCTTGGTTAATTAATTACCCTATTTCATTATTTTCCACTTTATTAAATGACTCCCCACCTATGATTATTGTACAAGCCAATTTGGGTTGGGTACACATTGGGAGCCACTCCCTTAACCCTCTCTAGTACCTTCATCCTAGGCTCATCACACTCACCAATGAGAATGGCATAGAAAGCAATGCATACAAGCATGACATTGAAAATTTCTCAAAAAATTAAAAACATTTAATCTTAAAATGATCCTTACAAAAATCCATTAAGGAGATTCTAATTCCCCCAAAATAAAACATTCAAATTTCACTTTTAAATTCAAATTTTACTATTTTTTCCAACACAAAAACCAACAAATTTAACCATCCACCATTAAAATACCTTCAATTTTAATATTTTTTAAAAATTAAAATTTTTAGAAAATAAAAGTGTCATTTGGCTCAAAACATGCTTAACAATCATTCTATAAAATAAAATTTGATTTCCAAGAATTTGGGAAAAAAATTGGCAGTATGAGGATAAATTTTGGAATTTTGTAATATGCATGCAAGATCAAATTAATTCTTGAATTTATTTCAAATTTGAAACTAGATTAGGTGTGAGATTTCTCCACCAATCACATACCAAACAATCAAAATAGAAAACAATGTACAATTGAGGCAAAATGAATAACTTACCTCAAATTTTATAAATGAGACATATGAACTCCACACACCATGAGAGAGAGAGATTCCTATCCCACACACAATCACACACCCATTCCTATTCCTTTACTTTAATCCCATCCAATTCCATTTCCAATTCCACCCACAATTCTATTTTCAAAAATTGGCAATGAGAGGGTTTTGAGAACCCATTTTCCCCCAAAAACAAAGAATGAATTAAAATACAAGTATTTTTCCCTTTTAAACCATTTCTCTTTTCACTATTTTTCTAATTTTATTTATTTCTAAATTCTCAAAATTTCAATTTAACAATTAAAACAATTTACCTTCATTCATTTACAATCATTTAATCAAGATGATTAAATCAAGCATAAACATGCACTTCCCAACCAAAGGATTTTTTGTAAAATAAATAAATAATATAGCTTAACTTCATTTTATTCTATTTTTTTCCTTTCCAAAACATAGAAATATTTCAATAGCAAACATAATAAATCATTCAAATTCCTAATATTTCATTTACAAAAAGCATGGGATTTAAACCATTAATTAAATTAGACATTTACTGGTAACTCACAACATAGATAGAATCCATAAATGCCTTTGATTCAAATTTGGATCACACAAGGTCAAACATGACACCTGCAATACTTGAATTGAGTACAATCAAGGAATGAAATAGGGAGGCCTAATGTGACATCTTTGAAATAACCACCATTGGGGAAATAAAGACCTGTGTAGGTAGGCAGAGAAATAACCATGTACCTATAACCACTCAATGCACATCAAGGGTATCTTCTCAATGTATATATAGTCGAAGCATAACATAATCACCTAATAGGGTACAATAACATAACTCATAAAAGTAACATCCATACATTAATTATATAAATCACCCATTTTGAATATCAATAATCAAGTTCACATTTAATTTTACATAAATAATGCACATCTCTATGAACTAAAAAATACCAATAAGCTAGGAAAATAAACATACAAAATTTCAACAATCAACATGTTGAGGAACCTCATATTGAAACATATGTTAGTTCACACATACCATTTAGAGAAAGAGTAACAACCACAACAAACATGCAAGGAAAATGGTGAAGCTTAAACACTTATTTCATCTCTAAAAACTGCAAATGGGAGGGGCATTATAGATATAGCCATGGTTGGAAAATAACTCAGACCTATATAACCAAGTGGAGAAATAATCATGTTCATATAACCACTCTTTTCACACATCAAGAATACCTACTCAATATATAATAGCCAAAGCACATGAAAATCGTCCAATGGATTTCAACATCACATATATCATATAATCATGAAATTATCTATCAGAGTAAAAGGTATTTCCTAATTAATTAATTATTTAATTATTAGGTTCCTTTTCCTCTAATTACTTAAGCTTACTTAGGCATGTTTTATTTATGTCTCATGTCATACGATGAGGACACATGTCATGATCTTGTTTTATCCTCACCTAGGGTTTCTAGGTTTATTATCCTTTTATAAGGATTCTCTATTGTATAATCATAAGAAGATGCACATTAATATGATTCATGCTATTTTGTATCAATAGATTTTGGCCTCTATAGCTTTGTTATTCTCTTTCTATGATAGGTGTTTGATTGCAAGTGATCCTTGGGAGCTATGGAGTTAATTTTTTCCAACTTCAACATGGTATCAACATTTCATACCTATAATCCCCTCTCCTCTTTCTAAGATATTGTGTGCCTTGAGTTATCATTTAGTGCATCCTAGACCAAAATAGTGTTTTCCATTGAATTCAGAGCTGATGGGAAAATCAGTTTTGCATTTTGTTTGGCTTGATTTGTACTTCAGATGTTAGATTTGTAAGGGTTTGAAGCAGTTGTTTTTTTGCCAGATCCAGAGGGTAGCTGTATTTTTGGTGCATTTTGAGCCAAAACGAACATTTTCATCACGCTCAAAAGGACCTAAAATCTTAAGTCGCCAGTCAAATTGCCAAAATCTGTGTCAAGAACTTCTGAGGGAAAAAAAAAATCCATGGAGACCATACAATCTTCCAGCATGCAAATCGAGATAAGAAAAATAAAACATATATATTTTTCCTACGTTTTGAAAAAAGAAATAAACCCTTTTTAAAGGGCACGTGGGTTTTTTTTGGCTTTCTAAAAAAATTATATTAAAAAAGAAGTACATAGTAGGAGGTACCCTAAGGGTGTTGTTGCCTACCATATGGTAGAGTGGTGGCCCTCAAGCCCCGCCCTCTATGGTGGGTACAAGGGGTACCGTCCCTTACCACTAGCAGGGAGGCAACCCCTCGAGCTCCACCCAAGGGCAGCGGCCCAAGTGGCCCGCCATAATTTTTTTTAAATATAATTTTTTAATAAAACACCTTTTTTATATTTTTTTTTATTATAAAAATTATAATATTTATTTTTCGACTTTATTTTTAACTTTAAAATAAATAGCCCATTTTTGCATTTTATATGCAATAAACAAAAATCACTATACCTGGAGAAATATATAGCAAAGCTTCTAAATTTGGCAGGCCTCTATCTTTAGGTGTATTTTTTGACAAATTTGGCGGAGTTCAATTTTTCCCTACTTAGCCCCTCTTCATTGGGCTTTTCATTTTTGCACCTCATCTTCCAACGACCATATCTTAGCCATATGGTGGTTTTTTGCAATGCATTTTTTTTTAAACAGGGAAGAATTTTGTGCTTTTCGTAGTGGTGTAGGTGGTTTGTAGTTTGGACTTCTAGTTTTTTCCAAAATTTTATTTTCTTAGTGTTTTTGTTGCATAGTTCTCATTTTGGGAACTTCGTTGGGCCATATCTTTTGCATTTGGACTTCTTTTTGGGTGCCATATTTTTTGAAAGTGCATGTTTTTTGTGTAATTCATCTACCAATTTCATCTTTTTTGTCAGAGAATTGTATTTTCAGCATGTACTTGTTGATGGTCAAAATAACACAACATAAAATAGAATATTTATACCCTATTTCTCCTGAAAAAGAGAGACAACATATAGTAATCTAACTTCCAAGGTGCTGGTAGTTGGTTCTCAACTATTTTGATGTTACTCAATGGCGAATGTAACTACAATATTCAACGAGCCCTTGTTGGTAATAAAGAACATAAATTGTATCTGATTCATCAATCTACGTTTAATGAGGAGTTTAAATAAACAGAAAAAGGATCAATCAAGGCATAGAACAGTAAAATATGAATAAAAACTCCTTAGTATCCAGACATGCATTCCCACAACGAGTGTTTCTTTCAATAGACCAACAACCACAACATGATGTAATCCATGGAACAATACCATTACATGCATTCATAGTGCATAATTCAATTACCATAACCATTCACTAAAATTATTTAAGATTCAGAATAGATCACCCACTCATTGCTAAAACACAAATCAACAGACATGTAGTAATTCCATTCACAGATAATTTAATGAAATAATCTTAAAATCTGGTTTCCCCTATTGATTTGCATCAAATAGAAAACATTTAAGCACAACAGACTCACTGGCATACATATTGATCATGTTTCATTAACCTTATTAAAAAAGATTCATTTTTCAACAATAACATGAAAACCATATAAAATTGTAAAAGGTATCTAATTCCAACTTAAAACTTTCAAGTATCTTGCTATAATTGTGAAAAGATCTAAAACTGTAATTCCTATCTTCCTATCATATCAGGTGGCTCATCCTTCTTCTAATAGCCGACCTTTAAAAAATAGAGCCTAAAAGTACATAGAGGCATGCTATGCATAAGTTCCTCTCAATCAAAGAATCAAATCCATCAATTAAGGAATCAGAATTGTATGCAGGAATTAAATTGACTTCAGTTCAAAAGGTGAGTGCCCTGCTATCCAAAATCTAACGCCCAAGGAAGATCATAGCACCGATAGATGAGAACCTTCAGTTTAGCATATGTCAAAATCTTGTAAAGTAGGAGACAAAAGGGGAAGTCATGTGCCCAAAAATAGAAAATTCTACTGCCAACTCACTCCTACATTGTTTTCTCAAGAAGATATTCATCATAGTTGGAGAATACTTGTTGAAGGATGTCCACATCAAGTCCATCTACCCAACTATCTTCAAATTTAATTCTCTTTAATTCCACTAAAGAAAACTTTTGCATATCTTTTAATTTGATTAATTCCCTCCTAGCAGCTTTTACTTCCTCTTTAATATCCATTAATCTGTCCAACAACAAATATTCTCCATCATCTTCCTTCTACATTACTTCCTAAAATCTATCATTCCACTTCTCTTTTAACTTGTCCAAAGTTATGCCTTCCTTGACCGGTATGTCCACATTGACTAAAATGGCTATTACAACTTCTAATTCATCAAGCTGCTCATTCAAGTCTTTACTAGCATCTTGAATTTCATTTCTATGCTTATATATGAAGTCAGACCTAAACTGAATTATGCTTGAAGTCTTTTCAAGAAAATATGCATTATCTTCTTCAAGAATTGATTGCTCCAGGAGAGAGTTGACTTTGGCACTTTGCTAATGTCCTTCATCTTCTAAACATATTATTTATATTCTTCTTCCTATTTCCCTAGGTCCTCAGCATGATGATTCATTTCCTCTATCAAGTCAAGTGCCTTCTTATGGATTTCAAAACCATCCATTAGAACCTCTCCAACCTCCTAATTGAGTCTGTCAATCCATCAGTCAAGCATCCCCATTTAATTTCTCATTTGTACCAAGTCATCAGCTTCTTTCTTACTAAGTAGGACTGGAAATTCTGGAACAGCAACTTGTTGAGTCACTAGAGTAGAGACATCCTTCAATAATTTATGTAGCTGATCCAATTAAGCTTTAAGCTCATCCTTCTTTTGCTTGTCTTTAATCATTCTAGACTTGGTGGAGGAAGCTACAATGTCAATGAGATTCATCTGCTCATTCCTTGTAGGTCTCCCCAAGTTAACCGTGCCCAATTGGTAATCAACTAGCTGTATATCTTCTATATCCTTGTCCACCACTAGAATTGCACATATAACAATGATCTCTCCTGCATCTATGAGTCTCGTGGAATGAAGAACCCTAGCCTTCTTTTTGGGCCTTTCATTCTCTATTTCCTTCATCATTTCTTCCCAGTTGAGAGGCTAAGGTGGAGCTATCTTCTTCTTCTCAAGATATAGCTTCAACCATGTAGGAGCACTAGGAGTGGTGGCCATTTGTGTAGAGGAAGAGGCAGCAGTAGTAGAAGATAGTGGTTGCAATAAGGTGGCTCTAGGTTGAGAATCAACCTCTTGCACATTTTTTTATTTCTTTTGTGCATTTTCTTGTGCAATTCTTCCAACTTCTTCCTTATCCTTTTGTTCCTTCAGCCTCTTATCTTCTAATTCTTTCTTTAAATGCTCTTCTTCTAACCTCCTCTCCTCAAGCATTTGATCTCTTTATTTTTCCAAGTTCCCGAGCTTGTCCCATACTTATTTCTCCTTTTGTTAATTCTTGGCTAGGTCTTCAGCCTCCTTTTCTCTTCTTAGGCATTCTTCTTCTTCCTTTTTCTTATAATATTCTTCGATAATCTTGAACTTAGCCTCAAGGGCTTCTTTTTATCTCCTCTTCCTAGCTCTTTACTCTTCAAGATCATGTATCTTCTGTAGCATTCCCAACTTTTCATTCTCCTCTTTTATTATGATTTCTTGCTCCCTTTATTGTTGTTGCTTAATCAATTCATCAGCCTTGATTTTAGCTTCTAATTGTTTTTGTTTGAGCAGTGCATCAGCTTGGGCCTTTGCATCCATCTCCTTCTATTTGGCCAATGCCTCGGTTTGTGCCCTTGCATCTGATTCTCTCTTAGCCTCCTCAAACAATTTACATTGGTCTTCCTCTGTCAAAAATGTTCAGTTTTTGCATCCTTGGTTTCATCAAGAGGTACCTCCATATGTGTTTCTTTATTAGAAAGAGTATTCTCAGAATCTGTCTTTATATCATGAATTTCAACTTCGGGATCCTTTCTTTTCAAGGATTCATCTTCCTTGTGAAGAATTACCCTAGACATCTCTTCAATTGGCTTCTCTGTAAGAAGGGTTTGAGTAGATGGCTTGCCTGCCATAGATGTTGAGGCCCCAGGCCCTACTGTGGTTTCCTCTTCATGTGCCTCAAGATGGTCCTAAGCAAGAAATTCAAGTTCAATTTCTTCAATATCGAGAGGGAAGAATTCCAACGGCTCCTTAGGAGGCATTCTTCTTTTTGTCCTCTTGTACCCTTGAGTGGTACCTGCACCTTTCCTCTTCTTGGAAGTCTAAGCCTCAAATTCCTTGGTTCTCAGCACAACCCATTGGATGCTTCTATCCAATACCAGCCTTTCTATCTTTTTGATATCTATGGACTCTTATGCACTCCAATCCACAGGATCCAAGTCTTTGGTGCCTATATTTTGTGCATCATATTGGAGATCCAAAGTCACCCCATCATCTGAAAATGTTAAGGGAATGTCCACCTTTACCCCATACTCCACCATGAGTGGGATAAGCAACCTTTCATATTTTCTTTTCCTTAGGTCATAATCATCTTGAATATCCCTTTAAAAGTCCTCCAACAAATTTAAGTGTTTGTAAAAAATAGAAGCAATAAAAGCATTCATCTTATTTTTAGGATCATAATACTTCCTAGCAATGTACAAGCCCAATTTCAAGTGCATCAACTCATTGTAGACTACCTTGGATCCTACAAGGTGTGGACAGCTATATTCACCCAACTTCATGGGGAATTTGTGACAACCGATCTTATGTTTTATACCAAATTTGGAGTTAACCCCCAAGGCTTGATAAATGAACTCCATCAAGACAATCCTATTGTTGCAACACCTAGGGAGTAGGTGAGGGTGACCATCAAACCTAGCCAACCTGAAATAAGTGAACTTGGGGTATTGGATAAACCAATGTCCTCATTCCGCAATAAATGCCATGGCTTCCTGGCTCAATTTGTACCCTGCATCTCCCGTGAGCTGGTTAATAATGACATATAAAATGCATCATTAACCCTTATGTAATGTAGTTTAGAAGTATGTAAAGTGAGTTGATCATAATGATTCCACACTTTATTTTGTTTGTGGGCTTCTCCCAATATCCCTACTACATTTAAACCAAGAAATATGCCTCTTCTTACTACTGCATAAATCACATAAGAGGTCATGAAGAAACTTTTGGTTTCTCTCACTCTAATCATTTGGTTATGTATGCATTCAGACACAATTATAGGCCAATCAAATTGTTGCCTACCATCAAGGATAGTTTTAATGAATGGAAACATCCATTCCTTTAATTAAAAGGCATCTCTTTTCCCAAATACTCTGGATAACATCATTATTATGTCCCCAATATCCTTGTAGAATTCTGCCCTTTTAGGTTGATCCAGAAGCTTAACCAAAGAATTTTTCTCAGCTCTCATCCATCTTTTATTCAAATGAGCTCTGTTAGCCTTCTTATTGGTACTACATATTTTTAAGGCCTCAACCTCATTGGGTTGCCTAAGATTTTGTGGAGTGGGCGCATTAAACATGAACTAGATCATTTGTGGAGTTATGTCAATAATAACACTCCCCTGTGAGTCCACACATTGCCTGGTAGCAAGATTGTAGGCTCTGTTTGCTGTCATTATTAATTCAGGACATTGGACTGATAGACGAAATATAGAAACATGCGCCAATCCAAATTCAACAATTCTTTGAGTCCTCCCTCTTACCTCCTCAGCAAATGTTTCCAAGAACAACTCCTCATAATGGAATGAGCCCAAGTTGGTATCAGATATATCCGCTCAATCAGAATCCACCTTAAAAGTAGTGATAATAGGACCCTGATGCTTGTATTTTAAAGTATAAGGGAGTTGTTCTACCTTGATCTTTTTAGGCTTAGCTCCTTGCTTTGAAGTCTCTACCGGTTGGCTCCTTTGAGAAGCCTCACCCGATGCTCTTGGCATCTCTTAATCCTGCAAAAAACCCAATATTAGATCCATAGAAAGTATAGAAACCATGTGAGAGAGCTCACCTTTCTATGTCACTCTATGCTTTATGTATTTTCTTCATACTTAGTAAGGTTAATCACCCACGAGAAGCGGGACTAATTAGAAGAACACACCTAGAAGGCTTCAAAGTACTGTCGGGGTTGGGACCAGAGTGGAAATCGGAGTCAGAACAAACTATATAGTGGGATCAGAAACCGAGTTAGAATGATCATCATGACCAGGATTGAAATGGAAATTGGATTCTATACAAGAGAAAATTCCAAATCCATATCTAGTTTCAGTTTCGCTTCCGATTTCGCTTCTACTGGAGTAAGGGGCATTTTGATAATCCAAAGTTCATTGGAAGTGAGTTCGGGGATGGATCTGACATGTATTGCAAATAAGGTTTATGAATATGACCATTCTTGGATCTGACTCCAACTAAGATCAAATGTGACATTATCATTTAGAATGTTCAAAGTTCAGCCAATGACATTATGATTTAAATGAGGTCATCTGATAAGCCCAGAAGGCTTAAAATAACAGTGCTAACCTATCCCTCATATGAACGAGGGGAAACTAGTGACTAGGGCATAATTTTAAATTAACACAGACACACAAAAACCCTAGTTTATTGAAATTGTTGACTTAAGGAATTAGGGCATCCAAAAACCCTACTCAAAATTAACGAGCCAACACAAGAAAAGGATGGAAAGGTCAAATAACAGATCAAAGATAATTAAAAAACCTAGAATCCCTTTTGAAAATGACACGCTAAAAACCTAGGGCACAATAGTACGGGCGCGAGAAATCGCGAAAACGATTGCAAAAAGAAGATAAAACAAAAATGACAAAGAAAAACAAAAATAAAATCACAAGAAACAAGAAACCAAGAGAAAAAGGTAAAAACAAGGCAACAAAAAAAGATCTGAGAGTAAAAACCCAAGATCACACGAAGAACAACAATAAAAAAAACAAAACAAATGGAAGCAACCAACTGAAACAAAAGGAGAAAAAGACCCTACCTCAAAATGCTACCATACAGGTTGGCCCTCGATCCAAACTTGTGCAAAAAATGCTTGATCTCTGATCAAATCCTACTTCCTCTGCTCTATCTCAGCTTTGGTTTGCTTTCACTATTTTTACAATAATAATAACCAACCAATTAACCTTAATTAAGGTTAAAATTTGATTCCATACATGTGAGGAGCCTGCAATTAATGCCATTAATGCGGCATGTCAAGCGTGGGATCACAGCGGGAATAGATACAAAACCATCGTGCGACTAAAGTAAAGTGGCGAACAAAACAAGGTAGCGGGAGCAGAATCGGGATCGAGATCAATTAGGGAAGTTTTGTAAAGTTCCAAGTTTGATTCTGATTCCGATTTCGGTTCCAACAAAGAGAAAAAAAATGACACAAGACCGAGACCAAAAGCACCAACCTCGAAAAAAATGGACAAAAGAAAATGATGGGGGCAGAGATGGGAAGGGAAGAAAACTTGTAACTTTATAGAGTTCTGAATTCAATATCCATTTTGGATCCGGGCCCGCAAAAAGAAACACTATGGACCAAAAAAGGCAACACGCAAAGAAACAAATGGGAGCAGGATCATAATTGAATTAGGAAGTGAAACTCGGATGAGTTCTAAGTCTATGTTCGGTTCCGCTTCTGCTTCTGCCAAAGAAAAAGGAAAAAACACAAAGTCTTGGAGAAAAGAACCATTCCAAAAACTATGTGGAAAGACCCACGAATAGGAAACAAAAAGGGGGACCCATTTTGACCAAGGAAAAAGATGGGGTGGTTATGCAAGGCATAACAAATGGCGACTGGGCTAGGAAAATGGTTTACCCATTTTCAAGATACTGAAGAATTCAGTCACCTAGAACCCTCTGTTGATGAATCATGCTAACTTGAAATAAGATCAGATATGCAAGATAAGGTTGAGCTGCATCTCAGATGTATGTTATCATGAACTACTTTGAGTTTGAGTGTGTGCATATATGGTGCATCCTTCTTTATAAAAACTTTCCCCACCCTTGAGCAACCACACCTAAGATCCAAGATACATAGTTTGAGTCCTTCAACTGTCGTGCAGTGAAATTATGGGCTTTGCTCCACTGCTAGTCAGGCGTCCATAATCCCCGAAGAGATACCTCTAATTCTCTCAAAGCATTGCTCTACTACCAGTCAGGCATCTGTAGCCCTGATAGAGATACTTGAATCACCCATTTGATATTGAATTTTACCTTTTTTGTCAACAATTCTCTTTTCTCTTTTTTTTTCTTTAACATTTTACTTGTGGAAATTCTTTATGGACTTCTCAATACTCAGATGTGATTGATCTGAAATGTGGGTTGAGAACTATAATGAACTTCATGACATTTTTGTAGTCATATTTTTCACTTGAATCGGAGATACAGCCACCCAAAGATAAGTAAGCATTTTACTTAGGTAGATGTTTTATCTATTTTGTGAAAGACTTGAATCATAGTTCACGATATATTTACAATGTATCTTATCCCTAAAAACTTTTCAAACCCATGTTAGAATGGTCACAACACATGAGTTTAGAATGAGATCCTTCAACAAAAGCTCCTTGAAAATACCTAAATCAATTTCTCTCCTAGTACCTGCAACATACTTTGAATAACAACCCCTTATCTTGGAATGGATAGAAATGAAGATCCCCAATGAACAAGACAAAACAAAATGAAAGAAAGAAAAAGAAAGAAAAAGAAACAAAGGAAGAGACCAAACACCAAAAACAAAAAAAAACAACTAATTACATATGGTACATATAGTATAGTTATTCAAAAAAATTAGACCCTTATGAGCCGAAGTAATGTTTAAGAAACTGACCATTAACTGGAAATAGAATAGGCTCTCATGTAAAGGCACTCAATCGGAAAGCATTCTCACCTAGTATTCAGCTATTTGATATGGACCCAACCAGAGTCTATCAAACTTCTGGTGGTCTCCCTTTCTCTCTTTAGCCTTGTCCCATAGTAGCACAAGATCTGATATCCTAAAGGCCTTTACCTTGGCCCTCTTGTCAAACCAACATTTGATGACAACTTGGTGTTTGGAGAACTACTGCAAAGCAGCATCTCTCTATTCTTCCATGTTTAGCAAATTGGTTAGTCTAACCTCAATCCAGTCATCCTTCGTGTAGAATTCCTACATAAATTTGAAATAGGTATTTGCAAATGAATTGGGAAGACTAGGTCTTGGTCGTAAGGTGAATTCCCTAGGGCGGATTTTATTTGAGTCTGATCTTCCCATAAGGAAAATATCAATTGGGTATGCCAGTCCCTAGGATTGTTTTCTAGCAATTTTCTAATTACCTCCAAGAGATTCTTGTTGGTAGACTCAACTACTTCGTTTCCCTGAGGGGAGTAATTAGAAGAATATTTCAGAATAATTGTATGTTTATAAGACCATTGAATGAATTTGGATGAAGAGAAATCATGTCCATTATCAAATACTAGGGCGAATGGTACTCCAAACCTGGTAGTGATGTTTTCAGTCAAAAACTTGATAACCACATTTGTGGTGCTATTTTTGTAGGGTTGAACCTCAGTCTAGCATGTGCAACAGTCGGTCGTAGTCAGGATGAACTTATGACCTGCAAAGGATTTTGGATTAATGATACCTACAAAGTCTAGTTCCCATTGAGCGAATGGTCTTACCTCATACACTGGTTGCAAAGGCATTGCTGGATTTCTTTCCTTGGGTGCAAAGGTTTGGCATACTTGACATGTCCAGACATGTTGGTGTGCATCCCGAAACATGTAAGGCTAGTAATAGCCTGATCTAAGAATTTGATGGGCCAAAGGATCTGCACATCCATGTCTTGTACCATGTCTTCCATGAAACTCAACAATAGCATGTTTAGCCTCTTTCTAATCCAAACAATGCAAGTAAACTCCTTGAAATTTCCTTTGGTATAAGGATCCCCCTTTTAGCATATAATGAGCACTCTTAATCCTCAATGCTCTCCTCTGAGTAGCATTCATCCCCTCAGGGCATTTGTTTTTGAGGAGGAAGAAGATCAAATTTGTGTACCAGGGATCCTTAGTGAACGTTTGTACTGTGTATTGCTGGCAAGTGATACTCTTATAAACCTCTGCCATAGCCTTTGATAAGCCCTATCCCTGGACGAGCTTCATTGGATGAATTTCTAAATCAAACTCTTATAAAATATCCATCCATTTTCCTCTTCTCTCCCCTAAATCTCTCTACATAAGGAGGGACTTCACAGATGGATTGGGAACTATGGCGATAACCTGACTCCGAAGAATGTAATGCCTAATTTTTTTACTGCTTGAACCAATACAAAGGCTTACTTCTCAAGGGGTGGGTACCTAACTTCTGCACTTTTAAATAGGGATCTCATAAAGGCGATAGGCCTTTCTTCTTCCTCTCCTCTTCATTGTGTTAGAACAGTTGCACATGAATGATCAGATGCAAAAGAATAGATGTAGAAGGGATTTAGATAATATGGGCTAGTCAAAACTGGTGCCTCTGATATTGATTATTTAATCTGTGAGAAAGCAGATTTAGCCTCATTGCTCCATTCAATTTTTTCATCTTTTCTCATCATTTCATTGAGAGGTTTGACGATTTATGCAAACCCTGTTATGAATTTCCTCACAAAATTAATCTTTCCAAAGAAGGATCTCATCTCCTTTTTACTTCCTGGCATTGTCAACAATAATATGGCCTCTACTCTATTCGGGTCTATGGATATCCCTTCTTCTGATATTATATGGCCTATGAGTTTTCCTTCAGATACTCCAAACACACAATTTTTTGGATTAAGGGAGACACCATAACTTATACACCTTTTGAGGATTTTTTCCAAATCTATAGCATGGTCCTCTCTGTTCTTAGAGAAGATAGTTAAGTCATCTACATAAATAATGATACACTTACCTATTAAGTCCTTGAATGCTACATCCATTGTACGCTAAAAGGTGGCTCCAGCATTAATAAGGTCGAATGGAATCCTCCGATAGGTGAATGTGCCCCACTTGGTAGTGAAGGAAGTTTTCATTCTGTCCTCATGACTGAAAAGCACATGATTATATCCCGAATAGCCATCCAAGAGTGACATCATTTGGGACCCATTGATTGTTTGTAACACCTCATCAAGAGAAGGAAGTGGATAGTTATCCTTCTTAGAGGCCTTATTTAGGTTCTTGAAATCTATGCATAACCTGATTTCACCACTTTTCTTGCGCACAAGAACCAATTTTTCCACCCATGTAGAATGTCGTACTGGAAAGATTATTCTTGCAGATAATAACTTTTGCACCTCCTTTTGGATTAAGGGCATGATTAAAGCATTCACCGAGTGTTTTTTTTGATGATAGGGTTTGGATTTTGGCTTTAGGGGTATGGTATGTGTGATTACCGAAGTGTCAAAGGTCTTTAAATCTTCATACCCCCAAGCAATGGTTGCAACATCTTCCAAAACTTTAACTATCTTCTCCTTAATTTCTCTAGGACAAGTCTTACCTATGAGAACATTCCTTTCGGGACCTGAGTGAGTCAAATTAACAGATTCATACTTCCCTCCATCACTTTTTGTGGGCACCCTTTGACAAGCCCATGGGTCAGAGTCAAATATTCTCTCTAGACCTGCCATCCCCTTTGGAATACTATTGCTTTTCAACTCTAGTATCCCTTCTATCTCACAATTCTCAGGATCCCAATCTCCCTGATCTCTTTTAGATTCATCAATTATTTGTCCTTTGAAGACATCTAAACATTCCAAGAAGGCAAGTATATGTTGGTCATCATTGAATACCTAAAAATTCTAGACATTATTCGAGACAGCTGGGACTAAGACTAGTTTAACTAAAAACCTTTTTAACTTGGAGTCTTGCATAGGCTCCAAGGTGCTAGCAGTAATGGAAAGGGCATCTACAATCTAATTGCTTACTCTAGGAATTAGAGTGATTCCAAAGGCGTCAAAGTCCTCAATCAGATTCCAAATTCTATTTTTGTATGCAGCCAATCTTTTGTTGTGGCAAGTATACTGGTTGCGGACTTGTTTTACAATAACTTTAGAATCCCCCATAACCATGAGAGCGGTGACCTTATTTTGATGGGAAAAGATAAGTCCATGAGCAAGTACTTCATATTCAGCCACGTTGTTTGTGTAGCCAAACTGTAATCTGTAAGATGCAGAGTAAGTCTTCCCTTTTGGGTTGGTTAGTTCAATCCCTACTCCACTTCCTGCTTTGGATTTAGAGCCATCAAATTTAAGACTCCATAATTGATCTTTAGCTGGGAGTTCTTTCTTTTTTTGGATGATAGGGGATGACTTGCTTGAGATGTGTGGTAGCTCAGACTGTTGCTTTCCATCAAGAGTTAAAGGTGACTGGGGGCAGGATTCACTAGAAGTTTTACCTATATTCAAAACTTGTTTAGGAATTACTTCTTGAACATTTCCTTGGATTAGATCAAAATAAAATTCATTTTTCATCAATGCCTTAGGCATTGGAAGGGAATTAGGGGCAGGTGTAATGGAGAAAGACTGAGATAGCTCAATCTCCTCTAAGAACTTAGAGCATAGAACCCGAGTCTTCTCAAATTGGGAAGGATCTTCCTCTTGAGAGAGACTGGTTCTAGTGAGGATAGTACCATCCTTGGCTTCAAATGGAAATTTATTGGTGGGTGCTTGAGGTTGATCTTGACAAATCAGTTGAGGCTAGCAGATATGGTTTAAGATATCTATGCAGGGTTGACATTTCAACTTAGAATGATTCTAATAATGTATCCTACACCAATTAGGAAGCAACAAACTACACAAATCAGCCTCTTCTCCCAATACCAACCTATCTTGTTGCAATTTTTTTATCAGAACTTGTTGGTTGACGAAGATCATTGGGTCATTTTGTTCTAGAGGTAGCGTGTCATTAGGATTAAGTATTGAGAAAGTCATGACCTCCTCTTTCTTGTAAACTCCTATCTCAGTCTCAAAGTAAGCTACTTCGTTGGGAGCTTCATATTCAGTAATCATGTTCTTGAGTCTAGGCTCACTCTCAATTATGATCTTTGTTGCTACCCCTTTCCAGGGCAGCCACATGTAAGAGAAATCCAAAGACAAATATCCCCCAATGCTCTTCATTAGCTCCCGACTCAGGAGCATACCATATGTTTTTGGGATATCGGCCACTTGGATATCTATGTAATTTTGGATCCTTGGATCCGATCCAATCTGTACATGCATATTCTTTAGTTATCCTACCCCATTGACTTCAGTTTTATGCAGCTGAATGACTTTTTTACTAGTCTGGAGTGGACTCAATCCTAACTTCTTGCAAATGGAGAATGGCATGACATTTCTTGATGCCCCAAAATCTAGCAGACAATTATGTACATTCTTTCCAAATATTCTTAGACTTGAAAGGAAAGGTGGGGTACTGGTCTTACCTTTATAGATGGCTGCATTTATCTCATTTTCCAAAGTCACCTTACCTTTTCCTTTTAAATGATCTGCCTCTTCTAGGGCCTTCAACACAACCTCTCATCGGGCAAGGCACCACTTCATAATGCCAAAGAATGACAATGAAGTCTTTTTTTTTTGCAGCTTTTCAATGAAATCAAACTCTGAATCATTCCTTACTTGATACTTAGAAAAAGTAGATGGGTTACTTTTTTATGAGAGTCTAATGGCCCCTTTGGCAGTGGTGGGTTGTTATCTTCATTCTGATTAGGTGGGACCATGTTGTTGGGAGGTTCAAATGTAGTAAATGGGCCCTTATTCTAATTTCTCAAGAAATGACCACCTTTGGATTGGAAGGCTTGGGCATCATACACATCCTCCTCTGGTTCATTTTATCCCTACATGGGGAGCTGATATTGCTCCTCAATGATCTCATAGGTCATAGCGGTGCTTACTAATCCTCCATCTTGATTGGAATTTCCTGGTGGGGGATGAGAATTAGTTTGCACAATCTTAACCATTTTCTCCATTTCTGGGCAGTTAACCTCATAATGAGCTATAGTGTCATGCATCCTACACCAATTTGTCATAAATTTCAATGTTGCCACATTTGTAGTGTGTGGCTTATCATCACTAGCCTAATAATTATGGGAAACTTTCCCATTATTGGGTCTGGTATTCCATTGTCTGTTATTTTTGGACCACTGATTGTATCCTCTGCTCTAATTTTGATAATTTTGATTAGAGGATTTTTCATTCTGGAAGTTCCTATTGGTGCTCTAGTTTGAATTTTGATTAGAATAACTACCTTGGTTGTTATAACCTCCGTGATTCTAGTAATTTTGGTTTTGATTCTGAGGGGGGTTATGTCTAAGTTGTTCTAGATCATTAGATATTTTTGATAGTCTTTTTTAGAGTTTCCACCTCATTAGTTAGTTGAACAGTCTGTTCATTTTGCATAGTATTCCCTATAGATGGAGAATGAACATGAGTTGGAACTCCCCCTTGTTGCTGGTAGTTTTGAGATTGTTGGGAAGGATCTTGACCACCATTGGTGAAGAAAGGTAAGGGAGGTGAGGTTTGTAACCTAGAAATAGGTCCATATTGGGAGTAAGACATCCCTGGGATGGTGTTGAATAAGGTCAGATTAGGCATTTGGTATCCCATGGTGGGTAGAGCTCCTCCTAAGCTTCTTGATTGGAGACTTATTTTCTATTGCAATTTGATGGCTAAATGGTAAACCTTAGACAAAGAATCAATGTAAATGGGAGCATAAGTCCTCTGCAAGAATAGGCCAATCAAGGGATCTACAACTCTTAAATATGCCAGAATGGTGATACTTTTGGCAACTAAGTAAGGGTCTTGTAACCTACAAAACATTCTTTGGAATCTCGTGTTGAATAATGGAAATGGTTCATGAGGTTCCTTTCTTACTGTGGAAAATTGATGGTATAAAATGGCAGGGTCTACATAAACCCTAAACTGGTTAATAAGGGAATTTTCTAAGTCTGTCCAGCCTAGAATAGACCCCTGAGGCAGATTTAAATACTAGTTGTATGCCATATCTCCCAAACAGTAGGGGAATAACCTAAATACAACATCTTGGTGAGCTACCTGAGCACGAGTACATGCATCCTTAAATTCTTGTATGTGTTCCTCGACACTCCTTGATTCTCCATGCATATATTTGGGACAAAATCTTTCCAAATTCTTGGGAAGATCATGTATACCACCAGGAATACTCCCCAGTGGAGAGGGGTTATTTATGAAGTAAGCCATGGGTGGTGGTGAAACTGGTCGAACCGGTGGTGGAGAGGGTGGGTTAGGTTTCTGGCATGGAAGTGATGGATTTGGCAGAAATCCAAGTGGAGTAAGTGGTGGTGACAATGGTGTGATCAAGACTCTATGAGCTTGGGGCCTATATCTAGCCGGGGTTTGGAGCTCTACTAATGGATTAGGATTTGTAGAAGATCTAAGAGCTCTTTCATACCTTTGTGGTGAGAATGACCCAATCCTAGCCAGCTTGTTCCTTTAGGCCCTCCTTCTAGTGCCAAATATGTTGATGGTCAAAATAGCACAACATAAAATATAATTTTTCTACTATATTTCTCCTAAAAAAGAGAGACACCATATAGTAATCTAACTTCCAAGGTCTTGGTAGTTGGCTCTCAACTATGTTGATGTTACTTAATGGCCAATGTAATTGTAATATTCAAGGGGCCCTTATTGGTAATAAAGAACACAAACTGTATCTGATTCATCAATCTATGTTTAATGGGGGGTTTAAATAAACAAAAAAAGGATCAATCAAGGCATAAAATAGTACAATATGAATAAAAACTCCTTAGTATCTAGACATGCATTCCCACGAGTTTTTCTTTCAACAGACCAACAACCAAAACATGATGTAATCCATAGGACAACCTACACCATTACATGGATTCATAGTGCACAATTCAATTACCATAACCATTCACTAAAATTATTTAAGATTCACAATAGATCACCCACTCATTGCTAAAACACAAATCAACAAACATGTAGTAATTCCATTCGTAGATAATTTAATGAAATAATCTTAAAATCTGGTTTCCCCTATTGATTTGCATCAAATAGAAAAAATTTAAGCACAATAGACTCACTAGCATACAGACTGATCATGCTTCATTAACCTTATCAAAAAGATTCATTTTTCAACAATAACATGAAAACCATATAAAACTATAAAAGGTATCTAATTCCAACTTAAAACTTTCAAGTATCTTGCTACAATTGTGAAAAGATCTAATACTATAATTCCTATCTTCCTATCATATCAGGTGGCTCATCCTTCTTCCAATAGTCGACCTCTACAAAATAGAGCCTAAAAGTACATATAGGCATGCTATGCATAAGTTCCTCTCAATCAAAGAATCAAATCCATCAATTAAGGAACCAGAATTGTATGCAGGAATTAAATTGACTTCAGTTCAAAAGGTGAGTGCCCTGCTATCCAAAATATGACGCCCAAGGAAGATCATAGCACCGATAGATGAGAACCTTCAGTTCAGCATATGCCAAAATCCTGTAAAGTAGGAGACAAAAGGGGAAGTCATGTGCCCAAAAATAGAAAATTCTACTGCCAACTCACTCCTACGTTGTTTGCTCAAGAAGATATTCATCATAGTTGGAGAATACTTGTTGAAGGATGTCCACATCAGGTCCATCTACCCAACTATCTTCAAATTTAATTCTCTTTAATTATGCTAAGGAAAACTTTTGCATATCTTTTAATTTGATTAATTCCCTCCTAGCAGCTTTTACTTCCTCTTTAATATCCATTAATCTGTCCAACAACAAATATTCTCCATCATCTTCCTTTTGCATTACTTCCTGAAATCTATCATTCCACTTCTCTTTTAACTTGTCCAAAGGCATGTCTTCGTTAACCGGTATGTCCACATTAACTAGAATGGCTATTACAACTTCTAATTCATTAAGCTGCTCATTCAAGTCTTTACTAGCATCTTGAATTTCATTTCTATGCTTATATATGAAGTCAGACCTAAACTGGATTATGCTTCAAGTCTTTTCTAGGAAATATGCATTATCTTCTTCAAGAATTGATTGCTCTAGGAGAGTTGACTTTGGCACTTTGCTGATGTCCTTCATCTTCTGAACATATTCTCTATTTTCTTCTTCTTGTTTCCCTAGGTCCTCGGCATGATGATTCATTTCCTCTATCAATTCAAGTGCCTTCTTATGGATTTCAAAACAATCCATTAGCACCTCTCCAACCTCTTGATTGAGTCTGTCAATCCATTGGTCAAGCATCCCCATTTTATTTCTCATTTGTACCAAGTCATCAGCTTCTTTCTTACTGAGTAGGTCTAGATTTTCTGGAGCAGCAACTTGTTGAGTCACTAGAGTAGAGACATCCTTCAAGAATTTATGTAGCTGATCCAATTGAGCTTTAAGCTCATCCTTCTTTTGCTTGTCTTTAATCATTCTAGACTTGGTGGAGGAAGCTCCAATGTTAATGAGATTCATCTGTTGGTTCCTTGTAGGTCTCCCCAAGTTAACCGTTCCCAATTGGTAATCAACTAGCTGCATATCTTCTATATCCTTGTCCACCACTAGAATTGCACATTCAACAATGATCTCTCCTGCATTGGTGAGCCTCATGGAATGAAGAACCCTAGCCTTCTTTTTGGGCCTTTCCTTCTCTATTTCCTTCATCATTTCTTCCCAGTTGAGAGGTTGAGGTGGAGCTATCTGCTTCTTCTCAAGATCTAGCTTCAACTATGTAGGAGCACTAGGAGTGGTGGCCATTTGTGTAGAGGAAGAGGTAGAAGTGGTCAAAGGTAGTGGTTGCAATAAGGTGGCTCGAGGTTGCAAATCAACCTCTTGCACATTCTGCTATTCCTTTTGTGCATTTTCTTATGCAATTCTTTCAGTTTCTTCCTTATCCTTTTGTTCCTTCAGCCTCTTATTTCTAATTCTTTCTTTAAACACTCTTCTTCTAACCTCTTCTCCTCAAGCATTTGATCTCTTTGTTTTTCCAAGTTCCTGAGCTTGTCCCATACTTCTTTCTCCTTTTGTTCATTCTTGGCTAGCTCTTCAGCCTCCTTTTCTCTTCTTAGGCATTCTTCTTCTTCTTCCTTTTTCTTATAAGATTCTTCAATAATCTTGAACTTAGCCTCAAGGTCTTCTATTTCTCTCCTCTACCTAGCTTTTTATTCTTCAAGATTATGTATCTTCTGCAGCATTCCCAACTTGTCATTCTCCTCCTTTTTTTTGAGTTCTTTCTCCCTTTGTTTTTGTTGCTTAATCAATTCATCAACCTTGATTTTAGCTTCTAATTGTTGTTGTTTGAGCAGTGCATCAGCTTGGGCCTTTGCATCCATATCCTTCTATTTGGCCAATGCCTCGGCTTGTGCCCTTGCATATGATTCTATCTTAGCCTCATCAAAAAATTTCTTTTGGTCTTCCTCTATCAAAACATCACGACTGTATTTGACTCAAATTTCCAATGAAATTTTGTTGGAATTTCGACAATCTATTGTCGAAATACCAACAAATCACCGAAATAATTTACGTCACTCAAATTTTGTCGATATTGCGATGAACTTTAAAACGTTGAAATCATGATGCAAGCTCATCAGAATATTGATGGAAATTTCATCAATCTAGCGACAAACAATAGCCAAAACACAAGTGGCATGCCTTTGCCAAAGTGTTAGATCAAAAAAAAAAATTCGTTGCAATTACGATGAAAGTTTCGACGTATTACAAATATCGGTGAGAGATCAAAACTATTACAATGATCAAAATTTCCTAAGAAGATATATCGGGAGGACTAGCTTGTGGTCTCAGCGATGAAGTTTCATTGGTGAGATACTCATCTTGTCTCATCGATGAAGCATGAGGGAAGTATATCGGCAAGACATATACCATCGGAGTAAGTTCTGAATGTCTACTCGGCCCGCTATGTCATGTCGATAAGATTACATCGGTAGGAGTCTTGGTGACATACTTGAGATTGAAAGAACAATGATAGCAGTTCGTCAAAACTGTGACGAAATAGGTAAGTCATTACAACGAAAGTTTCAATGGATGTATTGAAAATTCTTCGGATGCTTTTGGAGGTTTGTCAAAAATTTGATGAAACAATGCAATTTAAAAAACAAAACTATTCGTTCAAATGTAGGCATATCGATGAAAGATCAAGACTGTTACAATGATCAAAATTGTCTAAGAAGATTTATTGGGAGGACTGGCCTATGGTCTCAGCGATGAAGTTTCATCGGCGAGATACTCATCTTGTCTCATCAATGAAGCACGATGGAAGCATATTGGAAAGACATATACCATCGGAGTAAGTTCTGAATGTCTACCCAACTCGCTATGTCACGTCGATAAGATTACATCAGCAGGAGTCTTGGCGACATACTTGAGATCAAAAGAATAATCATTGGGGAGACTCACCACGTCGGGGAAATTGCAAAATATCCTAGCGATACATGATCTCTTGTCGATGAAGATACAAATGGATCAAAATACTTATTGGGGTGACTCTGGGCGATATTTAAAAGTAGTAGGAGGCTCCAAAGTGCATCCATAGGGATAATGACAGGACATAAGGATAGGTCAATCAAAGAGAGAAAGTTGATGTGCCAAGACCATGAGCATTTAAAAGGGGTAGTAAAACAAAAAGGATTGTTATCAATGCTCAGATATAAAGGACATATTGAAAGACTTCATTATGAAAATTTAGATCACAATATGATTAACCCTGTTTTGACAAATGTAATGGCATTAGTGTCAAGAGTTAAGAGGCCATTCAACTTTGTATTTCAATAAATTATTGTATGCATTGACTAAGTGTTTACAAGGTAGAAAAAGGATAGTCATATGACTATTTAAAATATCAAACAACATGTCAGTTGTCGTGTTTAATTAGGCTTACAGAGGTAGGGATTTATCATTTTTTGCATACATCTGTAGTCCAAGCTCTAGGTCTGCATTATTTGGTTACTATGTATGAGAAATGAGCAATAAATAATTGTAGAATATGGAGGCTATGGATGATATTATGATGGCCACATTTGATGTTGATGATCAACAATTGGAGCAAAATATAAAACCTATGATGAGTCATGAGATCAAGGGGACTGTCATGGACAGTGAATAACGAATCATAGATGTTAAGACAAAAAAATATTCACCATAGAGCACATGAAGAATAGACTTTATGATGCTATAGGAAGGTTTACTATCATAAAGAATGTATTCTCAAATTTTAAAAGATAGTCATACCAATGTGTAAGTATAATAACTTTGGCAATGAAAGATATAAGGACATGTGCTAGAGGAATGATAGCTAAATAGTGGATTGAGCATAGAGATGGTAACCCTTAAAAGTATAATGTTGTGTTGACATCAAAGCAAGAGAAGAATGTTAATGTCAAGTGAAGTACAATTTAATGGCTGCCATCAAGAGTACAATCAGATCCATTAGTGATAGTGAAAAGGGTTTGATAGTAGTCTTGATGAATATCACAGTGCCCTTTACTTCATATCAAAATGACATACTATACTAAGGCAATGGTATGAAACTTTGTTAAAGATAATCAACTACGATGAAGAGGGAAATCAATATATAATGATGGTCTGAGCACTATGATAGACAAGTTTGGAGGCCAAAGTCAAGCCAAATGAACAATCTTAAATAAGCTCTGAAGACAAATTTTGATAATGGAAAGTAGAAAGCACAATATTCAGAGGACAATGTAGGACTCAAATCTGGATAGATAGTATAATTTTGTAAGAGTTCCTTCAAGAGTGTAATGGTGATGAGGTATTGAAGGCTAAAGTTGTTGCAAATCTACACAAATTTACTAAATGGAATCTCAATTGCTTTGTTTCCCATTCTCATGGTGACACAGTAACACAGTTCATCATGGGAATTACAAAGAGGTTGAAGACACTATTGCAAAAAAATCAGAGGTATGACAGAATAGTGAAGTAACATAAAGTTGTGAAAGAGAAGATTGATACATTCATATGAAGGACAAACGTCAAACAAAGGTTTTAATCAAGACACAGTCATCCTTTGATAAGTTGAAAGAAAGTCATGAATATAAGAGGACAGTTTGCAAGATAGTCATATACATTGATAAGGACAATGAATAAGGTTTTAAATTATTACTCAAAGAGCAACTAGTAACCTAATCCTAATATTTGAACTCCATTACATAAATTTTTATTGAAAAAGGAAAGTACTGCTCGGCTGAATACAAAAAACTCATCTTACAAATTTGCATAGCAAGCACAACCTACGAACTAGATTCTAGTTTTGCTAAAAAATAAAAAATGAAACTAGTGAATATTAAACTACACACTAGAATCTAATTTTGTGGAAAATGAGCAATTTGGTGAGAAAAAGTACCTATAGTGCATCTTGGATACTTAGCTAGTGTACTATAAAAATAGGATTGCAAACCCAAAATTATTCTCACTCTGGAAATTCAATAGAAAAATATAGAATGTTATCCTAGATACTCAGCTCTTAGACAGTCAATAAAACAATATGAGCATGATTATGAATGGTTTTACTTGGTCCCACTCTTGATCTCCATGTTTGAGAGCCTTCTCTTTAAGACCCCATGAATCTACTTTGATCCATTGCTGCCAAAAGAGATATTAATGTGTAAACAAGGAGCCACATTTAGACAAACTGGTTGTTGATTTCTTCTAAGAAATTTAGAGACTACAAAAAGAAGATACCTGATAGGGATCATGTGGGCTCCCTAGAGAAAGCACTGTAATATGGCCTTGAGCAGCAATGAAAAACTTTGGATTAGCTTCACAGTAAATCCTAACAGCATGACATTGAGGCTCCTCTTCATTAAGTTGATGGTATGAAGAATCAGATCCATATCCTCCTTGAGATACATATCATACTGAATAGAAAAACACAGTGACACAAGCAATCTGAATTATGAGATAAAGCCTCCAAACCCTCTATGGAAACATGAATTTTACAAAATAATCAAAATTTTAAATTTAAGTAGTACCCAAGAAAAATAATTCCATACAATGCAGCTACACATGAAACTTACAGATGGGACTCATCTTCCACTTCTGACTCTCCTTATTCCATTTGAAGAGGACAACCTCTACCCCTTGATTCAGCTATGTAAGTTTAGCATTAACAAATAAAAATATTTTTAGCACAAGAAACAATCCTCACCCATCTAAACAAGCACTTGTAAGACAAGCCCAAAAATCTAAGTTTATCACAATCAAGTAAAGATTAAATCCTTATAATCAATCATAGTAACTAGAAAGTATTAATTGGATCATTAAGAAGAATCAAATAATTAGGGTTGAGCACTATATGAACCACTACTATCAAAACTATTTAAACATGCTCAGGTACTGGGTCCTCTCCCCTAGATTAAATTAAGGAAAACATTACTGTAAACACAATATGTATAAAAGAATATGAATGTAAAGGAAAATGGATATTAACAAAACATAAATGTAAATAAAAGTAGTGTGAGCAGAAAATGAATCTAAATTGGTCTTGAACAAATAAAATCATACCCAATTAGCTTTAAGTTATACTAACCTTGTACTCATTGCCATTTTTAATCTTGAAGCTGACTTTGATGCCTTCTGCAGAAACTCTCTTGCCACGAGGCAAGAGAAGGCGGGAAAACCAAGTGTATATTGATGACTTCCTGACAATCAAAAAGAAACAAGCAACCAGTCAACCCTATTAGAACAAAATAATCTTATGAAATGATTTTATTTGTTTTACTGGCTAATGGATAGTGGACCTAGTTCTCTTGAATTGAAATACTACTAAGATGTGTTGACTTGTGGTTTTAGACTATTGATATTTTGCTTCAATCTCTATAAGTTAATTTTGTCTTAAATATATTCAATATAACTCTACAAAAAAAATCCCCGATCTCTTAGAAATTATGCAGATTATTTTGTTAATACTTCTTCATTTTGATATTTTCTTTCAAAAATTCATAGAAAGATATGTAATGCCATATTTGAAACTTACATATTTTAATTTTACTAGTTTTGTAATTATAGGATATGATTCCAACAATTGTGAAACGCATTGGCAATATGTTGGATGAATGAAGTAAACTATGCAATTGGCAGTGGTAAAGCCAAATTCCTTAACCCTTGCTAGCATCCTTCTTGCCTGTTCTAAAACATGTGCTTTGGAACAGGGCATGAAAATCCATTTAAGTATAATGAAAAGGATATTTTTGTCAGATATTATATTACAATAAGTTGAATGAATGTAAGTAGATAATTTTTTGCATACCTGGTACAAAATTTCATGGTTAAGTGGAAGCCTCCCATCAACAACAAGATCCAAATATCTGTGTATCTATCTCAATCGAGCCTCTAAACCCTTTAGAGCTGTCAAAATTTCCACTAACCTGTTATGCACAAAAGTCAAATTTTAGAGACCACTAAAAACAAAAGAAATAGAGCTTTGAAACCAAATCCACACACAACATAGTGTTCATAGTGAAAATTTATCACTTTCTATCATCTTTGCTTATTGGTTTGATGCTTCAAACGATGCATTTCTTATATTGAAAAGTGCATTACCTTATTGAGCTTCTCTTTGTTTCGAGAATAGTTTAATATTCTCTACTTAACAGGGCCAACCACGTGAAGGTGGAAGCTCATTTGGCTCCTCCCCACCCCTCACATCAGTCTCAATTCCCCATACCCGATCATATAACATTAATCATTCATTCATTCATTCATTCATTAATAACATATAACATTCATTCATTAACATATAACATTCATTCATTCATCCATTAATAACATATAACATTAATTCATTAACATATAACATTCATTCATTAACATATTCACATTCATTCATTAACATATTCACATTCATTTTTTTAGTTTTTACATATTATCAAAAATATGGTTGTCATAATATGATTACAATCATTTTTTTTTTGTTTCTTTTTTGCAGCTAAAAAAAGCTAAAGTGGAGTATTGTTTTCTAAATAATTTGTCCCCCCTTCAGTTGTTCTGAGCTCTACTCATGATCTTAATTTATGCCTAGTCGTGTACTCACAACGTGGACGTTGCTACAAATGGGGGTCTGTTGCAATAGCAAAGAAATGTTAAATTTATATGTTTCATTATTATTTTTACAAGTATTTCATTAATTAAAAGAACATTAGAGTGGTGCTCTTTACCTGATGGGTCCACACCATGTTCCTGATCTTGTCTTATAGCCTCATGCTCAACATGTTGAAGACCCTCTAAATCCTGATCTGGAGTTGAAACATGAAAGGACATTAATTAATACACCAATTGCAATTAAATATGTTTAAAAGAACATTAGAGTGGTCCTCTTTACCTGATGGGGCCACATCATGTTTCTAATCTTGTCTAGCCCAATCATGCTCAACATGTTAATCATGCTCTAAAGTTGAAACACGAAAGGTTACATTAATTAATACACCAAATGCAATTAAAGATGTTTAATTGTATTAATCCATACTGTGTTTTGTATAGCACATGAATACATCCAGTATCGGGATGCACACCATGGCCTTCATCTGTAGGTTATGCTTCACCCTCACCAAGATGCATTCCAATGTCATGTGCAGTATTATCATTGCTTGTTTGTTTAAAAAAATAAGCACATTATTATGATGGAAATTAATATTGAATAGACTGCACAAGTATTCAATTTTAAATAAACTTTATTGAGTTTATTTACCTACATGCTGGATGCAATGGAAGATTGTGTTTGCCCAGTCAAGACTCTAAGGTGTTCAGCCAGGGCTCCATAGCCTTGCTGGAAGGCAATCTTCAGGTCCTCTTCTATGGGCACTCTGTGGAAATCAGAGCCCTGTATTTTTGCATAAGATCATGAATTTCGCTTCTATGGTGTGATAAAACCAAAATTTTTTGCAATTTATTGGTATCAGTTGTTTGTGGAATTATATAGTTATCTATTTGTCTCCATTTTGATGCTTTTTTGTTGTTTAAATTGATATATCAAGCATATATTTAGTTTATCGATACACATTTGTTGTATTTGTGTGATGTGATTATTTGGTTCTTTCAAGTAAAGATTAAACCCTTCTAGTCAATCATAGTAATTGAAGAGCATTAATTGGATCAATAAGAAGAATCACATAACTAGTATTTTCATTCTATCTCAAGTAGAGTTTTTCAATCATTTACTTGTACGTTTATACAAGTTATAAACTACATCTGTGTGCCAAACAATTTGAATTATTGCCATCATAGATTGCACTTTTCTAGATCTTCATTAGACTCCATACACCCAACAAGGCACTAGTCTCATGCTTTCATCTTTTAGTTTATCCATTTTATTTTTTACATCTGTTAACTGAACATATTCTAATATTACACATACACTTTATTAGGATTAAATCTGTTCACTGTAAGATTGCCATTGTGAATAGATTGTTGTAAACAAAATCCAGTTTCAATGCCAAATATAGCAATTGTTTTGTTGCTTTTCTCAAGTTTTATTAACCAAGCTATTTAGTGGGATGAATAAAGTTGTGTTATGACCCTTGGTCTCTTTAAAATAATTAGACAATATTAGGGAGATCAGGAAGGGGAGAGAACTAAACTCCTTCAAAATAGGGTTAGTTGTGGGTTTGTTGGTTTTCTTTGTATACTATATACTAGTTCCTCTAGGATAAATAAGTCACTATAGAAATGAAAAATGTTTGATTATCTACCTAATATTGTTTTGTGTTTTTTAAATGGAAGAAATCTACAACTCTATAGAAATTGCTATATGCTAATAGTCAAATTATTAGACTATTTAGATCATTTTAATTGACTACTACATAATAGTTTATGTGTTGAAAGAATTGTTTCCATTATTTGTAGTTTTTATATTGGAATACAAATCATATTTAATTTCATGCCAATATACTTCTTTCATAAAGATATTTGTTTGATTTTTCCTTGCTATTTTCATCTTAAAATTTAAATAAATGTATTCTATAATATATAATTATTTTCAAATTGGGACAAAATGGATTCTGAGAGATATATTTAATCATAAATTTTACAATCATAAATATCATTTAATTTGTATGTTGTAACTTCAGTACTTTTAGTTAAAATAAAAATAACTTAAAGTTATATATACATATAGTTAAATTGGCAAAGTTGTTTGTCCATTTTATTTTTTGCATCTGTTAACTGAACATATTCTAATATTACACATACACTTTATTAGGATTATATCTGTTCACTGTAAGATTTCCATTGTGAATAGATTGTTGTAAACAAAATCACATCACTTAAGTCTACTCAGTTCGCAAAAGTAGACCCACCTAGGTTTGGTAGCACCTGAAGAGAAGGTTCAAATCATTTGGCCTTGTTTGTTACCCTAAAACGTATCAAGAGATTGGCAACCTCTTGAGGTATTCTTACCTGAATTTTTGAGAGCTAACAGCCTCCAAACCTCCAAATCCACAAAAAGATTCCACTTGTATGGCCAAATTCTTGCCAAACCCAAAAACCCTTGTTTTAGACCAAAATCATGAGGGTTTATTGAATATCCTACTTCCACAACCTCCCAGACATCAAAACCAACTCAGACACAACCCATTAAGTCTATACATGGGTAAAAATGTATAAAATTAGATCACCCATACATATTTTGTTGAAACCTAGGCTTGAACCTCTCATTTCACATGCTTTTCTTCACAAAACTCTTGAGGACAGCAGCTATACCTTCTTTATTTCTCATCCTAATCCCTATTCATGCATCTTACAATTACAACAGTATCCATGGGGCCTCTTACACAAGCTACAGTAACCACAAAAAGTGTAAGAGCCCCTTTATATCATGTTTGGACTACAAAACCCTCAAAAACAGGGTAACCGAGATGTATGCAAAGAAATGAAGCTTTCTAACTCAAATCAACACCTTAAGCCCTCAAATCAGATTCAAATTAAAGCTAACACATATATTGATGACATGGAATTCATTTCACATCAAAATATGGTTTTATGTAACCGTACAGTGCTGAAAAACAAGAAAAATACATAAATTTTGAAGAAAAACACAAATTCTGGAATGTCAAGAGCTTGTATTTTAAATCCTCAACCATCAACAACCTTTACAATAATCACTTTATGAGGTGTAGGTGCTCCTACACCACTACCCCATCCAAAATTTTCTCACATTACACAAAGCCACAATGTTCGTCCAAGATAAGCCAATCAAATCCTACCTTATGTGTCCTAGTAATCAAATTGGAGATGATCCTAAAAATGACATTGTGAAGGGTGAATGGTCTAAAAAACCTAAACAACTTTGCAATTATTTAACTACTATGATCAATGTGACATCTTTCATGAAATTTCCCAAAACACTATTCATTATGATCATATGGAAATTTCTAGGAGAGCTACAATAGTTGTAACATCATGAATTAAAATTAAACATTAAAAAGTACATCATGAATTAATTATGTAATGGCATAAAAATTAAAAATATCATGAATTAATTATGTAACCACATAAGTCAGATATAATTCTATCAAGAAATTAATATCAAATAGATAATACAATCGCATAACTCATTCATTTCAATGTCATTGATCTTATTCTTCATCCAACTCTTTGTCTGTATCATCTGATCCAGATTCAACATTGTAAGGATTGGTCATATCATCATCATCATCATTGATATCAATTTTGATAATGTCATCATCCACATGGATATCATCTTCATGAACATTAACTCCTACATCATCATGATCTAGTTCCTCCTCTTCGACGTCTTCATCAGGCACATCATCAACAAACTGTTGATCCTAATCATCATCTACATCATCTTCTAGTTCTTTGTTATCTTCTTCTTCCACCACATTAAACTTTACCGGCCTTCCTCTTGGATCATATTCTAACAACATATGACCAACCCGGTTTACCTGAAATCTCTGAGTAAAATACCTGCTCACATTGGCTTGGAAGAACATAGGGCTCATTTCCAGCTCACTCAAAATACCTTGTATTAACCATGGTAAATCCATTATCATGTTCAATAACAATTCTCTCGAGATCATTTTCATTCAATCGTAGCCTATACCATAGGACGACGAACAAAACTAATTTGAAGTTCTTAAAGTCACACTCAAGTATATCGTCCAAAATCCCATAGTATTGATTTTCTGAGACTTCTGGATGTATGTCACGTCTAGATGAAACATTAGTCACCTGAAAGACTGTAGTTATCCCAGAATCACAAGTTTTCTTCATTTCATCCAATTTTTTGATTCAAAATTTATGACCATTGCACCACATAGCCTTTTGGTGTTTCACCTACAATATTTCAAACATGTAAAGATTATTGCAATATCGTCAGTTGATAAGCATATTTATTCTTGTTTGAATGTATGCAAAGAAAAAAATCTCAACATATATATACATCAATATAATTGAAAATAATTAAATAATATGGGTGATTAATTTATTTATATGTACTTGTTTATCTCTTAAACCATATGCTAAATCAATTTCCCTTGGTGTAACATTGGAATCTCCATTACGATGAGCTTCTTTAACCAATGAAGCCACACCTTCCCATGTTAATACGCAACCACATTGTTAACATCGTTCAATCCATACCGTCATCCAATCAAGATTGTTTGCGACGTACAAATGTAGTGCATCCCACTCTCGACCAACTGTATCAAAAAAAATTAAAATTCACAAACGACATATAATTAGTTAATTACCACGGTATACGACCTTAATTTATAATTGATGTATATTGAAGATTAATAATTAAATAAGTACAATATACATAAAAACCAAATGTAAAATGTATTCTAATTAATCTTCATGACCATCTTATAATTACCTGTCACTTTCTTCAATCTACCTTTCCCCATCAGGTACTCCCCTTTGAATTTGTTAATGGAGTTGGAATCCCAAATGCGATCTACATGGATCTTTGCTGCAAACTTAGGAAGATATTCAGTAATGTACACCATGGTCTGGTATACCATATATCCCTCCACCATAGAACCCTCAAGATGTGCTCTTTGTCTAACCAAAGCCTTCAAAAATTTCAAGTGTCTCTCAACCATCCACATTGACCTTGTGTGTATAGGTCCACACAATTCAATCTCCTCAACTTGGTGTATGAGGTAGTGTTCTTGTGCATTGAAAAATGTTGAAGGTAGAAACTTTTGCATTTCACACATTAGATGAGGAATTTTTCTCTTCCAATAATTTATATCTTCTTTATGGATTGCTTTAGATGACGGCCATCTACAAGTGATTCAAGACACAAATATATTAACGTGATTTAACAAAAATATACAACGAATTGAACAAATATCACTACTTACCTCATGTATTTTCCAAGATCATATATAACTTGCTTGACATTGTTGTCGAAGTTGTTTGGGAGAGATAGAGGTAGAATGTACTGCAACAATTATAAAATGATCTTTTCATTATTTTTCCAAAAGTAGTAAACATAATACACTGAAAAGTACATGCAGTATACAAATATATACATAATATACCAGAATAATTACCTTAATGAAGGTATGCAAATCATGCATTTTCATCCTGACCCAAATTCACCTTTCTTTGTTATGATATTGTTTATGTTCGTAGCAAATCCTGTGAGAAATTGAATTTTTCATATGACTTCTTTTATAGCATTGCTTTGTTGCTCCATTAATAACAAAGGAAGGGCACTTATATTGATTTGGTCTCCATTGCTATTTAATTGAATGACATTTTTCATTGCATGATTGGCTTCCTGAATGTCACTACAAATTTTGACAATTTTTTCTTTGTCATGCCTTCCATCTAATATTTTCCATAATGTTTTTGTCATATTCTTTCTGATATGCATTGTATCAAACAAATTCACAATTTGTAGTTGCTCATAGTAGGGCAACCTACTAAATTGTCTGGGATAACTTTTCAGTCCCTGTGGAAGCCGACCATTAATGCCTTGATGACCTTCATGAAGCATATAAGTTAAACAAATTAACAATGACAATCATTGTCAATTACAACATGAGTAAACACAACACAATATAAAAATATAAATTCAAAACATATCATAAATGATAGATAAACAATTTGATCTAATGTATAACCTTGATGATTAATTCTATTATATTCCAACTTCCATAGGTGAGGTGTCATTCTTCGTGGTTTTGATGTAGTCTCTTCTTTCCCATTGAAAAGATGTTTTTCAATAGTTTGATACTTATGATTTATGTGGAGGAAGTGCCTATACTCCTCAAAAACATGCTTTCCTAAACTTGTTGAATGACGAGATTTCATCTTTGGACCACAAATTGGACATGCAAATTTTCCCTTTGTTTGAAGACCTACAAATCATATATAATTGGATTAAATATGTCAATTTTTATAATTATATATAATGAATAGATTATTTTAAAAACATGCATGATATCTACTTCATAAAATTCAATATCGTTAAATTCATTCAGTCGAACGTTATAACATACCACAAAAATGTATTAGCCCTGGGGCATCATGAATTGTCCATACAAGCATTGCATGGAATTGAAATTGTCTTTGTCCTATTGGTCTAGATACGTCATACATAGTGACACCATTCCATAAATTTGGTAACTCGTCGATAAGAGGCTAGATATATACATTCATATCTTTAACTTGGTACTTACCTAGTTGAATGAACATAAACATTACATAATTATTATACCATTTTACTGCAATATATATAAATTAATGTACATGACTATTAAATGAAATAAATATGCCATTATGCAACAAATAAGACAAATGAGATGCTACTACGTTAAAGAAAATTGATGTAAGCAAATACCTAGAACAATCATTGCCAACATTATGTGATCCCTCTTTATTGACATCCATGGAGGAATGTTATTGTTGATACCAAAAACAGGCTACACCAAGTAAATAGATCTTAGCTCTCCAAATGGATTGACACCATCTACTGCCAATGAAAGCCTAAGATTACAAGGTTCTTCTTTAAAGTGTGGCATTTTTCCTCCATGTCCCTAAATGCAAAACCATCCGTAGGCATTCGAAGAATGTCATCTCCACTTCTATTATGTGCATCGTAATCTATAAATTGTGCTAAGCTTTCACACCTAAATAATTGTTGCATACGTGGAATAATGGAAACATAACGAAGAACCTTGCGAGGCACCATTTTTGTTAGTTGATCTGTTTGATATCTACTGATATGACATTCTAGGCATTTTGTTTCAAATTCATGTTGTTTATGATATATAATATGATCATTGGGACATGCATTTATTGCTTGATACTCCATTCCAATATCTTTCATAATGCCAAATAAATCTCAGTATGAGCGAGGTAGAATATTTTATGGTGGTAACAAAAATTCACCAATCAATCTACAACAAAAAATAATTTGTTAATATAAAGAATATTAATGGTACATATTTCATCCTTTATTTACTAGTGATGAGCTAACAACAATTAAAATAGATGAAAAAAGATGACATATATGACATACCTTAACATCCGTGAGATTGCTATGTTGGATAAACCATTCATAACCTTCAAGTTCACCAGCATCAATACAACAAAGAGAAGAGTTATTTGGGAGCCTTCATAAAGGGGCTTGTATGCCTTCTCAAGTATAGGTAAATCATGAACATCATCAAAGTGACCTCGATCAAGATGATCAGTTGTGCCACTAAATGTGTCATGGATCAATCTATTTGTACCATCATCTTCATCTTCGATATTCACAGCTCCATGTTCCTCCGCTTGCAAAACCACATTCTTCGAGCCATGATAATCCATATCATGTGCCCTAGGGCACCCCACCTTTATAATAATGATAGAAACAAATAAACCATTATCATGATCAAGTGAATTTTTTTATATATATAAAATGTTAAAATAATATAAACATTTACAAATTCAATCAATATAAACACATATAATGAACAACTTACCAATGGACGATAATCATGCCCCCCTTCAATGTGACCATACTTCCTACAATGTTTCTCAGCTATTGTGATTAAAATTCTTCTCGCCTTTAAGCCCTTGCAATTATTGCAAGGACAATAACATTTCCCATCACACTTTCTTTTCAATCTAGCCCACAATATATCAAGTGACTATTCATTTTGTTCTAGACTAATATTGTCTAACATGATTTTTCTTTACCAAGCTTGAATATTTAGATCTTCAAAAAATATCAAACTCACACTCCAATAATTTTTAATCATAGATAGGTAACAAAATCTAATAATTTTGATATTTTACACCAAAAAAATTCGGCATGCAACCACCCCTGCAAAAGAGAAGATAGTCTGAAGTTAATGACCCCAAAAAACACTTTAAAATGTAATTCCAAAAATTATTAAATTCTGATTTTACTATGATTTCCAACTGTTAGACTCCTAAAATCAAAATATTGAACTTGCACAAAAAAATCTGGAAATGAAATTTTGAAAATGCACAAGTCTAAAATGAAATCTGATGAGATGTTGCTTTAAAATATGATTTTCAAACCTGGAAGTACAAATCTGACTTCACAAATAAATTCTGGAAATAAAATAGTATGGCATAATAAAGAGTTCCATTTCAAGTGGACCACCCTATTATATGCCTTGATAAAGTTAAAAGATCTATGAATTTTATCTACAATATAGCCTGCCTATTCATCAGTCTTATTCACATCCCTACTTTGGATATCAATAGGCAACACCATTAGATGGCCTCCTTGAAAGTTCAATCCATTAAGGGAATAATGAAAGGGTCTTCCTTAATGATTACATCCATCTGACAAAAAATAGTGTATGGCTGAATAAGGATGATATCATTTTGAAAGACTAAAATAATTGTTGAGACCGATTCTAACATATTTATGTTGAATACAATACATACAAACAATCTTGTATAGACCTTCACTTCCACACTCTCGAAAAAATTATTTTGTAAGGACAACACTTCATTTGCCTAGTTTTGTAGGTTAAGTTAAATCTTGTTCTCACAAGCAACTTCAAATGTCTTGTACACTTCCATCTACTTATGAAGCAATCCTCTATCTAAATTGACTTCACCATTACAATAGTGCTTCAAAATATCATAGGGCCATCCTTTGGTTTTATATGTCAAATCTATTGCCATTTGTATTGAATTTTCTTCCATCCATGTAATTCATGTCTTTGGTTACTGTTAGAACTATAAAATTTTGAAAATTTTATGGTTGTCTATACTCATAAGCTTCCTAAGAAGCCCATACCATAAGTATAAGAATCTGCTATGCATAACATATTCACCCATGTTCTAATCACTTTTTATCATG
The DNA here is from genome assembly GCA_007115665.2 of Sequoiadendron giganteum. Taxonomy (NCBI): domain Eukaryota; kingdom Viridiplantae; phylum Streptophyta; class Pinopsida; order Cupressales; family Cupressaceae; genus Sequoiadendron; species Sequoiadendron giganteum. The sequence continues at coordinate 194,615,537 of CM021109.1, forward strand.
TAGTCCTATAAAATTCACTTGACCCTAAGCATTTGAATGTATAAATCATATCGGCATAAGATTATGCGGGTCTCTCCAATCCATAAATCATTTTATACTAAGGCATATCTTTTTTTAGTATATCAGCAAGAGGTCAGGAATGTCATACCGACAAAATGTCATTTGAGGATACACTTCAGGAAAATGCAGTTCATAGTCTCAAACAACAAATAGATCCTATCAGCTAGATAATAATCATCAAGGTGATAGTGTGAAGTCATATCAAGCTTATATATGTCTTACCACTTGAAGCACAAGGAAATATGTCTGTCAGACTAGAGTCATCAGAGTAAAGTTCCTAAAGTCAGCCTGAGACATTCATCCGGTCTTGCCGATGAAACAAAGGAGGATTCTATAGGTATGATAATGTTATCGGGATGAGTTCGAGGAGTCCTATCAACCCTCCATGACACACCGACAAAATTGTATTGGTAAGGGACTTGGCGATATGTTGGGAGGGAATGATTATCAGAAAGACATGATTCATGGTCTCATTAATGAAGAAATTCATCGGTGAGATAGACTTCAGCAGAGAGAGGTAAGAAGGTCATACCGAGTGTAGTTCCATCAGCAAAAAAAAAAATCATTATCTTAGCGATCAAAATTGATGAAGGAAATATCTTAGAAAAATACATATCTTTAGAGTAAGATGAGGACTGTGTGCCCTACTTACCAAGTCACAATGATAGGTTTGCATCGGTGGGAGTCATAGCGATATACTTAAGACCAAAAGGATAACTCTTGAGGAGACTTATAATGCCGGTGAACCTACAGGACATCTTAGCGATATATGATCTATTGATAGCAAAGATAAAAAATAGTTTTCAAGGAGACTTAGAATGTCGAGGAATCTACAAGATGTCTTAGTGGGTGTTTAATGAACATTGGTAAAAGCACGAATAAAAGCATCGCCAAAGATTTGAAAATATCTTGCTGACAAGATTACATGATGTGACAGTGAGAGTTTTGAAAAAACCTGCTACACTCGTGTTTTAGCTAAAACATTAATGGCACCATGGAGCATAAGTAATTTCATGAATGAATGTGAATTCAATTGAAAAAATTATTGCAAAATTGATAGCGAAGGAAGCAGAGGGGCGAGAAAAGGAGTAAGGCATTCTTTTAGTTCAAAGTTTCGAGAAAAATATAGTTAGTTCTTCATACCTTAATTTTGCAATTTTGAAGAATGGAAGCCACTGGTTCAGGAAAATCAAGGGGTAGAAAACATGGGGAAAGTAGTTAGTCTAAAGGGAAAAACAGAAAATCGAAATTCAGCCAGAGGGCATTGAGTGAAAGTTAATTCAAGATCTTATCGACCAATTACCTGGCTCTGGACCTAAAGCCAGACGATCTACACAACGTAGGGTAGAAGTGGATAAATTTGATGACAAATGTAAGCTCATAGGAGATATTTGGACTGCAATAAGAGGTTATGAACTGTTTATCTTTCATTACTATCGAAGGAATCGTTTTGAACCAGTATGTAACCCATGGAAGCCTAATGTATTTGTCAATGTTGAATTGGTGAAATTGTTGGCCACTCATTATAATTTGAAACTCAAAGCCATATGTGACCCATCTAGGAACCCATTGATACACATATCAGAGGATGTAGTAGACAAAGTTTTTAAATTGGAAGGGGTATGCAACGAAAAGATCATATATGAAGAGTTAGAAAAAGAATTCGGGAGGATGGACACAATTTATCAAGGTTGGATATTTCCCTTGCACAAAATTAGACATGGCAGCAAACCAATTCTGCTAGAAGATAGTGAAGGACCCCCATTCCATGTTGATCTTTTTGAGCCCTATAGGAAATACACTTATTTCCTGGTAGGTTAAGTATTGGGAATGGAAGTCCCTGAGTATATGACAATTGTGCCCATGGTAATTTCAGTAGATATTTAGTATTACAACTCTAGACCTTTTGATTATGCCTCATACATTTTTAAGGAGCTCGATTCTGGGTTGATGGCAATAAAATGTGGATCCTCTACCTTACATCTTAGGCATTACTCACTATTGATGCATATAGTTTTTTTTTTTGGACAGGAGTTAGGGTTGTGGCCTCATGAAATGAAAATTTCACAATTTGACAAGGAAGGCATGTCATTACCTATTCAATTATGGACTATTGTTTGGGACAATAGGCTGTCTAATTCTAGTTTTCTACACTTTGAGGAATATTTTGTAAAACTATTTTACAAATTTTATAATCATCCATGTGCTTATTCTTTGTCTGATGAGATAAAGAGGTTTCTTAGGCCTAAGGAATTCAATGGGCCAATTAGCCACAATTGGGGGGATTGGTATTGTTTGGAGGATGCTACCATGATTAGGGTTTATGGATTTGAAGATGCCCCATTCATTTTGCCTAAAACAGTTCCAGACAAGATTGCATACTTGGAAATTGTAAGGCAAATGGAACTTTCTAGTGTTATGAATTTGAGTTGTTTTGGAAAGCAGGATTTTATGCCCAGTACACTATGCTTCGGTGATTTTTTTGTATTGGAAAAAGAAGGGCATGATCTGATTCTTGATAAATTACTACAATATAATATGAAAAGAGGACCACCGAGAAATAATTTTGATCTAGAAGGGTATATCAAATCTACTAAACATAAGATAAACTTTCGGGGGTATCAACATGTGCCCTATCAATTTGATGATATGATTAGGAACTTGGAGGCAAAAGAAGTGGAAATGGTGGTTGAAGAATATAATCAAGGGTTGCAAGATAAAGAGTTGTCTTCCAGGGAAGAGACATCTGGGACTAATGTACCACAAGATCTACCTAACAAGATGTCAAGGTTGGGAAATCAGGATTACGCCTACCCTACCAAGGAATTAAGTATTGAAGAGAGTATAGATATAGATGCAAGGGATGTAGAGTATAAATCATTTGTAGTAGATAATGAATTTATAAACTCTCCAGAATTTAAGACATTCCTATATAAAACAAAAGGAAAAGAGATAAGAGAAATGGTTGACAATGTCACACCAGGTAATGAAGAACAGTTACTGAATGATCTAAAGATGAGTGTGGATAGAGAGATTGCGGGTATGACACTTGAAAAGGGAAGGAAAATGTTAGAAAGTGCTAGTGTTATGATTTTTCTAGGGTTGGATCTTAATTCTGCATTAGTCTTTGACAGTTTCCTGAAAAATAGTAATGGTACACACAAGCTCAACCCAGAAAAGGTGACAAAAGTCTATGCAGGGTCAAAGTACAATCCAGATGAAGGGTCATTAATGATTTGGGCCTTGTATCCACCTCACATGAAATCAGTTGTCATTGATACTGAGAAGGCATTCAAGCATGTTATGACCCTAAATATTGGGGAGATTGATCTTGTGGCAACAACAAAGATTGGGATCAACGTAGCAAAACTGAACAAAGCTCAAATACAGACGTTGATCAAGGAAAAAGAAATGTACAAAATGAATAATGAGAGAATGTTGAGAGAAAATGACCACCTGAAAGATTTTTTAGGAGTTACAATGGGTTCAACCAAGCTGCTCATCCATGGTGAAATTTCACAAGCAAAAGATCATTGGGAATGGTCAAGTGCATATTCTCAAGGAAAGTATGATGCACTTGTAGCAGTAATTAAGAAAAGACAAGCCAGTCTAACAACTTGGTTGAATAAGCTCTAGGGAATACACTCACATAACTTTTCTACATTACAAGAACATGAGAGAATGGATGGTAGGATCTAGAGAAGCTCCAGGAAATAAACCAGAGGGATGCTCCTGGTAATGTGGCAATTGAGGCTGCAAATTATCTTATGAATAAGCAAAAAGACTTTTTTGAAGAATGAATTGATGCCACCAAAAGGGATTGACTGAATTCTTTGATGATGGAGGAAGATTAAAAGAAATGACTAGGTGGAAAGGTGAAAGTGAGTCAATATTACAAGAAATTATGAAGACAACTACCGCAAAAGATATAACACTGGATGAAGCATGCGAACGGAATGAAAAGATGGTGAAAATGGATATCACGATCCGGAATGAATTGGGAGATGCAGATACGTATGAGCATTGAGACTAATTGGACCACTTGTCAAAGATTCACTTATGGCTTAATAGAGCCTAATTACCTTTTTTAATTTATTATTGTTTTAACATAAGACATTTCTAAAAGGACCTGTCCTTTCAAGCGGTTGATGTATAAATATCCATTTTGATAGAAAAAAGAAAGGGGGGAGACTAGAAGGAGAATAGGCTATTAGAATAGATAATTTCCAGAATACTTACATTTAAAAGGACCATGATGCATGTATGAAATTTTGAGGAATCAATGAAAGGACTCCGATTTTAATGGCACCGTTCTAGTATCAATTGTTTGTTGAGTTAATTGAAAATATTATTAAGTTGTCTCCAAGGCTAGTGTTTCTTTGTTATTTAAATTGATATATCAAGCATATGTTCAATTTATCAATGCATATTTTTTGTATATGTGTGGTATGATTAATTGGTTCTTTCAAGTAAAGATTAAACCCTTCTAGTCATTCATAGTAACTTGGAAGCATCATCTGGATCATTAAGAAGAACTTGATAATTACATTCCTGCATGTTTATACAAGTTAGATAAAAATATTTGTATGCCAAACAATTAGAATTTCTGCCAGATAGAAGCCATTCCTCATAGACTTTCATTTGACTCCATTTACCCAGTGAGGCACTAGTCTTCCCCATTTCATCATTTAGTTTTATCCATTTTATTTGACATCTGTTAGATGAACATATTAGATTTTACCTTGATATTACTTATACAGTTTATACCAAATTAGGATCACATATCTCCATTGTCAAATTTCCATTGTGGATAGATTGGTCTAGTAGGAAACGTAGTTCAAATCTGCATCATTCACATAGGTACACCCACCTAGGTTTAGCAGAGCCTAAAGAGTAGAAGGTCCAAGTTCATTATTTGGCCTTGAATGTTAGCCAAAAATGTTGTAAGAGCTTGGCAACCTCTTGTGGTTCAAAATTGCATTTTTGAGACCTAATAGTTACAATGTTTATTCTAGAATCCATATACAACTTCCTCCCTCCTATTGACATAGAATCAATATGGAATACTATCTTGACTTTTAAGCTAAATATTAAAAATTGGTTAGAGCTTATACTATGCAAAGGAGAATAAGAATAAACCATAACCTTATCAACAATTGAAATAGATAAGGGGTCACTCTATTCCACACATATTCATATATACAATGAACATGATATTTGGGGTTCCTGCTCTTACTATTTTTCTATTTATTTATATAATAATAAGGTTACACTACAATATTTTTGTTCTCTTTTTATCTACTCTAACTCCTATTTCCTTTGATACATTCAATCATACTAGTATTGTGCTTCCTATAAGAACATTATATCATGGTTGAATGAAAACAATGTTCAATTTCATGAGGCCCAAATGATATTCATGCATTGGTCTTGAAATTTCATCAAACTGAGACTAGTCATTGTTCTATAGTATCAAAGTTTCATTGATACTATTGGTCAGTATGATTTCTCATGTGAATTGATCAAATATTGATAACCTATATATTCGTAGGGTCCAATCATTATGTTGGACAGTGTATTGGCCAGTTTACTGTCCAATGCTATTTGCAAAATAAAATATAGTAAAATATAAAACAATGATCTTTTCTATCTACTCCAGTGTATATAATAAAGACTGTAGAAATTTCCTTCCAATTTGAGTGTTGGAAGTCTTTATTATTTACAGTGGAGTAGATAGAAAATATCAATGTTTTATATTTTAATATATTTTATTTTTCATTGTATTTGATCAACAAATATAGTTTGATGATGATTCTTTGACTAGTGCTACAATATTAGTATCTCGGGGTATTATATATGCAAATATAAGATACATTTTAATGATGCTTGATGTTATACCCATGTCCACTAGTTATCACCATAATTGTTATTATTATGTATATGCAATATAGGAATACTATAGAGGTAAGGAGCAACAAGCAAAGAGAAAATATTTAAGGAAATGGACTTCAAAGAAAGGCATGATACTTTACTATAGATTCCCAAAAGGAGATCATAGTCATGATTATTCAAATAAACAATGATTATTCCATGTCATAACCATGAAGGAGGCATTGGAATTAATAATAGCAGTGATAGGGTAGTATGACGAACTTTAAAAGATACATAAAGAAAAGTAACTAAGTAGTCAAGAGGGCTTTTAAAACATCATCAATCTTGTCAAGGGTTCATTTTATTCATAGAAGTATTGTAAACTAATAAATATTTCCATCTCATAGAGTTTCAAAAGAGGACAACCTACAAGTGTATTAAGGAGTGCATGGACAATATCTCAAGGAGCTACCGCAATTAATTTCTTCAAGTGTTATGTAAGGCCATTGAAATCAAATGAATAAACTCATGCATAACCTAAAAGACAAAGGATAGTCAAGTTGCTAGAGTGCAAGTATCACAAAAGATATGGGATCACTTTCAACAAAGATGTGATACACTTTTACATTTTTTGCTTTATTTTTTCTAATAAGGTCAAATTCTTTCTTTTAGTGTCTGAATCTACCACATAGAGATTAAATATGCTTACTCTCAAATAAAGTTGAATTATATAAACAATAGTCAGATGCCTCCCTTAACATAAAGTACAATCTAAAGTACTAAAGAATTTTTTATCCTTTATAAGAGATTTCTTTTAACCAGTTAAAAACTTGAGAGGGTAATACACAGGTTGCAAGGAAAGTTAAAAATTTATCATAAGTAGCTCAATCCAAAATGAAAAAATTAAGCATGGAAAAGCATGAGTAGTTTGACCAGCTTCACTAAAAGCACAAGTTATTTTTTATAACATCTTACCTAGATATTACTTGATAAGGTAAGGAGTGCTCTTTTCCAATTAGTTTCATATGGTGGCATATCTACACACAAATCACCAAATTGTCAAATAAGTAAATAAATTTTATTACTTAATAAAGTTGTTACAACATGCCATTCATGTCAAAATCAATTCTTCTTACCACAAAAATTTTGGTTTCCAATTTGACAAGTTCATATTTTGATTCTTGTACCAACTTCTGAAGGAATTTGCTAGCTTATATTTCTACATGAGGAGACAATTTCATCTTGTAAACTATCCCAAAGTAAAAAACAAATAGAAATCATATAATCTACATGATAGTTATAGCTTTCTAGATGTTTGGAAGCATCTTAAAAGTTTAAGTGAACTAAGAAAAATAGAGAGGCCTTGACCTTCATTTTTCAATTTTTTAGTCTGTTGCTCTAAATATCTCACAATATTTACGAATTGGTTGCTTTCTTTCTTTCTTGTTCAAATAAAAAATAGATACATTTGTATAGAGTCAAGATGAATTCAAGAACTTCAGGTAACAGATATACCATAACTGCTTTTATAGGACACTGGCATCTAAGGTCTAAAATCTATTTCTGAAACTTGGCAAAGGGAAAAATACATCTTTATGAAGTAGTCTTCAAAAATATCATAGCTAAATGGCTCTAACTATCCACCATCAAACATTCCCAATTCTTTGTTCAACCCTCTAGGCCCGAATCTTGACAACTATTTCACTTTGTAGCTATCCCTATGCCTTTGATATTATCTAGTTATGGCTCCCAAATCTATTGAAAATTGATCATTAGGGTTAAAATTGAAACCTTGAAAATATAATCTTTATCGAAATCTATCAAGAATTTTCCATCAGTTATAAACAATTCCCTTATAAAGAATTTGTGAAGTCAGGTCTAAAATCTGGAAATGAAATTCTGAAAATGCACAAGACTAAAAATGAAATCTGATGAGATGTTGCTTTAAAATATGATTTTCAAACCTGGAAGTAAAAATTTGACTTCACAAATGAATTCTGGAAAAAGACAATGACTACTCTCAACCTAACAATATCTTCTTGAGTTTTTTTTAATTTTTCCCAAGAAAATCGTTGAGCAAAACACTATCACAATAAATAGAAAACATTGTCGCAATAAATAGTCAAGCTCATTTTTATTTATGTTGGCCACAATATAAATTTGCAAGTTCGTCAAAATTTTGGCGAAATATCTTCATCGAAACTTCAACGAAAAATCAAGGTGGTCAAAATTTCGACAAACATCGAGGATAAAAATTTTGCACAAGTGCCCGACGATACATCTGATTATATAGCTTTCGTCGGAAATTTTCATTAGATTTTGAAATCAAATGAGTTAGTGCATGTTCAGTTTATGCATCCTCAATTTCATCAAGAGGTACCTCCATATGTGTTTCTTTATCAGAAAGAGTATTCTCAGAATCTGTCTCTATATCATGAATTTCAACTTCGAGATCCTTTCCTTTCAAGGATTCAGCTTCCTTGTGAAGAATTCCCCTAGGAATCTCTTCAATTGGCTGCTCCGTAAGAAGGGGTTGAGAAAATAGCTCACCTTCCACAAATGTTGAGGCCCTAGGCCCTGGTGCAGTTTCCTCTTCATGTGCTTCAAGATGGTCTTGAGAAGGAATTTCAAGTTCAATTTATTCTATATCGGGAGGGAAGAATTCCAACGGCTCCTTAGGATGCATTCTTCTTTTTGTCCTCTTGTACCCAAGAGTGGTACATGCACCTTTCCTCTTCTTGGAAGTTTGAGCCTCTAGTTCCTTGGTTCTCAGCACAACCCATTGGATGCTTCTATCCAAAATCGACATTGCTATCTGTTTGATATCTATGGACTCTTTTGCACTCCAATCCATAGGATCCAAGTCTTTGGTGCCTATATTTTGTGTAGATCATATTGGGGATCCAAAGTCACCCCATCATCTGACAATGTTTTGGGAATGTCCACCTTTACCCCATACTCCACCATGAGTGGGATAGGCAACCTTTCATAGTTTCTTTTCCTTAGGTCATAATCATCTTGAAGATCCCTCAAAAATTCCTCCAATAGATTGAAGTGTTTGTCAAAAACAGAAGCAAGAAAAGAAATTATCTTCTTTTTAGGATCATAATGCTTCCTAGCAGTGTACAAGACCAATTTCAAGTGCATCAACTCATTGCAAACTACCTTGGATCCTACAAGGTGTGGAAAACTATATTCACCCAACTTCATGGGGAATTTGTGACAACCGTTCTTATGTTTTATACCAAATTTGGAGTTAACCCGCAAGGCTTGATAAATGAACTCCATGAAGACAATCCTATTGTTTCAACACCTAGGGAGTAGGTGAGGGTGACCATCAAACCCAACCAACCTGAAATAAGTGAACTTGGGGTATTGGATAAACCAATGTCCCCATTCTGCAATAAATGGCATGGCTTCCTAGCTCAATCTGTACCCTACATCTCCTATGAGCTGGTTAATAATGACATATAAAAATGCATCATTAACCCTTTTGTAATGTAGTTTAGAAGTATGTAAAGTGAGCTGATTCCATGCTTTATTTTATCCTTTGGATTCTTCCAATATCCCTACTGCATTTAAACTAGGAAAGATGCCTCTTCTTGTTGCTGCATAAATGACATAAGAGGTCATAAAGAAACTTTTGGTTTCTCTCACTCTAATCATTTGGTTATGTATGTATTTAGACACAATCATAGTCCAATCAAATTGTTTCCTGCTATCTAGGATAGTTTGAATGAATGGAAACATCCATTCCTTGAATTAAAAGGCATCTCTTTTCCTAAATACTCTAGATAACATCATTATTATGTCCCCAATATCCTTGTAGAAGTCTGCCCTTTTAGGCTGATTTAGAAGCTTAACCAAAGACTTTTTCTTAGCTCTCATCCATCTTTTGTTCAAATGAGCTTTGTTAGCCTACTTATTGTTACTATATATTTTGAGGCCTCTGCCTCATTGAGTTGCCTAGGATTACGTGGAGTGGGTGCATTAAACATGAACCAGATCATTTGTGGAGTTAGGTCAATAATAATATTCCCCTGTGAGTCCACACATTTCCTGGTAGCAGGATTGTAGGCTCTGGTTGTTGTCATTATTAATTCAGGATACTAGACTGATAGAGGAAATAGAACAACATGCACCAATCCAGATTCAAAAATTCTTTGAGTCCTCCCTGTTACCTCCTCAACAAATATTTCCAAGAACAAATCCTCATAATGGAATGAGATAAAGTTGGTATCAGTTATATCCGCCCAATCAGAATCTACCTTAGAAGCAGTGATGGTAGGACCCTAATGCTTGTATTTTAAAGTATAAGGGAGTTGTTCTGCCTTGATCTTTTTAGGCTTAGCTCCCTCCTTTGAATTCTCCACCGGTTGGCTCCTTTGAGAAGCCTCACCCGATCCTCCTGACATCTCTTAATCCTATGACAAAACCCAATATTAGATCAATAGAAAGTATAGAAACCATGTTAGAGAGCTCACCTTTCTATGTCACTATGTGCTTTATGTATTTTCTTCATACTTAGTAAGGTTAATCACCCACGGGAAGCGGAACTAATCAGAAGAACACCACTAGAAAGTTTCAAAGTACTGTCAGGGTCAAACCGGAGTGGAAATCGAGGTCAGAACAAACTATATAGTGGGATCGGGAACGGAGTCAGAATGGTCATTGGGACCAAGATCAGAATGAAAATCAGACTCGATACAAGAGAAAATTCTAAATCCATATCCTTTTTTGGTTTTGCTTCTGTTGGAGTAAGATGCATTTTGATAATCCAAAGTTCATCAGAAGTAGGTTCGGGGATGGATCTACGATGTATTGCAAAAATAAGGTTTATGAATATGACCATTCCTGGATCCGACTCTGACTAAGATCAAATGTGACATTATCATTTAGAAGGTTCAAAGTTCAGCCAATGACATTATGATTTAAATGAGGTCATCTAATAAGCCCAGAAGGCTTAAAATAATAGCGCTAGCCTATCCCTCATATGACCGAGGGGAAACCAACAACTAGGGCATAATTTTAAATTAATACGGACACACAAAAACCCTAGTTTATTGAAATTGTCAACTTAAGGAATTAGGGCATCCAAAAACCCTACTCGAAATTAACGAGTTGACACAAGAAAAAGGATGGAAAGGTCAAATAACATATCAAAGATCATTAAAAAAAACCTTGAATCCCTTTTGAAAATGACACTCTAAAAACCTAGGGCACAATGGTACGGGCACAAGAAATCGTAAAAACAACCGCAAAAAGGAGATAAAACAAAAAAGACAAAGACAAACAGAAAGGAAATCACAAGAAACAAGAAACCAAGAGAAAAAGGTAAAAACAAGGCAACAAACGAAGATCCGAGCTTAAAAACTCAAGATCACACGAAGAATAACAATAAAAAACAAACCAAATGGAAGCAACCAATGAAAAAAAAGGAGAAAAGGACCTTACCTCAAAATGCTACCAGACAAGTTGGCCATTGATCCAAACTTGCCCACAAAATGCTTGATCTCTGATCAAATCGTGCTTACTATGTTGTATCTCAGCTCTAGTTTACTTTCACTATTTTTACCATAATAATGACCAGCGAATTAACCTTAATTAAAGTTAAAATTTGATTTCATACATGTGAGGATCTTGCAATTAATGTCATTAATGCAGCAGGTTGGGCATGGAATTATAGTGGGAACAAATAAAAAACCATCTTGCGACTAAAGTAAAGTGGTGAACAAAACAAGGCAGCGGGAGTGGAATTGGGATCGAGATCAATCAAGGAACTTTTGTAAAGTTCCAAGTTTTATTCTAATTCCGGTTCCGGTTTCAACAAAGACAAAAGAATGAAGGGAACAAACAAAGAGAAAAACAATGACACAAAACCGGGACCGGAAGCACCGACCTCAAAACAAAATGGATAAAAGAAAATGGCGGGGGCAGAGATGGGAAGGGAACACAAATTGGAACTTTATAGAGTTCTGAATTCAATATCCTTTCCAGATCTAGCCCTGCGAAAAGAAAACACCGCAGACCGAAAAAGGCAACACACAAAGAAACAAATGAGAGTGGGATTAGAATTGGATTAGGAAGTGAAACTCAAATGAGTTCCAAGTCTAAGTTCGGTTCTGGTTCCGCTTCTACCAGAGAAAAAATAACAAACACAAATTCCTTGAGAAAAGCGCCATTCCAAAAACTTTGTGGAAAGACCCACAAATAGGAAACAAAAAGGGGGACCCATTTTGACCAAGGAAAAAGATGGGGTGGTTACGTAGGGCATAATAGTACTCCTTTTGGACATTATGGGCTTCCATTGTAAGCATTTTTTACTATGTAAATGCACTTAAATAAAGTGCCTCAACATTCAAGTGTATATTTTTTGGGATCTTGCACAACATTTTATGCCTTATTATACTGACACTATGATATAAACTGTCATGGGTGGTTGATTTTTTTCCTTTATTTGCTATCATACCTTTGTCAAGTGAGTGTCCCTTCCACGACAATGGCCTCATGCATGTGTGCCTTTTGTTTGCACACCCTTATATGTGTTGGTACATTCATGTTTTCACGTTCAAATGTTCTTGATTCTTCTCCATGCACTTTTTCTGGCATTCAATTTTAGTGTGCCTATCATGCCTCTCTCTTGTCAGTATTATGGCGGGTTTCTATTGTTGGTGCTAATACTTCCTTGGGTTCACATTGGAGTGAGCTATGTATACAATATTTTTTCCTTTGTACTTTCAAATGCAATGTACATCAATGGCTAGTTACATGCATTTTAGTGAGATGGAGCACTTACCATATGGACACTCTTGTATTCCTAGTTCTAGAGGTGACCTTTCATTTTCACTTGATTATTTCAGACTTTTGGTACTTGTGTCATCTATATCTTTGATTTCCAGGTGATTTCCTTTGTTTTCCATATGTTTTGAGTAGTGTCATTGGGGGAACTTATGCAGATTCATGTCTTCTTGATCTTGATCATCATTTGTTTCAGCGAAGGTTCTTCTTTTAGCACTATAGTAGTCATTCTTTGATAGTGTTTATAGCTTCTTCATGTTTCAGTGGTTTTCTTCATGTTCATCCTTTGTTCCTATCTTTTGGGATAATTCCTGGTCAAAGGCTTCTTCATCCTTCACTTTATTTAGGAGGCTTCTCATTCCTTCACTCTTGTTTGGTGGCTTCTTCAGTCCTTCACTTGTATTTCTCTCTTTTAGAGAGGATTTTTCTCCCACTAGGTTTTTCTCATTTTCTCCAATTGTGAGAGATTTGATTCTTTGTACATGGGTACCTCACCAAGCCTTGCTTTCCAAGACCCATATTGCATTCATCTTTAGAGGTTTGAGCTTCTCCCTAAGTTTCTCTTAAGAGGGGGTGTTAGAGTAAAAGGTATTTCCTAATTAAATATTTATTTAATTATTAGGTTCATCTTCCTCTAATTACTTAATCTTACTTAGGTCATTTTTTCTTTATGTCTCATGTCATAGGATGAGGACACATGTCAATATCTTATTTTATCCTTACCTAGGATTTCTAGGTTTATTATCCTTTTACAAGGATTCTCTATTGTATAATCATTAGAATATGCACATTAATATGACTCATGATTTTTTGGATCAATAAATTTTTGCCTCCATAGCTTTGTTATTTTCTATTTATGTGACAGGTGTTTGATTACAGGTGATCCTTGGGAGCTATGGAGTTTATTTTTCCTAATTTCAACATTATCATAATCATTTAAAATTCTATATATTGAGATCATTAATTCACCACATATATTCCTCTTTCATAGAAAGTATTACACAAGAATCTAAAGAAACACAATAGTAAAAAATACATCAATTCCTCACAAGGAAATTAGCACACTACCATACATGCGTCACAATGCAACCAAAACATAAACAACTAATATGTTGAGAAATACATAAAACATGTGGGTTGTTTAAACATACTATAAAAAACTCAATGAAACAAACACAAGCCTGACCTATGCATCCCCTAATACATAATCAAAAAACAATGTCGAATCCACGACATTTCAAGGTAAAAAATTGGTGAGAATTACATCCTCTCCCTTTAAGATTAGGCTTACTTCTATAAGCCTACACAAAACAATGATAAGGTACACTTAATAATCAATCCTTCAAACACAATACGTATAACAAGATCAATTTTCTAGACTCTCACCAAGTTTAGGGCTCAAAAAAAAAACACATACACACATATCTAAAGGTGCATAAGCTAGGTGAACACCAACCACTAGGTTTAAAACGAATTTAGAGATAATAACACTCCATCCTCCCATAACCACTATAACTAAGTAAAATAAATAACAATATGGTCCATCTTACCACAGTAAAATAAGTTAGGTACTACCTCTACTAAGAACTCCATCTAGCTAAGCACTTAGACAAGTAAAGGTAGACAACCTACAAACCTTAGCTCTCCAAGAGACTTACAAACACAAGGTTGTACTTCCTATGGTCTCTCCTAAGACCAAGTCCTTAATCCACAAAATTACCACTCAAAAGCTAGGTAAAAACCATCCCACAAGGATAGAGGTAACATTACATCACCTCCATTCCCACCAAGAGCATAACTAACTTCTAGACATGGTATCACTCTATTAGTCATCCCTCAAGTACCACTCTAGAAAAGTGAGGGTTTCCTTAACACACAACTTCTCAACACAAAAGCAGGAACACTTAGGATTCCTTAGAGGGAAGATTCTCTAAAAAAACCTCTTTAAAGGCATAAAGACTCCCATAAATAAGTCTTAGAAACCCAAAAACTCACAAGGAGATATCCAAGGAGGAAACTAAACACAAAAAATAGGATAAAAACTTGGAAATTCTCCATAATGATGCTTAACTATGACCAACCTAAGGGTTAACTAACCCAACAAGATCATGAAACCATGATCAATCAAGGAAAAACAACCCACTATAGGACTCAAACACCAATTATTATTAAATTAAAATACATAGGATAGTAAAATCTTCAACCAAGAATTGCATCCATGCTAGGAACACCTCACAACTACTAGGGAAAAATTCTTACAACTACTAGGATAACCTCAACTAGTAACCCAAAAAGAGATAAATATATAAATTTAATATAAATATAAATATAAATAATGTGTGACAAATAACTTACTAACTTACCCTTTCCTACCCCTACACCATGTCAAGCATAAGTGTATCTATTAAAATTGTATTTAAATAACATGATGTGATCCTTCATGTTGTAAATAGCATGGATTTGGTGTTTACAACATCTCAAAAAACACTCAAATAATTCCAAAGAATGAATGATCACATGACCACAAAAAAAAAAAAGAAATACAAGAAAGAAAAAGTATAGTTGTTGGACTAAATCAACAACCAACCATCAACTCATAACCAAATAAATTCATAATACCTACAAGGAATTCAACACAAATTATTCTCAAGCTCATCCAAACAAACTACCAATCAATTTTATATAGAGATTCAAATACACATCATTCAATTTAAAAAAAAAATAGCATTCACATCAATGCACAAGATAATCATAGTCAAAAGATCCATATGCATACCAAGTATTTCATAATTTTAAAACACTTCAAATCATCCAATTTCATTTCACAAGGAGAAAAATAAATAAAACTAAGAATAGTTTTAATTTTCACAAATATCGAGAAATAGTATGTGCTCTATGATATAATCTCTTATACATTTCATCGGAGTTTTGATATGAATGTAATAGATAACAACAATGACACAATATATGACCAGTTATTTAAAACATTTTAGCATAGCCCCCAAAAAAATAATGACAAAGAGGAAGAATTATCAATTTCATTAATAGAGTATAAAATGAGCTCAATTCCAACAATAAATTAAGCATGACCAAGGGTCATAACATAATTTGGAGAGAAATTTTGGTGACTAAACTACTAATAAGAAGAATTAAAAATTCAATTTTTATCCTTTACAACAATTGGATAATTCACCATAACCAAAATAAATCATCAAATTAGAAGGCACAATTACATGTATTTCATGACTAACACTAGCCAAAATTGAGGGAGTACAAAGCTACACTACACCTGGAATGCACCATCTAAAGTGGGTTAGAGAACATGTGTTGCAAAGAAAGTTTTCATTGCACCAAAATATTGGTGTGTTAATGCCCAATACAACCACCAAAGTTAATGAATCCATATTAGGTGGTTAAGCTATGTCATGAACCCCAGATTTTCACTACACAACACAAGGAGACCAAGGGCGCACACCTTGCATTAACAATCCCCACTAGTGCAAGTGATGGGTTTGAACCCATGACCTAGGCTCTGATACCAATTCTCACAAAGATGATTGTCATTGCACCAAAAGATCAACCTGTTAATACTTGATATAACTACCAGAGTAAATGAATCCATGGGAGGCGGTTAATTCATGTCACAAACCCAAGCATTGTGTTGCACAATACAAGGAGACCAAGGGTGCACACCTTGCAACAACATGGTCAAGAAAACCAAGTGAGAGAGAGTCTTATAAGACTCCCAACACATTACCCAATATAGTCATTTCCACTTAACATTCCAACCTTTAAATAAGCTTTCAAGTACTTCCAAGTTTTCCACATCATATTCACAACACTATGGAAGAGAATAATTACTAGGAAAGAAGTCACCAATTACATGGGACACACATTTATCACAAGAAGAATTTTTACTTTATGCTATACTAGAGTAAAATAAAAATGATTCATGAAGAACAATAATATATTTTGGGGATTTGATCCTCGCCAACATATGATTCCATTTTGTAATTCAATATCCACACTATGAAAGAGGAAAACAAAACAATTTTAGAGTCAGCCAATGCATGATTTACTAATGCATTGTTTATGTTTTCCAAACATTTATCACAATCACCATGCATATGACCTAGTAGAGAGATTATTTTCCAACTTGGGAGACTCTTAACTAGGGGTATATTTCTTTCCCTATCAAGTGCGATAAGGCCTAGGAAGTACCCTTCCTCCACAAACAACTACATATGTTGGCACACACTAAACCCTTTAAAACACCATACTATGGCATGAAAGGAAATAAATCAAAAAAATGCTTCACAACAAAAATCACTTGAGAAACCCTACATCAATAACACAAGAACCACATGAGAAGGTGCATGAACTAGAGATCACAATTATACAACAAAGACTATGATGCCAAATATGATACCCAAAGCTAGACACCTATGAAGTTGGCTAAACACATTAATTTTCTTTGAAATTACAATACCAATGATCAATGTATGATAAAAACATGTCATATTTCACAAAAAAATTCACACAAATGTCATTTGAAACTCAATTCTATAAGGATAATAACAACATGAAAAACCTCACCATTATAGTATAAGAAATGAGGAACTGGTGGAAGACATACCAATTACAAGATGAAACCACGAAAATTAGCCTATGATAAGGGGACATGACATACAACAATGATTAGGTTCTAACCAATGAATACACCCTCTCATGAACATAACATAAAGGTAGGATGAGGGAATCATCAACCTCAAATACCCACAAAGACATACTTATAAACTCTTCAATACCATAAAATCCCACATAGATGGTGGAATGACTAGGACCTATTGAACACCTCAACTAGATGATGCAACCACCGGTTTCTAGAATGAGGAAGATGAGGGTACCACTCACCTTCAATCCATGCGAAAATAACATTAACAGTACCTAAAAACAAGGACAAACCTTCACAAGATTTTTCATTAATAGGAAACACAATTTGTCCACCAACTAGAAGGATAAGTCATTTTCAAGAAACAACACACTCCCTAATGTAAAAATTACCATAACTCCCTAAGTAAAAAACTTGTCAAAAATTTGAAATTATAGTAATATTGACCAAGCCGAGGGTAATAGCTTTTGTATACAAATTATCCTCAAGAAATTTCTTGAAGATTTTTTTATCCAATGAACTAGGGGACAATAATGTGCTAGAGGAGTATAATGAACTTGAATGATGATAGTTCCCAGGATGGAAACTAGCATGCTAGAGGGACATTAGCATGATTTCACCAGTTTCCTACATATATTCTTGTATCTTGGTTTAGTGTTTGAGTCTTAACCTAGTGTAAGAGTACCAAGAATATGGTGTAGTCCTTCCCTATCCTAGTTTCATGTTCTTACATCAGTGTCCTAGACAAAGAGCCAAAAGAAGCCCATTTTGGACCTCTACTCCAAGTAAAACACTTAAGACACATAAGGAAAGAGTCACAACACATAATTGACTCCAAAATAATGAAAATAATTGGGATACTAAAGTGAGAAATATCACTTGGTCTCCAAACCCACTATCCCATGGAGGTGACAACTTCTAAGGGTTATGGATTCAACAAGAGTCTCCAAAATATTACTAAAATTGCTAAGAATAAAGGGGCAGGATTCCTACCCTACTCATTCATGCCGAGGCCACAAGGATAACCCCAAAACAACCCTAAAATGATCCAAGATCTTGTACCCAACCTACAAGATACACAAAGAGGTAAATAATGCTTCTAAGAATCAAGTTACATTTTCTAACACATTTAGTTTATTTTAAAAAGATTTTCTTAAAGTTTATTTTACCAAAATTTCTAAAAATATAAATTACATATGAAGTAACAATAGCATTTAAAACCAAATTTTATGAAACATATAAATGAAGATAGATATTTCACTACTTATGTGGGAGGTTCATATTTCATCCAATAGGAGGTTCCATAATAACATATTACAACTCACAAGAGGACTCAAAGTCCAAAATTATACACTTACATCAATTTGTAAGATTGAGAAACTAGAGGCATGAGATAGAGTACCTCCACATGTGTACTATCCCAAGATCCTCCAAGTGAATCCTCCAAGAACTTTGATCTCCAATGGTGGTTTCCACATCACCCAACCACATGGTACTCTTAGGTCCATCCCACCATGCTAGGAGATAGTCACTTGGGCACAAGCACTTCACTCACACAAAGCATGGAGCATGGCTCACAAATATGCCAATCAATATGAAAAAGAAATCATAATATACACGTCATTCAATGAGTTAAAACACCAAGGCATACATGAAAATAAGCATGATCAACATCAAATCCATATAATTCAACAAGAA
The DNA here is from genome assembly GCA_007115665.2 of Sequoiadendron giganteum. Lineage (NCBI taxonomy): Eukaryota > Viridiplantae > Streptophyta > Pinopsida > Cupressales > Cupressaceae > Sequoiadendron > Sequoiadendron giganteum. The sequence continues at coordinate 194,634,636 of CM021109.1, forward strand.
TGATCACATCCAATGCATAACAAGCCAACACAATGATCATCAAATCATAAATATAGATGCTCAAGGGTATACCATCACCAAGAATAAGAATGGAAGGATAATCCACATTATAGGGAATAGATAGGCCAATAAGAACAGTATATCATGAAAATGAACATGTAAAATCAAGGTCTCTTACAATCATGACATATTGCAGAGACAATTCTCTCATCAAACAACAATTCCAATGGCATAAAAGAAGAGGAACTATAGGATCTAGAGAAGGAGTTTCATCGCAATAACTTGAAGGAATGGCTAAGAAAATTTGGGTATGCATCAACTCACCTCAAAAGGAACCCAACCAATAAGGATCAATTCTCCTTGAGTGTGCATGTCTTCTATGCTCATACAAATCATATACACGTGCTTTGAATATACCATAGGAATTAACATTTTGGTTATTTTTAATTACCTGATGTCTTTAGTTATTACTTAATTAGAAAATACTTTGTCTACCATATCCTTGAGCCCCTTTGTATCCTAACCAATGTCAAAAGACACTCCTTTCATACATCCTACACCTCAAGTCCTATGTTCATCAAACCAAAACACTATTTAGGTGTGGTACAAATTTTAATGCATAATTTTGGGGGATTACCACATTCATTTAGAATAACTCACAATTTTAAAATTTATAAAAATTATTCTCAATGCAAAACCATTTAAGTTTTGCAAACTCTATTGATAAGTGTTTTAAATTTCAAATATCTAAGGATACCCTTTGGTTCCAAAAAATGCACAAAACCACACTTTTAACACAAAATTAACATTTCAAAGGTTTTGGAAAGGATTTTGCATAATAAGGGCACACAATACAAAAAATTAAAAGTTTAAAATAACTAATTTAGCCAAATAAATACATGAAACTAAATTTCTAATGGAGACCATATATACTTACATAATGGTAATAATGGAAAATAGTTCAAGAGATAATTCAAAACATGGATAAATGAGGTAAAACTACCTCAATTTTGTGTAAGGAAACTTGCAGCCATTGTATGACAATTTTCACATAACCCAAATCTAAAATCATGCAAGTAAATACTCAATATCAACATGCAAGAGAATAGACAACATACCCATGAAATATGACACAAGATATACCCTGGGAAAACCCTCAAGAGGAAAACACCTAGCCTCCAAAAGTATCCACACTCTATATATTATTCAGCAATGAAAACCCATTACAATACATCTTCTGAGACTCTGTGAACACTTTTGAAGCACAAGCTATCCATGCATTCCATGTGACCAAGCATGGATCCACACATCCCATGCCATGCTTTAAACCCTCACACATGCACAAGCTCAACCTACTAATCTGAAACAAACTCTCCAACCTTAGACAACTAACCTTGCGGTTGCTTTTATAGTAGCAAGCTCCCACAAAACCACCAAGTGGTATTACATAAACCATATGCCCAAAACCATGAACTTACAAAATCATGTGACCCCTCATTTAATATTGGGTATTTTATTATATTTCATTATTCCCCAATATTAAATAATTACATTTTACAATTAAGTCCCAATGTTACATACAACATAAAGTGGCCCCAATATTATAACTCCTAGTGATTCACATCCATCTAGGTATCCCTAGGTGCACCACACACATAATAACAAATTAAACATTATAAGAATTATGCAAGGTGTACAACACCTAATCCTAACAATATCCCACTTGTTGTATACATTACATAATGGGGTAACAGGTAAGCTCAAACATCAAGATAATAAACTCCATAGGCAATATCTACCATCCTGGAATCCAAGTGCTCCATGTGCTCCATCAAGATACCTATAACAAGAACCAAGGTGACCACCATCTCATCCATGAATACTCTCAACCTCCACCATGTCAATGCACTAAGATAAGGACACATCCAAAGAGATGTCACACTAATTGTCACAAAGAAGCATAATCCTGCCTCAAATCGATATCTCAAAACACAATCACTCAATCCAAAGGTAATGAATATGCACCAATAGCTATCAAGAATGAATCACCATAGCTGAAATAAAACCCACAAAAAATTCCAACACATCAAAATGTCCATACCTCCAAGGTATACATAACATAGTAAACTCATGCCATCACATATCCACCCATAAACCACAATAATAAACTCCATGTGCAAACCTATCAAAGAGTGACATACACATGCAAGAGCTCCCACTGCATGGGCAATGTATAGATGAATGAAATCCTATAATGAGTGTATTCAATTCATTTCTTCATTAACATTCTAGAAAAAAGGCACCATCACAAGTGATCAAGGCATACCAAGTCTACTAAAAACATCACATAGAAGATCTAAACATGTAGTACCAAGGAACATCCACAATGATATGCAAAACCTGCAAACCAAACACCTATAGAATATCCTCCTACACAAACCTCTAAATGCCAACAATGTCAAGTATGATCTCCTCCACTACACCCCATAACAAAATCCATAACAACATCCAACTGTCCAATCACCAACATCAAACATAACATATGTATCATGTAACTAATCATGCATGTAAGCATCTCAAAACAAGAAGATCAAACTCAATGTAACCATTCCCAAACCAAGGAAATCAGCCCAATAAACCATATCCTAAACCCAACATGTACAAGGAGATAAACATGCCAAAACTCCTCAAATGAACCCTCCAGAAACAAAATATACATGGCTCAAGATCCATATCCATGAGAAGACAAAGCATAAACATAAAACACCTAAAAGAAAAATTGGCAATACCTCTCAAGTGAGCCACTGAGTAGACCAAGAGTGGAGAATGAGAGTGCTCCTCCAGGATATTCAAGTCATCATGACTCAACCAAGAACAATCTCCTCTATCGGTCCATAATGAACTTACATCCATACCTGGGTGAAAGATCCTCAGTCTTCCTATCAAAACCTCCAAAGATTAATTGTCTCAAGCAAATGTCTCTAATCACAAGAGAACTCCAACCTCACCTACGTCTCCAAGTATCCATGAGCACCTGTAACCAATCAATCCATGCTAAACTCGAAGAAAATGATCAAAGTACTCAATACAAAGAGAACCAACCAAGATCAAAATTATAGCTCCAACTGTAGAATCAGGAACATAAACATGACACCATGATCTCACATCTACTCAAAATAAGATCGCATGCTCAAGTCATCATAACATGTACCATGCCACAACTCTCAACTAGTAATAAAGAGTATACCATGACATAATAACAAAACCATCCTACAAACAAGGATCACCTGTCAAAAACAAGTCATAAACAATACATCAACATCTCTAGAGCTTGATGTCAATGAACTCTCACTATAGAACACATAATCAAAGAGCTCCTCCATGAAACCAACCAACCCCTACTGAATACAACCATCTATAATCAACAATGGATCCAAATCATTTCCAAATGATCCCACTGAACCATGATACCGAGCAATCCCATGGCATCATGATGCACACAACCAAAACCACATCACTCTCACAATCTCACACCAAACCTATGATTCCAAGCTCTCAATGACAACATGATAACCATCCTCTAAAGCAAGAAGATACACCACCAAACCATCATATCCATCACTATCAAAAGCTCCCACAAGAAGATACACCACCACAACTTGAATCAGGATCCAATCCAACACCACCAACAATGCACCTTCATAAACCATCATGATATGCCAAAGTCTCTAATGCACAAGAAACATCCATGACACCATGGCCACCACCAAATGTAACAACAACAACCAATCCAGGCGTGACCACATATCTCCATAATCATAGTCAATTGCATAGGTCTCATATCATGACTGTACCTGGTAATACCATCTCACCTCCTCAACATAACAACAAAACCTACAAACCAAGTGACTAAACCAAGCCACCAAAACTAAACATGCATCATCACTAAAATATCAATGGAAAAAAGAAAACCCATGTCCAAGTCATAAATACAACATGTAAGTATAGACCGCCTACAACATTGCACAACTTGTAGATACAACAATGCAACATAAAAATCCAAACATATACTGATAACAATGTCAAATGAGAGAATAATCTAAGATGTACAATTTAGCATACAATGAATCCAACATCAAATCTCCAAGATTCGATCATCCATAAACTCATAGTATCATCATAGTCAAAGTAACCCATAAAAATAAAAAATAAAACATTCCAAAATATCTTCAAATTTGATCCACTATGTAGTGCTCTGAACAAGCTTTTCATTGACTATTCGAAGTCCAAAATCCTACTCCATATGCACAAGATATGCCCTCTCAAAGCTCAAAACAAACACCTAACTTCCAGCATGCAAAAAACTATTGAAACTGAAAAATATTAGAAAATCATTGGCACCACAGCGTAGAGCATCCAATCAGCTTTCCAACGAGTCCAAGAAGAGCAAAAACGAACACCCTGGACAAAAGATATGCCCCTCGAAAATAAAGTTGCCCAATTTAACTATTAGGTGGATTTTTGAAAAATAATTTATTTAAAAAATAATAATTCTCAGAACCCCAACCCAAAAAATATTCCAAATCATTTAAATTTATTTAAATTTAAAAAAAAAAATGCATGGGCCCTTTCAATTTTCCATCGGTGGCATTTAAAATTCACATAGGCAGATAAATTTTGAAAGCAAATTTTAAAACTTTATTTTTTTGTTTATTTAATACCCCATAAGGGGTCGGCGATCAGCGGTAAGGGGATCCGGCTCCCCTGCCGATTATCTTACTAGAAGACTGCCCACAACAGGCAACATGACTACCACTAGTAGTACGTGTCAGTAATGTCATCAGTAGACCTACAGGAGGTGGGTACGATGGGCTAAACCCCCCATTAATTTTTTTTCAAATTTTTTAATAAAAAAATTTCGGCCCCTTTTCACCTTTTTTGATGTTTAATTTATTTTTGCAGGTACAAATTTTTGACGGGATTTTTTTAATTTTTAATTTTTCTGAATAAAATATTAACGACTGTACAACAGCAAAAGGGGATTTTACAAAAAAGTTGTATTTTTTTTAGTAATCAAAATAAGGCAAATTATATATCAAAATTTATCTCTCAACCAACCTAAATCCAACCATGAGGTCCATTTTGTCCTAAGAGATCATTTGTAAATTTTCCCCCACAAAACCCCCATTTGAATGCACAAACAAGAAACCCTATTTTGCCAAAAAAAATCTCACACCCCAAATCTGTAAACAACCCATCAAAACAACAAACTCAAAACCCTCAGATTTGCAATAAATAGCCTACAAAACCCTCATATCTTTCCATGCCTTTCATTCTCTCATGCATTGCACAGATTCAAACTTAAGCAATATTTTTCTCAACCTAGGGTTATCCAACCACAACCATGGCTCTGATACCACTTGTAAGAAAACTTGCAGCCATTGTATGACAATTTTCACATAACCCAAATCTGAAATCATGCAAGTAAATAATCAATATCAACATGCAAGAGAATAGACAACATACCCATGAAAGATGACACAAGATATACCCTGGGCAAACCTTCAAGAGGGAAAAACCCAGCCTCCAAAAGCATCCACACTCCATGTATTATTCAACAATGAAAACCCATTACAATACATCTTCTGAGACTACATGAACACTTTTGAAGCACAAGCTATCCATGCATTCCATATGACCAAGCATAAATCCACACATCCCATGCCATGCTTCAAACCCTCAAACATGCACAATCTCAACCTGCTAACTTGCAACAAACTCTCCAACCTTAGACAACTACCCTTGTGGTTGATTTTATAGAAGCAAGCTCCCACAAAACTACCTATTATATTTTTGTACTTTATTGAATAATTACATATTTTATTATATTATATTATTCCCTAATATTGAATAATTACATTTTACAATTAAGTCTCAATGTTACATAAACATAAAGTGATCCCAACATTATAACTCCTAGTGATGCACATCCATCTAGGTACCCCTAGGTGCACCACACACATAATAATAAATTAAACATTATAAGCATTATGCAAGGTGTACAACACCTAATCCTAACATTTTGCATCTGTAAAATAGAAAATTTCTTTCATTTTTCTCTAAACATGCATCATATCCTTCTTTTTGCAATTCAATTCCTAACCCAAGAAAACCAACAATAAGAAAATCTATCCATTTTTCAAGATTTGAGAGGAGAGGGTTTGTGAGAGAGAGTTTTTGAGAAAATAAAGAATGAATAAAAGAAAAGGAGTTTTTCCTTTTTATCTCCCTTTTCATTTTCTAATTGTATTTTCACTCTTTTTTTATTTATTATTTTCTCTTTTTATTTTTTTTAATTTGGAAAAATCAAAATTCCTAAGTTATCTCTTTTGTAAAGGTAGATAAAATAATCCATTTTAATCCTTTCTCAAGAAATTAAAATAAAACCATTTAATTATTTCTGAGAATTTAAATAATTCAATTTAAATTTCTCAAATAAAGAATTTTTTTTGATAGGTAAAGGCTTTTGACTGGAGTTTTGAACCAATGAGGCCACATTCGGGGGACCTCATCCCCATCATTCATCCTCTCCTATCTCCCTTCTTCTCCTCCTTCTCTTCTCTCCTCCACCTTGCTTCTCGTCTCCTCCTCCTTTTTTCCTCTTCCTCCTCCTCCTTCTCTCCTCTCCTTTTTTTGATCTCTCCTCCTCCTCGCCTCCCTGCTTCTCCTCCACCTCCTACCCTCATCTCCTAGATCCTCATCCTCCTTCCTCCTTCTAACATACTTCTCCCATACCTTCTCCCCAGATTGTCGACACCAACTACAGCCTCCACCACCCAACTACTGCAGTACTACTCCAATCGTCGAAACTCTTGTTGCTTGTCGTCACCCTACCATCGCCTTCCAGCATTCTGCCAACCTTTTCTACTTCGTCTTCCTTCCACTGATCTCCTTCATCTCCAGCCTTCTTCGCACATCATTGCACCATCTTCCTATGCCAACTCCTTTGTCACTGGGTCTCCCTTCGTCGTTCGTGCATCATCCTCTATCCTTCGTTCCCCAATCTTCATCCTCCATCCTCCAACTAGTGAGAATTCATCCCACCATCCACTGGTGGGATTCGAACACCTGACAGTAGGTTCACTAATACTTGCAACTTGTCATTGCACTATGGGGTCATCCCCAAAGAAATATTTTTTATTACAATAAATCAATTGTAATAATTAAATATCAAATTTCTAATGCATATTAAATTGTACTTTTCCTTTTCTTTTCTTTCCCAATTTCTTGATTCCCAATGCATCAGGCACTATTCACTCACAATATTTAATCTTTAGAATAAAATTGTATTTAAATGAGAAAATAAACAATCACAATATAAATTACGTATTTACTAGGCAATACCAGTGGCTTCAAAGACTTTTCGTCTGCCTTCCTTTGTAATTCGATTTTTTATTATTTGATTTTTAATATATATAAAATATATTATATGTATATATGCATAAATAAATATATAAATATATATGTATGTATATGTATATATATATATTTAATAAATTCTTTGAGAAATTTGTAATTAATTTTTAAATATTTAAATAATATATATTTGTATATATATAATTATGTATATATTCAAATATATATATTTAAATAAATTTTATAATGGGTGCATGTAAACACACTAATTAGATGTTTTAAAATGAAATGATTTAGAAAGGGAAATTGATTTTTATATAGATGTAATTGGGAAATTGAATTAAAATAATTAGATTTAATTTCTTTATGGACTTTAAATGAAATTGTATTAAGCTAGATTATTTTGAGCAATGTATTATGGTTTTTCTTAAAATGGAAATTAGATTAAGGAAATCATAATGATAGTTTTATTACCTGCCTGAATTGCTTATTTAATTATGATATCTTTTGTTCACATAAGTTGGGAAATCTGTTATTTGTGAATGTGTAAGCCTTCCAGATGTTGTAATATTATGTGGGGGTTGTGATATTTTGTTCAACCCTTTGGTTTTCCTTGGGTAGTGCACCTGGTTGTGATCTAGTTTAAACACCCAATTACTATGAATGGGATGTGTTGCCTCTTACATTATGGTTGGGATTTAATATCCATTTTTGTGCACTTTTTTTACACTTGGTTTATGGATTAGACCCTTATGTTGTCAGTAGGGGAGTGGCTTTCAATGGGGGCTGATGCACAAAGTGGTGCCAGGATAACTCATGTGGGAGTTAGATAATTTAGTGGAAATTAAATAAAAGTATTAGGGGAAAGGGTAGCCTTAAAATACATAACTTGATAATCATGCCTCGCTCATTGGCTCAAGGGCTCGTTTAGACTTGGGATGAGACGAGAAGGCCTAGAATGAAAAGGTCATTATCTTGTCCCTTTGAAAGATATTTGACTCTGCATTGGTTTGCATGTGGGGCCGGGGATCGTGAGAGGCTACCAAGATAACCCAAGATGGGGGTCAAGGCCTAGAAAGATCTACTAGGATAACCCATGCAATTTTGTGATGGCACTCCTCCTATGACAATAGTTTGTATTGTTCAGTTGATGTACTTGATTCTTTTACTTTGGAGGCAACATAACCTTTATGCTATGTATTGTACATGCAGTATAGTTTAGTCTTGTGGTTTCCTATGTCTTGAGGTTGTTGGTTATACCTAGGAAGCCCTTTTACTATCTCCTAGCATGGGGGGTGGGCCTTCGGATACCACATGGTTGGGTGGAACGTGCACCTTACACCATTGGGTTTCCACTTCATGTTCATGATGGTGGGATCTTCCAGATTGGAGAGCTCGCATGTTCCAGTTGTTTTGTACCATCTCTTTTGTTCTATTGGATCAGTTGAATGTTAATGTATTTGTACTACTCCTCATTTGTAATTGAGGAGAATTCTTGTATCATTGTAATTGTAATATTGTTTGTATGATCTACCTCATTTTGGAAATGAGCCTTGTAACTGCTATATTGAATGATTACAATCTTTGAATGGTTTTAATATGTACCTTGTAATCTTATGAAATGAGTTTAATGTTATTGGATCTATGTTCTTTATTTCATGAGTAAAATTTTTATGCTATGGATTAGTTTACTTTTATATGTTATGGGTTTCAAATGTCAACATTGTTGCATACCTTAGAGGATGTATGCGTTAAGTGTATTTCACTTTACTTGTTGTTAATTGCACTTTAAAAAAAATTGTTACGCTTCTATTGTAATTGTGTCGTCCTCTAGGGTTACGTGGCGAGGCATTACAACATTGCCCAAAAATATTTTCAATTTCATTTGTATTTTTATTTTTTTGGTAGTTTTAGCCATCTCTCAACATCAGGAAACCATTGGTATGATCAAAATTGCAAAAAAATTGCTAATTCAACATTTTGAAGACCATGTAGGCAGTTTTATGGAAACAATTATTTCCAAAGATCCATAAGAGTTGGGTAAAATTATTTTTAGGGTAATATTCTTGACTTCATTCTTCCAAATGTTAAAAAAATTTCATGTTCAATTATTTCACCATTTGATAGATTTTAATGTCAGAAGTTTATGTCGGTGATTTTACGAGAAATTTAAAATTTCAATTTTTATGGATGGAACAAATGGCTTAGTGAGGATATTTTAGGGTCATTAAATGTATCTTGACAGTTTTTTGCATAAAAAGGAGCTTTTGATCAAAATTTATGTGAAAATTCAATTTTTCAATAACTTGGTGCATCCAGGTGCAGGGTGCCAATTTTGAGAGTTTTTGAAAGGCGAGGGAATAAAATATTCCACATAGATTATTTTATACAATAATAAAAAAATAATATTTAAGATTAAAGGAAGAGCCATGAATATAGAGAAGAGAGGAAGATAAATAAATAAATAAAATGCAGTTGGGGAAATGAATGATAAAATTTAAATTGACCAAGGAGGATCGAGGAATGTGAAGAGGTGATGATAATAAAATATTTTAAATAGTGGGAATATTAGAAGCCATTGCATAGTATAAAACAAGTGGAAGATAAAAAATAAGAGAAAAGGCAAAGATGGGTGGGGTATGCACAACAAAAAGGTGAGCAACACAGTTAAAAAAACCCACAACCATAAAATGGCATAGAGTAGAACATATATTGTAGTTTTAGAATTTTTAAAAGAGGTTGTGCTTCATGAAGGGAGTTGAGCTTTGTAATTGGCAAGATTGGTAGATTTAAAATTGCATAGTGGATTTGGAAGGGGCTACGTAGGGAATGAAAGAGGAGAATAGGCACAATAGAGGAGAAATGCCCAGGTCTTGTAATGAGGAAGGTAATTCAAATTTGTGATAAAATACAATGAAAAGAATAAGGATATAGGGTGATGAGCAAAGAAACTTAAAAGTAATGTAAATAAGTTAAAGGGAAAGGTTGCAGGAAAGAAGATCGAGAATGGGAAAATAATGCACGTTATAAGAAGTGTGTGCCAGATAGGCAATAGTTTGAATTTATAAACCTCTATAAATTTTAATATAATTGTAAACTATTGAATTGGAATAAAAATGTGAGTAGGTTAAGTTGAATTGTGTTGTGTGTTTTATTTTCATCTTAAGAAAGTTTTGTTTTTGAAAAAAATGATGTCTGTTGGAGAAACAAGGGAAGGACATTTCTATTTTTTATTACAACTGATCTTGGTGTGTTGGGAGTTCACATTCAACTCCTAAAAGGTATCAGAGCTCTAGTGCTATAGGCTCCTTCCTATATCTTAGGGACATATTTTGTCTTGAATAATTTATTGGGTGTGATTTGGGGTTGTAAGGACCTAGTGATTGAATTTAGGGAATTAAAGAAAGTCAAAATTGCATTTTGTTACGTCAAAATCTGATATATAGGGTCAGATGTAAAAGGGTTTGAACTTAGGTGAAGGTTGCCAAATCCTAGAGGTAGTTGAATTTTTGAAGCATTTTGGGCCAAAAAAACTAAAATTGCATCCAAAAGGCCCAACAACCTAAGAATTTCCTATCAAATCATCAAAATTGGACACTTTGTCTCAAGGTCATCAAAGTTTTTTTTGCATAGTTGGCATATTTTGTATGGTTGTGCAGATTTGTACCCACCTATACCATACAATTTGTAGGTGTCAACATTCTATAGTCACATTCTAACAAATATTCTTTGTACTCAGTGGCATATTCCTTGGCATCATCACTAGTGTAGGTCTACATACTTGGTACTATGTGTCAACCTCAAGTCCATTTTGTGTTGGAAGAGGTACAAAATTATGTTTTTATTAATTTTTTTTTTTTTTTAAATTATATGGTTCTTGATTGGTTTGTATTTACCATAGTGCCCAATCGTGGCTTTGAACCACTCATAGTCCTACTAGAAACAAGGGGCTTAATTCCTCGAGTGACATGGAACAAAGTGCAAGGGGAGTGGATACATAGTACAAGTGTATACAAGCAAAGCAAGCACTCATTCATTTTAACCCAATATAAAAAAAAATGACTTTATTTTAAGCACCAATGGAAATGTTGGTTTGTGTTGTCCAATTTTAACCAATATTGCAAAATGAGGTTGTATGGGTTCAATTTTAACCAGATTTGAAAGTGAATTTTAAGCCCAATTGAAAGCTAGTTGTCCTAAGATTGTAAGTTTTAAAACCCAATGAAATTTTAGTAGTCCTAAAACATGAAAAAATAACATATTATGGATTATAATTATCTCATAAGTGTCAAAACAATTTTGAAATAACTAGAACTAAGAAAAACCAAAAATAAAAAAAAATCAATTTTTTTTCGATTTTTTCTATGTTCTAGTAAATCGCATTTTTGAAGGCCTTCCGAGCAAAATTTGGGGTTGAAATTTGCGCGAGTCCCTAAAAGTCAACTACCAAAGGCATTGATTTTAGGGATTGAATTAGTACACTTGGAGACCTTTCCCATAGTGCAAACGGATTCGAATTTCGAGCATCGAGTAGAAAGTTATGACCCCAACAAGTTAGGGTAAATAGTTTCCTAGTTTTTTCTTAAATCTGCAAAACCAGTTAGCCTCACAAAAGAAAACCAGGTGTTAGTAGAAAGTTAGAGAGCATATGAAGTTTAAAACTTAAAGCACATGTGAAAATTAGCTCTCTATTTTCTTTACTAGTAAAAAGCGTTGTTGAACACAAAGGTGCCGCTAAAATTGACAAAGAGGATGCTATAATTTAGGGGCATCGCTCTGGTGAAATTTGAAGGTGTCGCTTTGCAGCAAAATAGTGACGAAAAAGGTGTTGCTATATTAGTGGCATCACTATATTTAAATTTATGATAAAGACAAAAAGAAATATGTCGCTGTATATAAAGGCATCATTGAATTTAATATGTGTCATTGTAATTCCTTTAAAGGCTTTGTTATATGGCAATACTTTACAATGAAATCACTGTAGCCTTCAAAAGCATCGTTGTAGCTGCAAAATCAAGAACATGGGAATATAAAGAGAAATTCATCAAATTCGATTAGTATCGCCCTCCTTCTAGCACCAAAATGTGACCATAGTGATAGTACGAATTAAACACACCAGATCTAAATGAATTTAACTATATTTAATCCCCTAAGCAATGATCCCAATGAGATATTTAAATTATCAAAGAAACTAAGAAGCCATTGAACTAACATGAAATCAACATGAAAGGATAATAGAAACCTATTGTAAGACTTCAAATCTTCTCCCATTGGGGGAGTGGTGTCGCATTGAAGTGGAATGGCGACCCTTTCCCAATTCTTTGGATAATATGAGTTGTTCCAATCGATTTTATTGATGAAAATTTATGAAATTGATGAAATATGGACAAAACATGGATGAAAAACTAGTTTAACATGATGAAAATGAGTGTTAAATGCTAAAATTCTTGATGGAGATGGATGCAAGCTATGCTAAATGGAAAAAAATTTCAAAGATGCAAGCCATGGATGCAAAATATGCTAAAATAGATGTAAGATAATCTAAAATGGAAGCCATTAATGAATGCTTAAGCTAATATGGGAAAATATTAAGCTAAAATAATAACAAATGCTAAATGTGGATGCAAGTGAGTATGAATTTTAACAACATAATTTTTCTATCAAAAGATGGATCCATTTCTCTCCAAATAGTGATGTATTTATAGGAGAGAAAGTGAAGAATCAATTGATGAGATCAATTTGATCAATCAATTGTCAATATTGAATTAAGAGTAAAACATGTATCGGGTGATCCCACAATACTTGTTTACAAGTTTTGGCCAAACTGGACACTGAACTGATTTTTTATAACTAAATCTTCACTTTCAGACACCTATAGCAGCTAAACCGTGAGGAATTTGAAGATGATGCAAACTAGTGATTTGTGACATTTTGTTTGTAGATTTTAAATTTTTTTTTTTCAAATTTTTTGGAATCAAATTGCACTTCTTTTTCCATCTCCTTCGAAAACTAGTTTTTTTTTCTTCAGTAAACATCATTTTTAAGGAGTGATGCTCAACGTATAACACATAATTTTTTTTCCATGAAGGATAAAATTCTAATTTTTTCGAATTTTGATTTGTAACTATGATATCTAGTGCTTCCAATTGGTTTCATAGTGTTTTATTGAATATTTTTTCCTTAATCAAGTTTTGAAGTCAAACCAATTGCAATTCAGACATATGCAGACAATATAACACAACTTTTTTTGATACACATACAAAATTCAATTTTTTTTTTGTTGGATCAAGGACTTCAATAACTGGTGCACTCATAATTTTTCAAATTTTTTAATAGTAATTTGCTATATTTTCACATGTGCAGAATAGTTAGCTTGATTTTCAGTGAAAAACCTACATTCAAATGAAATAAACAATAAATATAATAATAAAATTAAATTTATTTAAAATTATAAATTTTGGGAAGCTTATAATAAGGACTACATACTTTCAAAAAATAAATTTTAAATGAATTCACTTGATCCCCCAAAAGGTAAATCAAAAGTGGTTTTTATCAACATTTTGATAGGTGTAAAGGAGACTCCGTTATAGGTATGGTTTAATACTAGCAGGGTTCTATCCAAGGGGGTTTGATCTAAGGTGGTTCGATCAAACCCTCTTCAATTGGAATCCTTAAAATGAAACTTTTTAAGGCTTAAATCATTATATTTTCTTAAAATATGTGATTTTAGCAAAAATTAGAATCTCCCAGAAATTGTAAACCAGCATTGTGGGATCACCCTATCAAGGATTCTCATTAATGGATGAGAATCAAAGATCACATGGATCAAAGGAAGCATCAAGGGTTGAGAATGATTCAAACAAACACACTTTGTAACAACTTTGAAAGTTTCTTAAAAATTTTGTTTGAAAATAATCATTCCCTTTTTGGAGCCAAATAGGAGAATATTTCTTTGGAATATTCCCTATGCAAGTGGATGGGTGAAGAAATTAGAAATTTAGTAATTAAAACTAAATTTTGATTGTGCAAGATGAGGAATAATAAGATATCTATTAAATAATTAACTTATTTAATAAAAAAGGGGTTCAAAATGAAATTTAATTAAATAATATAGGATTATTTAATTAAATGAGAGGACTTAGGATTGAAATTAAATTTTATTTATGCAATTTAATCAAGATGAGAGGTGAAGGTGAAAGGGGGTGAATTAACCTAATTAAACCAATTAGATTAATAGATTAAAATGATGCATTTAATTAAATAACTAGGCTTATTTAATTAAACAGGTGAAAAGAGGATGAATTTTAGGATGAAACGATGTTAGTGATCAAATTCAAGTGTGTAATACCATTCAGAACATTTTTAAGTGTCTACACTAATAAATGTTTATGCACCCAATTCTTGTGATGTTAGAGCTAGGTTGTGAGATTCTTTAGCTTTGATGTTTCTAAGGGAGAATAATGATTTTGGATGCTTGGTGGAGACTTTAACTCCCCATTGTTTCCTTCTGATAAACTTGGGGGTCTGGATGATTATAGTAATAATATGTTTGACTTTTCTTATTTCATCTCCTCTACTTCTTTAATTGATACTGACCTAGTGGGGTGCTATTTTACTTGGTCAAATAGAAGAAAAGGTGATCACTTGATTCAAGTTAAGTTGGATCGATTTATGATATCTAGTAATTGGGATATTTTGGCTAAGCTCTCCCTATCGACCCTTCTTAGGTCAGGTTTTGATCACATGCCCTTTTGTTATATTGGGATGATTCTATTCTTAAAGGAACCTTCCCTTTTAGATATGAGATCATGTGGACCTTTCACTCCAAGTTTTGAAGTTTAATAGAACAATGGTGGAATTCCCCTTGCAATGGTACTCCAATGTACTACCTAACTCAAAAGATTAAGAGGATAAAAGAAAAGGTCAAGGGCTGGAACAAAATTTCTTTTGGCAATACCTTTCACAGGGAAAGGACCATTTTTGAACATCGTAAAGAAATCTAAGATATAATGGAAGGAGATGATAAAGGTGTTAATATTTTCCAAGAGGAAAGAGACATCCAATTACATTGGATGAAATTAAATAAATAAGAGGAGGGATTTTGGAAACAAAAGTCTAGGGTGCAATGGTTAAATGAAGGAGACAAAAACATGAAGTTCTTCCATCAGTCTACTATGAAGCATCATGGATGAAATAGAATACGAGCTTAATGAAAGATGATGACACTGTTGTTATGGAGGATAAATAGATAGATGAAGTTGTTTATTTCTTCTCCAATCTTTAGAACTACAACTGCTCTCAAACTTCTAGGTTGGAAGAGCTACTTGATATCATCCTTGAGGTTATCATTGATTGGGATCTCACTAGAACTTGTTGAAACTTGTTTCTTTCTAAGAAGTAAAGAATGATGTTTTTTCCTTTGGAGCTTATAAAGCCCCTAGGCTGGATGGATTTCCACCTTATTTTTTCAAGACTTTTGGGACCTTGTGTTGCTTGACCTCCTCAATGTTTCTGGGTAAAAGCACAAACTTGTGTCACACTTTATAAAGTAATCAACCAACAACAAAAAAATTTCTGAACTTCGGTCACATAAAAGTGGTCTTTATGTTTTGAATTTCAAAATGGTGTAAACTAATGAAATGTAGAACTTTTGATGAAGATATTCTTGTAATTTTTAAAATTTTAAAAAAATTGTTTTCATTATGTTTTTTTTTCAATTTAAGAACAAATTTTGGAATGTTGAAATTTTTAAAAAAGAGTGACTTCATGGGCCGTCAAGAAACAAATTGAAAAAAACTTATTTTTTCTCTATTTTTTTTTTCTCCAAATAGGTAACTTCAATCTCTACCGCATGGAAAAAAAAATCAAATTTTGATGTATATGTTTCTCGTAATAACATTTTAAAGTCAAACATGTCAGAATTTGATAGTTTTCATAGGCCGTCAACTATTTTCAATTTTTTTTTTATCATTTTCAAAAACAAATTATACTCTTTTGAAGAAGACTCTCTCCTCTACTACACCATATAAGTTTTAAATTTTTTTTATTATGTTTTACTATTTTTAAAATTTCTAATCAACCTTTTTTTTCATTTTAACAACCTACTTGCATTATTTTAAAAATAACATATATTAAAACTAATCAAAATATTAAAAAAATTATATATTTGGATTCACCACTCTGAGCTCTACAAAAGGGTATTTTTGTTTTTTGTAAAAAAATAATTCTAACAGGAGAAACACTCTACCAAAGTTGAATGTTTCAGAAAATTTTGAAAAAGGGTGAGTTGGTGCCATGTAGGATGCCACCTAGACATGTTCAGCCGAGCATGTTTCGACCGAAACCTACTCGGCCAAGACATGCTCGGCCTAAAGTGACTCGACCGAAAATGGTCGATATAATTTTTGATTTTTTTTTGTTTAGATTTTTCAACTCAAGTAAATTCAGTAAAATATATTTTGACCAAGGAAGACTGATTTCAACTAAGGAAAGCTTATTTTGACAAAATAAGGTTTATTTCAACAAGTTAGAAGATTTATTCTGACAAAAGAAGGTTTATTTTGACAAAAGAAGGTTTATTTTGACAATTTAGAAGACTTTTTTCGACAAAAGAAAATGTATTTAAACAATAGGAGAGCTATATTTGAAGGTACATTGATCTTGAACTTATTTAATTGATTATGTTTTTATTTTCATGAATGCATTTGAAATTTGTTTTCACTATTTATATTCTTAGATTTCATTATTATTGATCACCGATTATATGTTATTCCATTATTTTTTCAAGTGTTAGATATTTATGCAATATTAATTGTACATGTTTCATTGAAAACTCATGTGTGTACAAATTTGTATGCAGGTGAATTCAAATTTGAGTGCAATTTGTGATGGCATGTAAAAGGAATAGATCAAGGAAGTATGATTGAACACGAATACGACAGAGGAAGAGAAGAGCAGGTGAAGGAACATCTCATGAAGAAAAACCCATGGAAAATATTGATGACCAAGGTGACGTACATGTACAAGAAAAAACTGAACCTAATAATAGATTTTTTTTGGACTATGGTATGGAAAATCTGATGGAGATGGATGAGGATTCTCTTTTCAATAATATTTCATCTAAAGATATGTTATCTGAAAGCACATTAAAATTACACTCAAAAATAATATGAGATGATTTTTTTGAAGAAAAATATCTAATTGGAAGAGCACAGTTAGTTGCAAAGTTATTTAGACAAAAATAACTGACCCCTGTTTTGGAGTTGTTAGGGGTTGATAATAGGAAAAAGTCATCAGATTTAAAACAAACAAGTGTTGAAAACTTGCAAAAGGCATTAGAATGTATTGAAAAAAAGAGTTGATCTAGTGATCTATGCGCTGCACATAGAGCATTGATGACTATAATTTCTAGTAAGAAATTATCACATAGAAGACAAGTTCAAGAAATTTATGAATTACTAAATGTTTCTAGGAGAATTGTTCAAAGGTATATTGAAAAGAGAAATACAATAGATAAAAAATTTGAGAAAATTTGGGTAAATATTTGTAGGGTTCCCCGAAAAGATAGAATTTCAAAAGATGTAAAGAAACAGGTGGTTAAATATTGGACTACTCACTCTTGTGTTTCATCCAATAGAAGGGATACTATACAAATAATAGGTGAAGAGGGTACAAAAATTTCTCATCCAAAACATTTTATAGATACAACACAAAGTGAAATTTTTGAAGAATTCAAGTAAGATTTTTCAAATGTGAAGATTTGTCAAAGGATGTTTGAGACACTACAACCATCATTTGTACGTATAAATAAAGTACATGAAACTTGTTGTCGAAATCATGTTGAATTTGATCTACACCTACAATTATATAGAAAATATATGACAACAATTGATCGAAATTTAGCCATCCCTGGAAGTACAACACAATTTGTGAAGTCTCTTGTATGCGAAAAATTAGAAGATTTGGAAGAATTCAATGTTCAGTGTATAAAAAGTGTATGTAATGATTGTGGAAATTTGAAGAATCTTTTACATGTTGACAATAATGAAATACAAGTTGTTTGGAAGAGATTTGAATATGAGACATACTTAATGAAGTCAGGAGTTGAGTTGAGGCCAAAAAGATTGTTCTCAAAGAGAGTGGATTGCCTTACAATGAATTCATGAGTAAATTTTGCAATATAATATATCCACATATCCAACATTGTCATGGTGCAAGATGGCAAGCTAAGAAATTTCGTGATTCAAAGAATTGCTTTCCACTAGGTTGTATTCTCTCTATTATAGATTTCTCTGAGAACTATACATTTAGTCCTCAAATTTATTGGAGTTGAGAAGAGACAACACCACAGAAGTCCAAAAGATCTTTGCAAGCAAATAACCTATTACAAGGAGAAACAAAGAGAAGCAACAAAAGAAATGCTCAAGAATGTGGAGCAATGTATTCACCTAAAAATGTAAAATGAATAATGATACAAAAAATAGTTTTTAACTACATATAGATGAAAACCCTAAAAAAGGAAAACCCTAGGCTTGCACAATAATAATTAATAAAGTAATTAATTATTATGTACCTAATGTTAGCTTAAGTGAAAAAGAGTTAAAAGGAAACTTTACGTAATTAAACAAATATTGTTTAATTAATAAAGTAAATGTCCAATTACTCTAACACCCCCCCTTAAGATAGACATAGGGAGAAGCTAAAACCTAGAAGAAGCTACTGAAAGCAAAAGCAATGGGTCCCGACAACAAGGCCAGATCAGGTACCCAAGTACAATGAAATCTCTATGAAATGGAGAAAAGGAGAAAACCCAGTGGGAAAAACTCCTCTCCAAAAAGAGATAGAACAACATGCTGAAAGAAACATGAAGGAAGGAAGGAAGGCCTCATAAAGACCCCCCAAGGACAAATTCCTTCACCCCAAGCATAGAGCGCAACTGAAGATAGCGCGGAGATGAAAAAGGTTTCGTGAAGATGTCTGCAACCTGCTCGGTAGTGGGAACATACTCCAAGATGAGAGAACCATCCTGAATCAAGTGTCTGATGAAATGCATATGAAGATCAATGTGCTTCATCCGCTGATGCTCCATCGGGTTGCGTGAAATGTGTATAGCACTCTAATTGTCACACCAAAGAATAGTGGGACTATCAGGAGGAAAACCAAACTCAGTCATCAATTGACGAAGCCATAAAATCTCCTGACTAGTGAGCATAGCAGCTCAGTACTCAGCCTCTATAGATGATAATGCATGAGTAGTTTGCTTCTTGCACGACCATGTGATAGGACCAGAGCCAAGACAAAAAACAAAGCCAGAAGTAGACTTCTGATCATTGACATCACCAGCCCAATCTGAGTCAGTGTAGCCAACAATGTGAGGATCCCCTAATGTGTAGTGAATTCCATATGAAGTGGTGCCCTGAATGTACCTCAAAATATGCTTGGCAGCCTGCCAATGACTCTCATGAGGATCATGTGAGAATCGAGAGACAAGACCAACCGCAAAGGAAAGATCAGGACGAGTGTGAATCAGGTACAACAAACTACTAACCAACTGCCTGTAAAGTGTAACATCTACTGAAGGAGTGGGGCAAGTAGTAGTCAAAACAACCCCTGACTGAAAAGGTGTGGGGGAAATCTTGCAATCAAGCATGCCAAAGCGCTGAAGCATATCAAAAGAATACTTCTGCTGGTAAATGGGGATCCCCTCTGAAGACTGAATCACCTGAAGACCAAGGAAATAGTGCAGAAGGCCAAGATCTGTCATCTCAAACTGCTCCATCAAGGCTAGCTGAGAATTCTGAATCATAGAGGATGAGCTACCTGTGATGAGAAGATCATCAACATATAGCACAAGAATCAGGATCTCACCCTCAAGATGTTGAATATAGACTGTGTGATCAGAATGACAACGAGTGAAACTAGTGGAGAGTAAAAAAGAGTCCATCTTCTCATACCAAGCCTGAGGGGCTTATTTGAGACCAATAATGAACGCTGAAGTCTGCAAACCAAAGAAGAATCATGAACAAATCCCTGAGGCTGCTCCATGTAGATCTCCTCCAGTAGGTCACCATGTAAGAAGGCACACTTCACATCCATCTGAAAAATGAGCCATCCTCTAGAAGCTACAAGTGATAATACAAAGCGAATAGAATTCATCTCGGCGACAAGGGCAAATGTCTCAGAGTAATCAATACCCTCAACCTATGAGAAACCCTTCACAACAAGACATGCTTTGTACTTATCAATAGAACCATCAGCAACATACTTGGTGCGATACAACCATCGGCATCGAACCATCTTTCTGCCCTTAGGAAGAGGACAAAGATCCCATGTATTATTCCTCATCAAAGAAGAATACTCCTCCTCTATGGCACTATCCCACTCAGGGTGACCTGTCGCCTCTAAAAATATCTGAGGACCTTGGAAAGAGCATGAGTCAAAAGACTAGAACCCGTAGTATGAGAACAAGTGCGACGAGTGTCTGAAGGATCACCGGCCATAGATCCTGCTGCCTCAATAGTAAAGTGAGCCCATTTGGGCCTCTGAGGTGGAGCAAGGGGAGGTGGGGATGGGGGATCATCAATATCCTCATCAGAATCCTCAAAATAATCTTGAAGAGCTGTAGTGGGTGGAGTAAGTAGTGAAGTGGACACTGGAGACAGGGTATCAACTGGAGGAAGGCGCTCATCAAACTGAACATCCCGTCGAAATAGGATCTCTCTGGTATCAAGATCAAACAACCTGTATGCCTTAACATCCTCACAGTAGTTAAAAAATATGAGGGGTTGACTCTTCCGCTCCATAGCTCTCCTCTGAGCATCAGGAATAAAAGCCCATGCCTCACTACCAAATACTCAAAATGATGAAATATCAAGCTTGTCATGAGACCAAGCCTCCTTAGGAGTCATATGTCGAATCGCCTTGTGAGGAATCCGATTTTGAATATAGTTGGCACAATTGACTGCCTCAGCCCAAAAAGATGAATCCATGGACCTGGACTGAATCATACAATTAGCCATCTCCCGTAAAGTCCTATTCTTTTGCTCAGCGATACCATTCTGCTGAGGGGTGTAGGGAACAGAAAACTGATGCTACAAACCATGCTCAATGCAAAAATCTCTGAAGGCCTGATTCACATACTCCCCCCCATTATCTGTACGTATTCGCCAAATAGAAAGACCAGAATGCTTCTCTACAAATGTCTTGAAGACATGAAAGGAATCAAAGACATCAGACTTGTACTTAAGAAAGTACAACCATGTGCGTCTGGAGAAGTCATCAATGAATGTGAGTACATACTTGGCCCCTGAAAAAGAAGGAGTGGGAAATGACATGAGGTCACTATGAATCAACTCCAAGGGTGCCAAAGCACGAGTGGTACTTCCCTTCAGAAAGGGATCCCTGTGATGCTTGCCAAGCACACAACCATGACAAACACCGTCAGTGCAGGAAATCCGTGGAAGACCAAGAACAAGTGACTGTGTACTCATCTGCTGAAGATATCTATAGTTGACATGGCCCAAACGCTCATGCCAAAGCTGACTCACTGAATCTGCATGTGCTATAAGAGATGAACCTGTACCCTCAGAAGGCGCAAATCCATCAAATCTGTAAAGACGAGATGCAGTATCAACACTACCAGTAGCCACAACCAAATCAGAATCATGGAGGTCCCGAATAACCACATCATGTGGTGAGAACTCAACTATCTTACCAGAGCCAGTGTGGCAAATCTGATAAATGGACAAGAGGTTCGTCGAAATGTCAGGAACAACCAAAACATCCTGTAGAGTGCCCCCATCCAAAGAGACAGAACCTGAACCCAAGACGGAAAGCTGTGAAGAGTCACCCACTGCAATCTGTGAAGTACCACAAGAGGCAAGAGAAGTGACCAACTGCTGAGTGTGAGTCATATGGTGAGAAGCACCAGAGTCTAAAATCCAAGTGGACCCATTGGTCGATGCTCGTGCAGTGAGAGCATGACCCTTCCCTATGGTGGAAGAAGAAGAAGACTGAGGTGAGGAGATGTGTTGCTGCTGCATGGCCTCCTCTAAAGCCTCTAATCATTTCCAACACCTGGAAACTGGATGACCTTGCTTGCCACAGAAACTGCAAGTGTCTCCTGATTTCTCCTTAGTCTTGGAGGAAGACTCACCAGACTTCGAAGATTTCCCATGTTTTGGATTAAATGGTGGTTTAGAATCAGACTTAGGAGGCGGTTTGGAGGAATGCTCACTACCTACAAAATCTTTCTTGGGCCTCGGTTTCTGCTTCTGTTTCCCCTTCGGTGACTGAGCAACCAATGCTTTGCTCTTTGAACCTGAGAGCATATCCATCTGAGAAAGGTGAGACTGTTCCCGAGACAATCGCTCACAAAATAAATCAAAGGAAGGCATGGTAAAACTGGCACCCAAACCATCCATGGTGGAGTAGAAGGAGGAAGCAAATATCTGAAATGGACCACGAAGCTTCGAAAGAATCAAGGAAATGCACTCTGTGTTGTCTTGTTCTTCCCACAACCCTGTAAAATAGTACGGATAGTTTTGAACTGGTTCAAAAAATCCTCAATAGTGGGAAATGAATCAGGTAACAAGGAAGTCAGCTCTGCCTCAATCTGTAATGCGCGGAACTCATTAACGGCCCCAAAAAGTGTCTCAAACTTCAGCCACATGGCTCGAGGAGTGAGCAAAGCATCAAGGTGAAACAAAAGACTGTCTGAAACATGCATGCATAACAAACCCATAGCCTCATCCATCTTGTTCCTGTGCTGCATAATCTCAAAAGGACGCTACAACTGAGGCTGAACCTCATCTAAACAAGACCATAACCCTCGTGACCTGAGTAGCCTCATCATACGAGACTTCCAAGTGTGATAGTTATGTGATGTGAGTAGCTCAACTGAAGAGTCTGCCATGAAACCCTGCACCTGTACCTGCTTGTGTTTTTTATTATTATGTGATCTTTCAGAATAGACAGAAGATGCAGAAGGGTTTGTATTTTTGAGAGTTTTGGTGTTCTGGTTTTCTGATATAAATGACAGAAAGCAAGAGAAAAAACACCCCCCACAAAAGATAAACCCAAACCCTAGTACAAACTGAGAAGAAGGAAGCAATGCATAAGCAAAAAATACTTCAAGACAAATTCTCATGTACCTAGTGAAAATTCTGATAAAATAGATCACATCACTGAATAGAGCATGTTGAGAGCTTTCCAACGCCTATTCAAGTTTGAAAAACGGAGTCCGTTTGCATCTTCTATGACCCCGGAAGTGAAGAAAGAAGACCTCACTTTGACTGGTAAAAAATATCCAGACTGGTAAAAAAAATTAAAAATATTTCTATACCATCAGATTGGTGCCATTCTCAGCTTTCCAACGCATCTTCCTGTTCGAAAAACGGAGCTAGGATGCCCAAGTTATGCCCATTTGACCAAAAATGACATAATAGGGGGTTGGAGAGAAAAAAATAGCCCTCAAGGGCTTAAAATTCGGTGGCCCCAGGGCACATGGTGGACCGGGGGCTAGCGCGCAGGAGGTGGCGGTGCGCAGGGGGCGGCTGGTACCGGTGGCGCGTAGGCGGCGCTCGGGTGGAGCAGACAGGTGGCGGGCCGGCAGGTGGCCGCTTGGCCGCAGTCGGTGGTAGCCACCGGTGGCGGTGGCCCAGGGCGCTCTGGCGCGTGGGTTTAACACTGGCCGCGCAAAATAACCAAAAAATTGATTTTTTTTTTAAAAAAAATTTTTTTTTGCGTTTTTTGCTCGTACGGCCTTAGGGCAAAAAAATTTTGCCTTCCAAATTGACTGTAACCAAAATCGACAATTTGACAGTCGATTTAGGGGTTTTTGGGCACTACGAATCCAATGGCACTGTCCATTTGAGCCCAAAGTGAACCCAAAAAATGGAGTATGCTGAATCCACCCAAAAAAACTTTAGAACCCTAGATTTGCTTCCAATGCAAAATCTCAAAACAAGAACAAGCAGCTGCAAATTTGGAGCTCTGATACCATGTTGGAGTTGAGAAGATACAACACCACAGAAGTCCAAAAGATCTTTGCAAGCAAATAACCTGTTACAAGGAGAAACAAAGAGAAGCAACAAAAGAAATGCTCAAGAATGTGGAGCAATGTATTCACTTGAAAATGTAAAATGAATAATGATACAAAAGATAGTTTTTAACTACATATAGATGAAAACCCTAAAAAAGGAAAACCCTAGGCTTGCACAATAATAATTAATAAAGTAATTAATTATTATGTACCTAATGTTAGCTTAAGTGAAAAAGAGTTAAAAGGAAACTTTACGTAATTAAACAAATTGTTTAATTAATAAAGTAAAGTCCAATTACTCTAACAAAATTGAGATTCAAAGTCAATATTATCATTCAGAGAGAGTTGCAATCTTTGTGCAAGATTGTTATAGGCATGTCAAATTAGAGGTCGATGGAATACAAAGTAGCAAAGATGATCGAATTATCATCAAAGAGGTTCACTTTTATATCAGCGATGATACAAATCATGATAGAAGCTATGTAGCTCATCGTTTCAAAATATTTTTTGAAGACCTGAGATGACATTGCATAAATCAAGAACAACACTGGATATGGTCTGATGAATGTGCTGGTAAGTACATTGTTTTAAAAAAAATTATTTATTTATATTTAATTTTAATTATGAGACTTAAATTGAATAATTGCACTTATATATACAATTACTATTTTCAAGAGCTAATTTGGTTTTAGTGTAATTATTTGTAACTTCATGCAGGACAATTTAAGTCTTCAAAAGCTTTTGTTTGGTTAAGCCATCAACATGCTAGACACAACACCAAATTTTTGTGGAATTTTTATGAGTGGACATGGAAAAGAAGAGCACGATGGAGCAAGAGCATGTGTGAAGCGTGCACTTCGTCAACATGAACTTGCTAGTAACTTTCACCATATATATATATATGGAATGGAGATATATTTTTAAAATGATTAGATATATATTTAAATTAAATTAAAAATTCTCTTAAGTTCCTTGAAAGTAATAGGTGACAAATTGTGCCATGTGTACTTGTAGGTAGTGCCATACGAAATGCAAATGAAATTGTTGAATGGTGTAAAAGTCATTTTTACGCTCGTGACTCAACATACAACACATGGTATTTTTGGGAAGTTACAGATACATCTAGTCAAAATTTGTTAAAAAAATTAATTTCAAAGTTCAAGTGTACATGATTTTTAATTGAAATTTTAAATTTGAATATACAAATATTGATAGATCAAATCCGTATAATTGTCAAGCAATTCATGGTATTAGAAGTCTGCATCAAATCATGACAATGGGAAGTAGTAAGCCTTATGCAATTAGTGTGAGAGAAAAATCATGTTTTTGTGTTGATTGCATTGACAACAATGCAAATATTGTTAAATGTGAGAATATTAGAGATGGGTATGTCTCACGATGGGAAATGAAATAATTAATATCAATGCCTCCTTTTTCTAAAGATGACAATGTCGATGTCCACGATCCTCTATATTCAGCTGATTACGAACGTGTATTTGATTTAGTTGTTACAGATATGGAAATTGATTAATTTAGTTAAAATTGATTTAAATTAATTCTATGTTTAAGTAAGTTTCAAGCATGTGTTTAATTTAGTTAAAATTGATTAAAAATATATTTTCAACTTTTGTATTTACTTTACATGTGGTGTGTGTACATGAGATATTTTCACTGTTGTTGCAGATCTTGACAATGCAGAAGGTGTAGATTACTATCTACTAAGATGTATGCAACCAACATGCAAATTGGTGGAATCAATGAAAGATGGTGATGGACAAGAGTATCCCATTGGATCGGTCGTAATTGAAGGCACATATTATCAACAAATAAAGATAGATAAAAATGGTATTATATTTGTTGATTATATGCCAGGACAAAAGGTTCCACATTACAGTCACTTAGTTATAGCAACAAAAATAAATTTAGAAACTTTACCTAGAAAAGGACGTGCCAAACAAAAGTGGAGGTTGCCTATTGAAGATCATGAATTTTTTTTAGAGATAATTAAAGATAGAGAGGATCTAAATTTTATGTACCAGGAACTTTAAGTTATTTTTTGGATATATGTGTACATGTACATTGGCTGGATATATATATATATATATGTGTGTGTGTGTGTGTGTGTGTGTACTCAAATTTTTTATAGATCTCTAGATCTATATATTTATATTGATTGGACATGTGGAATGATTTAGAATGGGTTTTTTCAAAGGCTTGGTCATTTATTTTTGGAATTGTATAAATAAATTTGTTCCATGTGGTATTCTTAATTTAGTTCAAGAATCTTTGATTTCATAATTTACTTGAACTTGAAACTCCACTTAAATATGTATGTTAGATCATATATATGGTTGATACAAAACCTAGTGACTTTAAAAATGTTTTCAAACATTTTGCGTAAATTCCTTTAAATGATCTATTTCCTATTTTGCATTGAAAATTATATATGTTGGACACATGGAATTCCTTTTTAAGTTCACTTGAATCTTCGATTTAATTTGTTGAATCTTAGATCATGTACACGTGTACATTTGTATGCAATTTACTTGAAACCTAGTGACTAAATTAAAAAGTTCACATTTTTCCTAGAAATTCCTTTAAATCATCTATTCCTTGATTGTATAAATTTATGTTTGACATGGAATGACCTTACTTGTTCACCTTCAAATTTTTGAACTAATATGACCTTACTTGTTCACCTTAAAATTTTTGATCATCCATTTTCATATCCTAATATGTCACATCCTGGAAAATTATTATTTTCATCCTAAGCATCCCCCCTCATCCTAATCATCTTTAATTGAACCAAGTATCATAATAGCCCATTTAACCATGTAATCATCCCTTCCTAATCATTCATTAGATCACATATTCTAATCCTAATCATGTTCATATAATCATCCTTATTAATTATTTTTGTGCCCTAATCATTCTTTAATTATCCAACTTATCTTAATCATGTAGGGTATGTCCAGGATTATCATGGAAAAAATAGGCCCTTAAGTGGTGATAAAATTTAGAAAAATCAAAGTTAGGCAACTTGACATAAAAATTTGAATAAGTTATCTATATTATTTCAAAAATATGTAAGAATAGAATCTATATAAAATTGAATATAGTTTCTAAAATACTAGGTTTATTAAAAAAAATAAAAAATCTATTTGGTGAAAATTTGAAATTTCAATGTAGTAGTACTTAAATTTCAGGGAAAAAATAAGAAGTAGGTGTCTGTCTGAGCACCCTAACCACAATAAAATGATAATATTTTTTTTATAATATTTTAGATATAAGTAGAGGACTCATGTCCCGATGTGATGCATATTTTTTTGTAATTTTTTTCCAAGTAAATAATTAATTATGAGTTTTTTTATTACAACTTAAAAAATATATAAAAAAATCATATGTCTAACCACCTTAACTTGGTCAAAACTTCTTGAAATTCAATTTTATTTTTTTAATCCTGTAGTATGCAAAGCATAGAATGTGACACATGTTTCAGATTCAAAAAATGTGATATCATTTGAAATCTATAGATGTTTTTCAATCGACCTGTCAATCAGGACTTTAGTCGTAATTCAAATAGAAAATGAATAATAATTATTTATTAAATTCAAAGTAAAGCATAATGTATATTGGAAGAAAGCTGAGAATCTCATTTAAAAACCTTTTTCGTTTAATCAATTTTGGGTAAAAAAAATCATCAGCCACATGGGCCATCATATTACTTACATTCGCCACTTTTTGGCCCATCATGATCCTACACATACCCTGTACCCAAATAATTTAATCCATATCATGTCTCTAATCCATCCTATCTCATTCTAATCATGTCACATCTAATTCATCCATTTAATCACTATCATTATCATCCATAATAACCCTAACTATCACATAAAAAGTTCCTTTGGAAAGAGAACATATGATGCACAAATAAAAAGTTACAATTAACAAGCGGAAAATTTAATATCCTCAAAATAGTTTTCTCTAAATGTGATAGGTCGATAGGTTACAACCTTATAGCTAAACAACGACAATATAACATCCTTAAGCAATTTTTTCTAGAAGTCAAAAAAATAATCTGGCAGTTAAACAAGAACAATTTATATGAAACAATTTTAAACCTAAGTCCAAAACAAATTTGAGATATCTATGTTCATAAACTATTCAAAATCAGAATCTTAAGTCATCCTTGGCAAAGTGTTTTTGGACCCTGGCCTTTGATTTCGCTTGAGACTTGGAGCCCATAATGCCACATCCCCATTGTCATCGGTACTCATCAAACTTATCATTAAAATTGGAATTTAGCAAGATTGTTGAAGCAATAAAGGTGTGCATGCAATTAAGAGGACATACATGCCTATGTGATGCATACTATTTATCTATTAATGCTGGCAGCTAAAAGAAATGGTTCAATTTTGAATGGTATACAACTATATTTGTTCATTTTTGTAGGACAATTTCAATGATAAGTTTGATGAGTACCAATGACAATGGGGAGGTGGCATTAAGGGCTCCAAGTCTCAGGCGAAATCAAAGGCCAGAGAAAAACTCTTGGCCAAGGAGGCAATACAAAGGATGACATATGATTCTGATTTTGAATAGTTTATGAACATCTATCTCAAATTTGTTTTGGAGGGGTAAAAAATTTATGAATTTTATGTTTACTTGTAGCTTTCCTTAATTTTATTTATATTCATAAACTTTAATTTTTTCATTCAAATACTAATTCACATCCACTAATAATTGAATTTGATTTATAGTTAAAAGCTAATTACTTAAATGATGGACATCTATGTATCATCCACCAAAACCATGTTCTTCGCTTCCTTTTAATTTTTAGTTTTCTACTTTTATTTCAAACATGTTTGTTCAATTTCAAGATGAAATATTTAGTAACCTTTGATTAGTATGAAGGAATGGTAGAAGATTAAAGGAGAAGTATACAAAAATCAAGTTGAAGTTGGTTTGAGAGAGAAATAGAATAATGTATGATGAACAAAAGCAATCGATTAAATTTTGTGATTCTTCCAAATCATGGGGTTGTGATCCCTCCTTAGTGTTGACCTGGTGTGATGCACGGATTTGTTAAAAATCCCATCCCACAATGCTAGGATTGGATGCTCCTTCCCTTAATGGGAAGTATAAGGATGAAGATAGATGAATCAAGCCCTTTCTTAAAAAAATGATTTTCTTTTGGATCTTGTCACGTGTGTCCAGAATAATTTTTTTCTTAAATGGCTAAAGTATTAAAGTATGTTAATTTTGAAAGTAATTCACTTTTGGAGTGAACATACAAATTATTGAATATTTAAACATATGAGGTATTACTGTAGTAATTAAATAATTCATCTTGTAAATTAAGTAAACTTATATTCATAACCTTTAAATATGAACAAATTTAGAGCTAAGAATTCAGGAACTATCTATTTTCAATTACATTTTTATGTTTCACTTAAATATAGCATTAATTTCTTGTACATAAATTTGCATTCAATTTTTTCTATTTCTTGACCTATTTATTTAGACAAATTCATTTTTATTTAAATAAAATTAATTGTACATGTCCATCTTTTTAAATTTACAAATAACAACCATTAGATAGTCCAACATTTTGATTTCATGATGTCAATAGATGTACAACAAGTGTGAAAAAACCATAATTTAAATTTAAATTTAAACCTATACAAACTTGCTAAATAAATAAAACCATAATAATTTTCACGATGTAAATAGATGTAACAAGTGTTTGAAAAACATAATAATGTGATAACAAACCTATTCAAACCATAAAACATAAACATGTACATGTGAATGTGATGTAAATCATAACAAGTGTATATACCATAAAACATAAACATGTATGTAATGTGATGTACATAAATCATGAAAAGTGTCTAGACAACATAACAATATGATCCCAAACCATAATACTGTAAAACATCTCAAAGATCTACTGTGAATAGAATCATCAGATCTTAGGCCCGATCTCTCCCTTAATCTCTCCCTCAATCTCTCCCTCAATCCATGGCCCGATCTCTCCCTCGATCCATGGACCGATCCCTCTCCTAATCCAAGATGTGTGGATCCATGTCCCGATCCAAGCTCTCTGGATTTGTGTCCTGAGCCTCGTCCCAAATCCTGCATGTGTTCAATTACACACATGAACTTAAATTTAATTTTGAATACATGTATATATATGTGTGTGTACATATATGCAAAATTATATAAACTTGTATGTGTACAAACTTTCAATGTGTTCAAACTTACAGATCGAGTAATTAAATTTTAAATAAAATTATTTAAATGTACCTTAGCAATGTGCTGCATGGGATCACCATCATGTGCCAAATTTCCAAAATGTGTGGATCCATGTACCGATCCAAGCTCTTTGGATCTTTGCCCTAAGCCCTGCATGTGTTCAAGTACGTGCACATAAGAACTTTTAAAATTTAATTTAAATAATACATGTGTATATATATATATATATGTATGTATGTGTGTCTGTGTACAATACATTTATGTAAAATTATTTAAATGTACCTTAGTTGTGTGCTGCATGAGATCACCATCATGTGCCAAATTTCCAAACTCTGACAAATCACCATACTACTTACAAAATTCCAAGTACACAATTTCAATCAGGAGTTAAACAACTAGACTTTAAAATTTACATGTTAAACATGTTGTGATCAAGTAAAATCTACTAGTATAAAAATGCTAAACAAATAGAATGCAAGAGAAGAAAATGACACCTGACACCTCAAGATTGGGTTGCGTTGAACACAAATAAAGAGAGATAAAGATAACAACAAGATAATATACCTTCTCCCTTGTGTTGATCCTTGGTTGGCCCTTGATGATGCTTTAAATATGTGCTCCTTGATGGAAAACTTGTGATGGTAATGGTAGTTGGGTGATCAATGAGGATGGATAAATGCAATAATGGCTAAGATGCAAGATGCACAATGTAGGTGAATTGCAATAACAATGACTAAAATGGCTAAATGGCTTGAGAGAATAAGTTTGGTAATAATGCGTGAAGGTAATTTAATGCATGTAAGAGGGGGGTATATATAGAAGAATTTTAATTCTTTAGAGGATTCAATGGTCAAGATTGAGCCACCATGGCCAAGATGGAGGGCTATGGTGAGTTGAAGAGTCACAAGCCCTCACATCTTGCCATGTGGCGGATGAAGTGGCCAAGGACATGGTGAGATGGATAGGGTACAAGGTGACATGGAAAATGCCATGTGGTCCCAAGGTGCTTGTAAGTACCTTGGGATGAGAGAGGATTTCCCCAAAAATGTATTCCTTGTCCCCAAGTGGGGCTGAAAGTGACAAGTGGGGACTTTTAGAAAGTCCACTCTTGTCACCATGGGGATTGAAGATGGCCTTGGAGAAATAAAAGTGAAATTTTAATTCACTTTTTGGAAGAAAACAATGGGTAAGACAAGATTCCCCTAAAAGGGGTCCTTGTCCCATGGGTACAATGTGACATTTGAGAGGTCATGGGGAAGACAAATGCATGAGGGGAATAACTGTGAATTTTTAATTCACATGGGGAAGAGGTCAACCCAAAAGAGGTAAGTACCAAGAAAGCTTGACTTAAAGAAATGCTAGAAAAGGTAAGTGATTAGGATTATGATTGTGCAAACAGGTGATTATTCTAATTAATGATGATTAGAGGCAAGTGGATAGATATGGAGGATGTGACATTAATCCTAATTAAGGATATGCACATCTTAATGAAGGATTAATTAAATTAATTCAGATTAGTGAAAGGGTTATGGAGGATGAGACAATGAGAGAGAAAGAATGAATTTAAAATTGAAGAGGATAATTGACTAAATTAAATAAATTGATTGATTTATTTAATTTAGAGAGTAAATGGTAAAGGATAAAGTATTTAATTAAATAATTTTGGGAGCCTTAGGGAAAGGGGATAATATTAATTAAATATGTCATTTAATTAATATAGATGGATTAGACGAATAAATGATGAGATTATGACCATATGGAAGTGGTCAAATTTAGGTGTCTACATTTTTCCCCTCTTTGAAATATTGTTAGAATAACAGTGTTTCAAAGAAAAATAAATGTAGATGACTCTATAGAGGAAGTGACTAGAAAAGGATGCCCCAACACGGGAGAGGTTGCATGAGCTGCTCAAATGGAGGGGAGTGAAAGGTCATGCCCCAATCATGAGGGAAAATATATGGATGGATTTGGTAGGATATGCCCCCTCAAGAGGGTGGTAGGGGAAGAAAAAGGGGCCCCAGGCGACTTCTCAATATGAAGAACTAGAGGGTATGATTGGATAGGGCTCAAAAAATCAAGCAGGTTTTCCTTTTGAACAGAGTCGATCACACACACGGTGTGCAAATGGTGGCTCATGGAAGTTTTGGAATTAATGAGGGCCTAAAAAGGTTAAATAAAAAGTAAAAATACCCCTCACTTGATTTAAAAATGGGGGGAAATTATTTATAGGAATTTTAGAGTTATTATTCATCATTTGCACACCTGGAAGTTGAAGAAGAGAGAGAGAGAGAGGAGAAGAAAAGGAGGAGTGGAGGAGATGAGGATGCTGATCGATTACGATGATGAGATCGTTCACTGAGTGGATGAGGTGCGGGCGTTCTTCCATGTGTGCACGGTGCCACACTAGGCTAGGTGTCAAAACCCCCTTTGTAATTTTAAGCATTTTTGAGATATTTTTTAAGTTTAATGCATTTTTCAAAACATTTGTTGTTAGAGGCTATGGGAGGGGGGCAAGTGATCTGCCCCATTAATGGGAAAAAATAAGAAAAACAAGCTCGAAAAGGGACAGGGGGGGAAGAAAATTCGAGGGCAGACTTGCCTCGGGGTCAACCTAGGTTGGGTTTGCCAAAAAAGAGTCAAGGGGCAGTAGTGCCCCAAGACAGGGGCGACCATGCCCAAGTAGGGGCAGTCATGCCCTAGTGAGGGGTGGCCCCACCCAGGCAGGGGTGGCAACACCCTGGGAGGGGCGGCGACACCCCGACAGGGACGGCCATGCTTTGGGAGGGGTGGCCCCGCCCAGGCAGGGGTGACGACACCCCGAAAAGGGCGACAACTCTCGGGGAGGGGTGGCCGCACCTGAAAAGAGGTGGCCACGCCTGAGAAGAAAAGAAAGTTAAAGGTGGGAAAAAGGGAAGGGAATAGTGAGAAAAATAACTCGGGGCCGACAAATAAGAGGAGATGAAATATGGAGAATGGATAATAGAGTGTTGTTGTATGGATACAACAATTTGATTGGTTGTGGATGTGAGAGAGATGGTCTGAGGTGTTGACGGTGACAATGGAGGCCATGACTAGAGCAGACCACCATGTTCTGAAGTTGGCAGGATTACGACATCTACTTCGATATCCCACAATGAGAGCACATTGAGCGCTATTGAAAGTGCTCATAGAGCGTTGGAGTTCAGAGACATCCATATTGCATCTGCCGACATGGGAGATGATGGTGACATTAGAGGATGTATGGCAGATTATGAGGCTCCCTATAGAAGGGCGACTAGTGAGTGAGCCGAGGTCTACAAAGGAGGAGTTGGATCAAACTCTGTTTGTGTTGTTTGGAAATGACAACCTTCCCATTGAGGGGCATGGGCTAGACTTGGATCGATGTTTGGAAGTGGGGGTACTAGCACTACCACTGTACTTGTGTGGATTGATCAGTGGGTTACTGTTACTAGACAAGAGTGGATGGTTCTACAACTTGAGATACATGAAGGTTATTCAACATATTGTCGAGGGGAGGGAGGGGTAGTTCACATGGGGGACATGCATACTAGCGAAGTTATACTAAGACATGCACATGGTGTGTTATTGAGGGGCACTTAGTGTGACATAGGTGACCCTATTGCAGGTGTGGGCGTGGGAGCATATTAGTGTTGCCAGGCCAAGAGTAGTCAGAGTGGGGACAAGGATGAGGCAGTGCCTATGGCCTGGTGGTATGGTTCCGAATATGGCTAGGTCTTGCATTATGAGGGCCTTTGGGTTTTAGATAGATGGAGGCGAATGATAGATGAGCTAGAGGAAGAGGACATAGTATGGAGGCCATACATGTTTCAACAGTTTACTAGGTGGAGGGCTGAGGAGGGGAGATACAGGGGTTATTTATGCACTAGGTGCTTCATAGTTGGGATAGAGCCATGTATAGTGGAGACACACAGGCCCGATCAAGTGACCAGGAAGTTTGGGATCATACAGGATATTCTATAGGGGCCAAACATGTTTCATTGGATCAGCCAAGAGCGACCATCGGGAGAGTTGATTGATCCAAGATTTTCTAGAGAGCATTGGGCAACATTGTAGCTAGTACTGTATCTAGGGAGGACTGAGGGGGATGAGGAGGCAGGAGTGACACCTTAGAATGCAAGATGGTTCCACAGTCATCGGTGGGAGAGGATTACACCAGAGGTGCCTATTACATGTGCACTTGGGTTTGGATCCAAGAATGAGCAGAGAGTGGTAGCAAAGAGGAGAGTTGGGAGGGGGAGAGCCCGGTGGAGGAGAGATCAAGAGGCAGGTAGGGAAGCAGGTCAGCAGGGCACATGAGCCACAAGACAAGTAGAAGTAGGGGCTGCAGGATAGCCAGTGAGGCTGACAAGGATGAGTAGACCAAAAAAGGAGGGAGTGAGTGGTGCAGGAGCAATGAGATGTGGAGAGGAGAGATGAGCCTGAGGTAGAGGTGGGAGTTGGAGGAAAATAGATGGGGAGTGTACAACTGAGGAGGAAACAGGAGGGGGTGGGTTCTCAATAGGATGAGGCAAAAATGATGATGAGGGAGGGGAGATAGCAACATGAGATAGGACAGGAGAGGGTAGGGACCTTAGGTCAACCCGCAAGGATAACAAGGAGGAGGAGACAATGAAGGAGAGCCCAAGTGGAGAGCAGATTCGAGTAGGTACCCAATGAGCCAGAGTTGGAGATGCACGAGGAGAGAGAGGGGGCTGAGGTGAGATGATAGACGAGGGTGGGGCGAAGGGGACAATCGAGGAGAGTTTAGGTGGTGATCAGGGTTCAACAGGAGCCAAAGAGACCAAAGATGGAGATGCACAGGAGGATGTGATGGATGTGGATGCCCTTGTGGTGGAGCCACTGGTGATGATACCGTATGTACTAGTTGAGGACCCTATCATATTATTGAGGGCGGCCCAAGTGAGGCTTTGGATGATAGAGTAGAGGCTGAGGATGGCAGAGGCAAAGGTTGTCAGACTCGGGGTCGAGGGGAGGAGGCTTCAAGCAGAGGTAGTTAGATTAGAATTCCCAAGACAAAGGGATTATGGCTTCATTGTTGACCTCCTAACCTCATAGGTACATGATGCAGAGAGGGAGAGAGATGACCTACGTAATGAGCTAGACAGGGTGACCTAGGACTGAGACAGATTATAGGCAGCGATGACTATATCATAGGGAAGGGGATAGCAGGAGTCTGGAGGGGATGGGTAGCAAGCCAAGATGGAGGAGTTGAGGGCATAGGTGATAGGGTTGGTGAGGGAGAGGACTGAGCTCCAAGCCATGGTGTTTGTGATAGAGACAAAACTTGGGGATGCAAAGTCGAGGGAAGAGGCAGTAGAGGCCCAGTTAAAGATTGCACAAAGAGAGAGGGACATGGTGCATGCAAAGGTACAGGCCTTATAGACACAGGTTTAGGTAGTGCAGGGGGAGAGGGATACTACACGGGCAGAGGCGCAGGCTATGTAGGCGGAGAGGGATATTACATGGGCATTGATAGTCACACTGCAGAGTGGTAGTGATGGACCAAGGGCAGTGGTATAGAGATTGTAGGGAGAGAGGGATTCCTCAGAGGCATGAGTAGTGGAGGAGGTGAGAGATCGACTACAGGCGGAGATTGATCAACTGAGGATGGCATAGGGGGCGTGGAAAAAGGAGAGGAGAGTCATTACGAGAGATCGAGACATATATAGATAGGAGCGGAGCATATTCCGATGTCATGCTACAGAGAGAGATGAGTATATGAGAGAGGCATCCTTTTGGATGGTTGCTATTCAGTAGGTGGTTCCATATCCGACATAGCACATGTTTCACTTTGAGCAATGGGCTCCATAGATGCTCACACCATCCCAGTCACTAGGGACATGAACCTGAGGATACAATGGCTCTCAGGTGACCATCCCTCGTAGAGGGCTGATTCCCAAGTCTCCACAAAGGTTAGATGTGGGCAACACATGGTTTGTTAGATCAAAGGGACATGATCCTAGCTATTGACAGGTGTAGGATGATATGCAATACAAAGTAGCAGAGATCAGAGCAAAGCCATAGTCCTATACTTGTACTTTATTTTTGATGATGGATGATGGATATGTTTTGTGATGTATACGATGTAGATTATTATGGAATTCATGATGGATATTGTGTTTTTTGAGATTTTTGATATGATATGCAAGAGCCCCTATTGATACTATGTGATGGATGATTTATTTATGCATGTGTATATTTATGGTTTTTATGATGGATGATGTGATGTATGAATATGCCTATATGGATTGATGTTTATGCCTATATGGATGTATGAATATGATGCATAATGATTATGTTGATGCTTAATGTGTATGATGTAGG
Source organism: Sequoiadendron giganteum (assembly GCA_007115665.2). Classification (NCBI taxonomy): domain Eukaryota; kingdom Viridiplantae; phylum Streptophyta; class Pinopsida; order Cupressales; family Cupressaceae; genus Sequoiadendron; species Sequoiadendron giganteum. The sequence goes on from CM021109.1 coordinate 194,671,696, forward strand.
ATGTATGGATGAATTATGATTATTTTAATGTGGATGATTATTATGATATGCATGATGTCTAATACTTATGATGCAGGATGTATGATGGATAATTTGCGCTTATTTCTATGTGGATGATTTATTATGATATACATGATGGTTAATGTTTATGATTAACATGATAATAAACCTAATGATATGAACTAAAGTGAATATGCTAATAAATGAATATTAAGATGCATAGAATAATTGATGAAAATTAACCTACACAACTTAAAATGATTATTTAATGCTATTTAATGAACCTAGAATGAGGATGCTATTAAGTAAAATGCAATGTGATCCTAAATGAAAATAAGGGCCTGCATAATGAGTGAAGAAGGTGATGGGTGGTGACCACATCTATCAAGAACCATAGAACTCCTAAGAAGAAAGGGGAAAGTGAAGGGGATCACCATTTGCACAATCCAAAATACTAAGTCAAGGGAAAATAAGGGATGAAGGATACATGAATGCAATGGAGGAGAAAATGAAATGCAATCCTAATGCAAGTTACCATCTTTAGAGCACTAATTTTTTCTATAGCAGAAGACACCAGATACCATGGTATATGGACCAAGGCATATTAGTGTCTAATGCATAAACAAACACAACAAACGAGAAGGCTATCCCAATACCCCAAAGTCATAATGACTTTGTTCGGGCCAAGTATTGAGATAAACACAAGTGCAAAAGGATGTCCCAACATAACACAAGACTTCATGGGTCTTGGTGGGTACTACATGGGACAACCACAAAAATAGCAAACAAAAGAAAAATCAAGATATGCTCCTATGTAAACTAGTCAAAACACACTGAGAGATTATGGCGGCCTTGACAAGTGATGATAGGGAGCTCAAATGATAAACAAAAACCAAAAGCATAAAAAAATTGCAATCAATTTCAAAACATCATTTTCCATAGGATCAAGATGATGGATGGGGTTGATGCAGTTTGTTAGGAAGGATACATCCTATTGAGACCAAAGATGAATGCTAAACTAAAAGATTGATAATGACGTAGGATATTCGCAAACTGATTAAACCTCACAACACAAATGGATTCTATTTGTGAGATATCAACAAGATAAGGATATACCTTGAAAACAAGACACAAGACTGACTCACCCTAAAGACCTAGGGGCTCGAGGGTTGATCAAAGATCAGCCTTGCCTACGTGAAAGCGTAGAGCCCTCGTAGCTCAAGAAAAGACCATGATAAAAGCGAAAAGAAGATGATGAAGACATATGATGGAAGACAATGATCAGATAGAATGACCACAAAGAAAAACAAAGAAAAGCCCCAAGGGCAGATCAAATGATCAGCCTTGCCTACATGCAAGCATAGGGGCAGCGTAGTTCAAAAAGGACGAAAGACCAACGATGAATAAGATCGAAAAGTGGATAATGGTGATGGATGATGAAGGACAAAATGGCCCGGGGGTGGATCAAGTGATCGACCTTGCCTACGTTAAAGCACAAGGGCAACGTAGTTCACCAACAACAAACAGACGAAAAAAGACAAAAAATAGCCCCGGGGGAAGATCAACTGATCGGCCTTGCCTACATCAAAGCATATGGGCAATGCAGTTCACCAAGGACGAAATGGGAGGTAGATGGAGAGGAACACGATGAATGATCCTAGATGGAGACAACCATACTATCGAGGTGACACACAAGCTCAAATTAGGATAGAAGTTAGGATGTTGGATAGCGGATGATGTTCTTCCAATGCTCAACCAAAGATATACCAAGCGACCAGATGATGTAAGTGGATGCGAGGATAGGATTGATAGGATGATAAGGATATTGAGATTTGGATGGATAAATCATAAAGCAACTAGGACGCGAGGTAGATAATGATTAAGCCCTATAGGAAAGGCACTTGTTGCTAGGTTTTCAACAATCATACATATCCAAGGCGCCACGTAGGGGTGGTTTTCACCATAGGATGAATTATTTATTTTTACTATTTTTAATTTTTTTTATTTTTTGATTTTTTAATTTTTTTGGATAATTTTTTACTTTTTTTTTTTTGTATTTTTGAGATTTTACCAGGAAGGATACCCTGACTGACCTAAGTATATAATTTATTCAGATGTATGATGTTGATGGGTTCTTCCAGGGGCTCTCCTTCAGGTGTAGACAACCTGTATGATCTAGAACCATATTTGGTGGTGATGACATACGGGCCTAACCAATTAGCTTCAAACTTACCTTTCTTATCTCGATCTTGCCAATTTCGCTGATTTTCTTTGAGGACTAAGTCGCCAACATTGAATTGATGAGGGCATAACTTCTTATTGTAGCTTCTCTTGAGCCGATGTTGATAGGATTATAGATGGTTGTAGGCCTTGACCCATTTTTCATCCAGTAATTCCAACTGTGCAAGCCGTGCCACCTGGGTGTCTTCATCAGCAATTAGATTCTTCAGAGACATTCGAAGTGAGGGGATTTCCACTTCGATCGGAAAGATAACTTCGACGCCATAGACTAGTGAGTATGGGGTAGTTCTAGTGGGGGTGCAGATGGATGTGCGGTAGGCCCAAAGGGTAGGATGGAGGTGGAGATGCCAATATCGACCAGCATTGTTAACCATTTTCTTAACGATTTTGATCAATGTTTTGTTGGTTGCCTCTGCTTGACCATTACCCTAGGGGTAATAGGGAGTAGACCGATGATGTTGGATATGATAAGTTTCACAGAGGAATTTCATGCACTTATTTTTGAATGGATTTCCATTGTCAGTGATGATGGTGGAGGGGATTCCATACCTGTAGAGGATATGGTAGAGGATGAACTTAGATATCTGAACACCGGTGATTTGAGTGAGTGGTATGGCTTCCACCCACTTGGTAAAGTATTCAGTGGTTGTGATGATGAACCTGTGACAGTCAGAGGATGGAGGGTAGATCTTGCCAACCAAGTTGAAGCCCCATTGTGAAAATGACCAAGGTGTTGTGATAGGCTATAAATCTTGTGTCGGGGCATGAATCAAATATGCATGTTGCTAACAAGGAAGACACCTTTTGACAAACTTGCAAGCATCATGTTCCATAGTAGAATAGTAATACCTTTCTCTTAGAATCCTTTTGGCTAAGGCCATACCATTAGAATGGGCCCCAAAAATACCACTATGCACTTTTGCTAATGTAGTGCGAGCTTCGGTCTCGTTTAAACACCGGAGGAGGGTTACATCATACCCATGTTGATAAAGCATATCACCGATGATGGTGGAGTGGGCTATGTGTTGGATACAAGATTTTTGTTGGTTTCTTGTGAGGTCAGATGGTAGGGTGTTGTTACGAAGATAAGTGTAAATGTCTTGGTACCAGGGGATTCAGGACCTACAATGTCACATACCATTTCACTCTCAGGGAAGTTATATGTAGGAATTAATAGTTGTTCTACGAGGAAATCACATTCAGTATGATCTCTAGGCATGTACAGGAGGGAACCAATGGTGGCCATGGCATCAGCTGCTTTATTTTGTATCCTGGGGATTTGGTCGAACTGGATGGAGGAGAAATATTTCTTGAAGTCATCCACCATGTGTTTGTAGGGTAACAGCTTGTCATATTTTGTGAGGAATTCATCATTATTTTGCTTGATCACCAGTTGGGAGTCACCAAAGACGTGCAAGTGTGAGATACACCATTGAACGACAATCTAAAGGCCCGTGAGGAGAGCTTCATACTCAACAATATTGTTGGTGCAAGGAAAATCCAGTCTGAATGATTTGTGTATGTAATCACCTTGGGGGGTGACAAGCAAGATGCCTATTCCTGACCCATTGTTAGTGTGGGATCCATCAAAATATAATGTCCATGTGGTGGCTTCCAAAATTGAAAAGACCCCATCTAGAAAATCTATCTCTAAAGGATAGGCATCTACCAGTGGAGTATCTGCTAATTGATCCGCAATGACTTGACCTTTGATTTCTTTGCGATCTACATACTCTATGTCAAATTTACTTAGTAGCATGACCCATTTAGCCATGCGACCTGTCAATGTTGTTCTTGATAACATATATTTTAGCAGATCAAATTTGGAGATTAGCTTAACCGAATGACTAAGCATGTAGTGTCTGAGTGTGTGGGAGCTAAAGATGACAGCTAGGTAGGCCTTTTCCATTGGAGAATAATTGAGCTCATAACCGACCAAAGTCCTACTAATGTAGTAAACTAATCGTTCTTTGGAGGATTCATCATGTTGTGCCAATAATGCCCCCAATGCCACGAAAGTAGCTGAAATATAAAGGAGGAGGGGCTTTCCTGGGATAGGTGGCATGAGAATAGGTGGATGAGCCAAGTATTCCTTAATCTGATCAAAACCAAGCTAACATTATGGGCTCCACTTAAATGCAGTGTCTTTCTTCAGGAGGTGTGTGAACGACTGATATTTGTCAACAAGTTGAGCAATGAATCTGCAGATGGACTGGAGCTTACCCTGTAGACTTCTTAGCTATTTCAAGGTGCGGGGTGGGGGAATTTCCATGATTACCTTGACCTTACTAGGATCAAATTTGATTCCTCTATGGGAGACAATGAGCCCTAGGAGATTGTCGACTGTGACACCGAAAACACATTTCTTTGGATTGAGGCATAGCTTGTATCGTTCCAGATGTTCAAAGATATTTTTAAGGATGGCGGGATGCTCTTCCCTTGTTCTTGACTTTCCTAATATATTGTCAACATAGTCTTCCATTATTATATGGATGAGGTCGTGTAAGATAACCGTCATAGCCCATTGGTAGGTTGCCCCCACATTCTTGAGGCCGAAAGGCATGACATTATAGTAAAATGTTCCACAAGGTGTCATGAAGGTAGTCTTGTGCTAGTCCTCAGGGGAAATTTTGATCTAGTTGTAGCCGAAGAAACCATCCATAAGGGATAGCATCTCATATCCTGCGGTGAGGTCGACCAACATATCAATATTTGGTAGAGGGAAGTTATCTTTGGGACAAGATTTATTAAGATCTCAAAAGTCTGTACAAATTCTGATGTCTCCGCTAGGTTTAGAAACTGGGACTATATTGGAGATCCAATCAAAGTAGTTAATCAGTCGGATGAACCTTGCTTCTAACAACTTTTTCAATTCTTTCTTAACCAATAGGGCCAATTGAGGGTGCATTTTTCTGAGCTTCTATTTAACAAGTTTTGCATCGAGGTAGACATCTAGGTGATGTACCACCAAAGTTGGATCAAGGCCGGGCATGTCTGAGTATGTCTAGGAAAATTTGATGATTCCTTCTTTGAAGAGGTTAGTGATGGTATAGTTTTCTTCTTCTGATAGTGCCTTAGCCACATAAGTGATCTTGGGGTTTTCTTTGATTCCCAAGTTTACTACTTGTGTTTCTTCGATCAAGATGGATGATCAACTGAATAATTGAGTTCCTACGAGGGGAAGATGAACATACCCATCTTCTAGTGCCTCTTCAAGATTTTCACTAGCAGATACGCCCTTTTTTTTTACTATTTCATAGTCACAAAGTGCTTCAGGGAGGTTTTCACTAGGTGACCTATTTGGATTTTATTTCTTTTTATTTTTGCGGCTAGGGCGTTCATCTTCCCCCAATCCCATGAGATATACATATTGGTCCACTGAGGGAAAGGTGTTGGGAGGTGTGGTACCTTGTAGGTCATAATCTATAAGTTCAGGGTGTTTGATAGATAAGGTGATGGTACAAATGGATAGACATTCAAACATGGCAGGGAGGTCAACATGATCTAGGTCATAGTATGCGTGAATGATAGATTCCTCCTCCGGTATGTCTTCGAGGGAACCTTCATCCACACTAACATTATTGAAGGTACTAGATGATGTCAAGGGGCCTTTTGTTTTTGGTCATAGGCCAATCATATCTTCTTCGGACGTATGGATGCTTCTACGGGTTGTTGTTTTCCTTGCTCTTCTATACTGAGACCTCTACCCTGGTAGTTGCACTTTTCAATGAACTTAGAAACACACAGATAGATCTCTTGGAAGTATTCTATGAGGGCATGATGGGTCAGCTTCTTCTCTGTAAACCCATTGATTGATATCTTCTTCCATTTGATCCTGCAGGGAACCCAAATCTCTAAATGTTGTTGAGCCCATGTTCTTAGAAGTGAGTGTGAGTGTCTTCTCTTCTGCTTTGGAGGAAGATTGAGAGAGTTGAACATATGTATGTGGTGAGGGTGGCATGGTTTCCATGCTCAATGTTGTACGCAATTCATACTCACCACACCCCTTGTCAATGATCTGGACCTTAGTGATGGTGGAGTCAGGTGTGGATGATGGCATGGATGAAGAGATGGATGATGTGGTGTTTAATGTGTTGGTGGATGGATGAGAATCAGATGTTTGGGATGCCCCCATTTCTACGACATGGCAGTAATGTGAATGTGGAAAGGAAGCTTCTGGGGCATGAAAATATTCAAATGGCTGAGGGTCAGCCTATATGGTTACTTCCATTCCTTGAAATGGGAACTTCAAACATTGATGGTAGGTTGATGGGATAGCTTGCATAGAGTGAATCCATGGTTGACCAAGGAGGATGTTCTATGAAAGTTATAGGTCCAGAACATGACACATAGTATACTGTACAATGGGACCCACCTAAATAGGAAGACAAATAGTGCCCTCAAAATCTCTTTCTGCATTATCATATGCCTTAATGGTAATAACCTGATTGTTTAGGTCAGCCTGGGTATATCCTACCTGTTGTATAAAATTTAATGTACAAATATTTAGGGTTGAACCATTATCTACCAGTGCCCTTTTCACTTTATGACAATTCACCCCGACCTCAAGGTGAAGGGGACGGTTATGAATTAAATCAAGGTGTGGCATGTCCTTTTGACTGAAACCTAATTGGTAGGTTGTGGAAAAATTTCCTACCAATGCTTGGAACTATGTGGGATCAATATCGTCAGGGACTTGGGTGTTTTGTAAGGCTTTATGTAAGATGTATTGATGTACGAGGAAAGACCTAAGCAGATCTAGGATAGAAATCTGAGCTGACGTCTTACCTAAGTGATCAAGGATGTTATATTGTGAATTGATAGATGGCTATTGGGACTATGATGCAGGTTCAATGGGTGGTAACAACACATTGTGGATCCTTTCCTTTGATGCGTATCATGGATACACGTGGCTCCACTTGTTCTACATATATGACCACACCTTGGTAATTGTATGGCACATTTTTATAACTAATATTATTTGTGTTGCTATTTTGATTATTGTTGTTGCTAGGGCCAAGATTGGAGTTGGATGTACTGGGACCTTGATTATGCTTAGGAAATGCATTTTGATATATTTGGAGCTAAGAATTGGATGAAGATGCTGTGTTAGCATCCACATGAATTTCACCCTGATCTATGAGACTCTGAACGTAAGTTTTTAGACCTTGAAATTTATCCAATGTGTGCGCCTTGATCTTGTGAGAGTCACAATACTCGTTCTCTTTGGACCAAGTCAGCTTGGGTTTGGATTCATCAAGGGGCTTGGTTACAAGATAAGTGATGGGTTAGTTGGCTTGCAGGAGTTTGTTAAACATGACGCTAAGGGGTTCTCCAAACTGAGTGAATTGTCGTTTATTCCCCCCTTGGTTGTTTTGGTTTGACTGTTGTCGGGGTGCTCCTTGGGGCACAAATATGGCATTCAGGATTGATTGTTGTTGTTGAGGAGGATATTTTGTGAGGTGGTAGCCACCAGAACTTGTCTGGTGTCAGTGAAACCATCATTGACAACATTATTATTTTTATTCCAATTTCAAGGTTTATCCCCAGAGGATTTCTCTTTATCAGAATTGAAAATATTGACTTGCCCTTTAGCAACAAGGGCTCGTTCCAGGATGGGACCCTTCTCCACGAGTGCCGCAAAGGTGGTGATGTAGTGGAGTTGGAAGTTGTGAGCCATGTTCGGATGGGAGTTTTTGATGAACAATGTAACCATGTATTTTTCCTGTAGTGGGGACTTCAACCGGCTGGCTAAGGCTCGCCATCTTTGCAGATAGCTTGCAAAGGTCTCTCCATCACGCTATTTTTATTTCAGGAGGTCAAGCGTGTCAATGTCCTCCAGATTAAAAGAGAAGTGAGAGACAAATTGTTTCGATAGTTGTGCAAAGTATTTGATGGATCCTTTTTGAAGGCCCATGAACTAGTTGAGGGCGACCCCCTATAGGCTCTTAGGGAACAATCAGATGAGATAGTTGTCATTGTGCATGACCTCTTGGAAATGGACATAAAACTCTTATAGATGCACTTTGGGGTCCTTGGTTCCCTTGTACTTATTGAATTTTGGGATCTCAAAGTGCTTGGGAAAGGGAACCAAGGAGATGGAGGGATCAAAAGGATAGGGACAAATGTCCTCAAACTTGAATGACTGCTTGCCCATCCCAGCCTATAAATCTTTCAATGTAGCTTTAACTTCTTCCAAGTCCTTGTTGATGGGTGATGTAGGAGTTGGAGTAGGCTGATTGTATGGATAGTATTGTGGGTATGATAAGGATGGCACCACCACAGTTGGATCATAGGCGGGTTGAGATGCATACAAATGCGTTTATTGGTTTTGATTGGTATAAGGGGATTGCAAATTGATGTGTGGTGGATAGGAGGATGACAGATTGTGATGAGTGGAAGCCACTTGTTGGTAGGGTGGTTGTTGCTGGTAGTAAGAAGCAGGCAAAGCACCTTGTTGTTGTGTAGGATTGGATAATACAAAGAGGTAGGACCCCCATGTTGATGTGACAATGGTTGTTGGTAATAGGGGATGGAAGGTGCACCTTGGTGGTAGGTTTGTTGTTGTTGAAGATAAGGTGGATAAGATTGGTATTGTTGTGCAATGGTGGGCTGCTGTGTGACTATGGGGATGGATTTGATGGCTACTGGTAGGGATGATTCTATGACTTTGGAGGATTGGTTTGAGGTGGCAGTTGGGTCCATATTTGATTTTGAACATTCTGATGAGGATTCAAATTGAGGTGGGATGGAGCAGTGTATGTGCTGGACGGATGATAAAGGTATTTTGTAAGTGGATTATTTTGCGTTTGCATAGGGATATGTATATGCTGCCGTGGAGGTCACTGATGTGTATGTTGTTGGTGAGGTGGGTGAGATGGAATATGTTGTTGCTAGGGGATTGCTACTGAAGTGCCATGTGGTAGTTGTGGCTGCAAGGATGTTGTTTGTGTTACCTGATGTAGTGGTTGCGTAGGAGCCAAGATGTTTTGTTGTGGGATGGAAATGTTGTGTTGGGTTTGTTGCTAATGAGGTGGTAAGGATGAGGCAACAACAATAGTAGTATGTTGAGGGGTGTTTGTAATGAAGTGGATTGATGGGGATTGGTAGGAGGCTGCTGAAATGTAGGTGGCGGTAAGTTGTTAGTGGGTGCAGATCCTAGAGGTGGCATTGATGCAAGGGTAGGTATGCCCCCAATATTGATAGGTGGTTGACTAGGATGTTGAACTGGAAGTGGTGGAGCGAATGGGATGTAAGATGGCATGTCATAGGCATAGGGATCATGATGCTTGGGTTGTACTGTAGAGGTTGCAGTTGGGAGACGAGGATAACTAACAACTTGATGTAGTAGAACATTTCCAAACTCAAGATTATACCAATTCTCTATTGGTGGTTCTTCGGGGGCATATGAGTTGCCTAGGATATTTTGTGAAGTTTGTGGATCGATGGGTGCAGGAAGAGTGTGGGCACCAATATATTGTGACACATCAAAATCGGATGGTGGTTTGACACCTCTCATGACTAGAGTGGCAAGGATCTTATCCCCATGTTCGTTGAGGAGAGGATCTATCATTTGGACATTGATGGGGTCGTTAAGGTACTCATCAATGGTGACTTTGGGCTGGTTAACTATGTTCTCATCACTGAGTGGTGTGGTGTTTTGGATGTCGATATTGGATTGGGATGAGGCGCCATTATGGGGATCTTGCGGACTGGTTGGAACGTTATTAGGATCTTGTGGGATGTTTGGTTGTGAACCTTGGGTCTGTTTGTCTGCCATTTGATTTTTTTCTTGTGAACGGGTCTGAACGAGCATGAACGTGCAAAACAACTAAGTGATCTAAGGTGCTACTAAGCTTCTAAATGATGATCTAGATGATGATTTAGATTGATTGGTTGGATAAGATTGTGTTGGATGATAGATTGATTGATAGGATACATGATGAATCAATTGATTGGATGATTGGATTTGATTGGATTTGATCGATAAGATGATTGATAGGATTGGATGGAATCGAATTAAAGATCAAATGATTGGATGATTGGAAGGGTTTCTAAACTAGGTTCAGAGATCACCCTAGGTGATGTAAGGTGTTGATTGATCAGCTTAAAGGATGAGTTGATGATCACAACACCGAATCCACGTTGAGATGGAAGGGGATTGATAGGGCCAAGGATGATGATTGACTTAGGATGGATAGCGATCCTAAGAGGATGTTCAACGATGATGATCAGGTTCAAGCACCTAGGTCAATTCGGATAATAACTTCAAATGAAGTTTAGAGGATTCGTATTGAGAGAGTGATGATGAACAATTCCACCTAGAGATTCTCTAAGAGTGTCTATAAAATGCGAGTGATGACTGAATGACTTTTGGAAAATGTAAATGGACTAAAGGATGAATTATGAGTGAACGAATGAGGATGAAATTGTTTAGATCACAACAAACGACAAGGTTTTAGGTCCCCAATTGTTTGGGCTTAGGCGAGGTTGACTACACAAAATAGAGAGCCAAAGATGTTGATTTTACTGTAGAGAGGCATGTGTGCTTGGGTGTGGCCACCCCTGCTAGGGCAAGGTTTCCCCTGCTAGGGTTTGGTCGCTTGACTAGTTTTTGAAATTTTCTAAATCAAGAATGAGACCAAACAAGCCTGATGGATGGTGAAACAAACTTCCTAAATGATAAAATGAGTTCCCTGAATGGAAAAATGGATTCCCTGAATGAAAAAATGGATTCCCTGAATGATGAATGGGTTCCCTAAATAGTAAAACGATTTCCCTGAATGATAAAATGGGTTCCCCAAATGATGAATGACAAAACAAACCTTCTAAGTGGATGAATGGGTTGATGGAATGGGAGAATGAACTCTCTAAATGGAGGAATGGGTTTACAAAATGACATAATGGATGCTCAAAATAGGGGGAACAAAATGATGGAATGAGGTAGGGGATTCTAAGAAATGACCTGTTTTGGGCGTGGCTGCCCTTGCTAGGCCCTGGTCACCCCTCAGGTGAAAACAAGGATAAAAAATGGCTGATTTTGGTGTAGAGGGGAGTGGATTCCCGAGCGTGGCCACCCTTGCTAGGGTAAGGTCGCCCTTGCTAACAAACCTAAACTTGACTTAGGTAAAAACAACTATGGAAAAGGATTAAAAATACTTCAAACAACAAGCAAAATGGCAAAACTAACTTGATTTGTAACATATGGACTGGTTTTACATAGAAAAGATAGTTCAAGAAGCACAATAATAAGATTAGTAAGAAAGGTATGGCTAACATAGTCCTCTAACTAGGATAAACAAGGTGATCTAGGGAGCCCTCGATATATGCTTAGTACGTGAGGCACACTCTGTGAACACTAGTCCATCACAAGCGTGAGTCGGGAACCCCAGCGAGATACTGAAAGGTTCATACCAACTCTTCATGTCTATCTAGGTATCACCCTAGCTTCGATACTCCACCAATTACGACGCGACTGGATTGGGGTACAACTTTAGCCTCCCCCCTTTATATACCTCGCCAATACACGTGGTTGGGGTCATCCCTTGGGGTGATGAAATCCCCAAGTAGGTCCCACTAAAAGAAGATGTTAATTTTTTAGCTACTCCCCAAGCTCACACGAAGTGCAAGGGGAAAGTTTGAATGATTCCCACCCCATTGGGTAACACAAAGAACTAAGTAAACTATGATTTCTCTTCACCTAGGATTGCCAAATGGAACAAGGGGATTAGATACATCGATAACTTACTTTTCAGACGAGGCAAGAAAATTCTTTGACCCCCTACTTAGTCTATGTGCCTAATTAGTGTAAAAAAAAAAGAAATCAAAACAACTAAATAAGGGTCTTGGTCCTCTCGTTCTGCAAGAAACAAGTTAGTAGTTTTTCCACCGTTCTTCGTCAATCATAAAATTCCTGCACAAACATTAGTATAAAACCCTTCACAATCACCAACAACACACGTTAGGGGGTCAATATTAACAAAATGATAGAAAATAGAGTTTAAGAAATGCACTAAAACACTATTTTTACCTTTTGTCTCAACTTGGCCACCTCTGCTAGTGAAAAAAAAGAGCTGAAACACTGGTTCTAATGTAGAGAGGCGTGTGTGCTCGGGTGTGGCCGCCCCTGGTAGGGCAAGGTCACCCCTCTGAGTGAAAACATAGAATTTATGGTGCTGGTTTTCTACAGACAGGCGTCCCTGAAGGACCCTGTCACCCCTCGGGTCAAACAAAGGGCTAAAAATGATGACGTTGCTGCAGAGGGGCGTGTGTGCCCGAATGTGGCAACCCTGCTAGGGCAAGGTCACCTTTCTGAGTCACCTAAACCTTAAAAAATGCAAATAACAACAAGCTTTAAAAGAAACAAACCCGTTTGTGTGGCCCACCAGGCGTGCCAGAAATGTGATCAGGTGAAATCTACTAGTCTAAAAATGCTAAACAAATAGAATGCAAGAGAAGAAAATGACACCTAATACCTCAAAATTGGGTTGCATTGAACACAAATAAAGAAAGATAAATACAACAAGAAGATAATATACCTTCTCCCTTGTGTTGATCCTTGGTTGGTCCTTGATGATGCTTTAAATATGCACTCCTTGATGGAAAACTTGTGATGGTAATGGTAGTTGGATAATAAATGAGGATGGATAAATGCAATAATGGCTAAGATACAAGATGCACAATGTAGGTGAATTGCAATAACAATGGCTAAAATTGCTAAATGGCTTGAGAGCATAAATTTGGTAATAATGCATGAAGGTCCTTTAATGCATGTAAGAAGGGGTATTTATAGAAGAATTTGAATTTTCTAGAGGATTCAACGGTCAAGATTGAGCCACCATTGCCAAGATGGAGGGCTATGGTGAGTTGAAGACTCACAAGCCATCACATCTTGCCATGTGGCAGATGAAGTGGCCAAGGACATGGTGAGATGGATAGAGTACAAGGCGACATGAAAAAGCCCATGTGGTCCCAAGGTACTTACAAGTACCTAGGGATGGGAGAGGATTTCCCCAAAAAGGTATTCCTTGTCCCCAAGTAGGGCTGAAAGTGATAAGTGAGAAATTTTAGAAATTCCACTCTTGTCACCATGGGGATTGAAGATGGCCTTGGAGAAATAAAAGTGAATTTTTAGTTCACTTTTTGGAAGAAACCAATGGGTAAGACAAGATTCCCCTAAAAGGGGTCCTTGTCCCATGGGTACAATGTGACCTTTGAGAGGTCATGGGGAAGACAAATGCATGGGGGAATAAGTGTGAATTTTTAATTCACATGGGGAAGAGGTCAACACAAAAGAGGTAAGTGGTACCAAGAAAGGTTGACTTAAAGACATGCTAGAAAAGGTAAGTGATTAGGATTAGGATTGTGCAAACATGTAATTATGCTAATTAATGATGATTAGAGGCAAGTGGATAGATATGGAGGATGTGACATTAATCCTAATTAAGGATATGCACATCTTAATGAAAGATTAATTAAATTAATCCAGATTAGTGAAAGGGTTATGGAGGATGGGACAATGAGAGAGAAAGAATGAATTTAAAATTGAAGAGGATCATAATTGACTAAATTAAATAAATTGATTGATTTATTTAATTTAGAGAGGAAATGGTAAAGGATAAAGTATTTAATTAAATACTTTTGGGAACCTTAGGGAAAGGGGATAATATTAATTAAGTATGTCATTTAATTAATATAGATGGATTAGATGAATAAATGATGAGATTATGACCATATAGAAGTGGTCAAATTTAGGTGTTTACACATGTATCATATGTATTTTTTTAGAACACAATTAAATGTATATGTATTAAATATTCAAGTACTTGTCGTGCCTGATCGATGGCTCTACCAATGTCACTAAGATCACGAGAATCCAAGGACATCGTAGTGGGATTTGTAGCATGTACAATATCAGTGCCAAAAAGAAGTTGAGTATATGCACCATGGAAAACATCAGGTGCCATAGTAACCTGAGCAATGTGATCTGTAACATCCTGATGACCTGGAAAAGCTAAAGGATCGATAGAAACATTATGCACATGGGATCCTGTAGGCTGCTCTAGAATATCCTCTAGAGTTGCCACCTCGTGGCTCGAATGTGTACTAGGATATCGCTGTCTAATAACTTCCTGTACACTGTCAAGAGAGATCCGATGGTCCTCATTGATGACCTGATATGCTGCTAGTAAATCCAAAAATAAGACTCTACATAGATTACACAAAGGCATGTGATTCATATGCTTGATATCTGGAGGAGTAGGTAGATCGACATGAATAAATGGATCATAAGATGTTGATGTAGCCTCTGTGGGAGGAAGGCTGATTCAGGGGTGTAATAAGTATCTACCAACTCGATTAGATGACATTTGATCAATCTGTATCGTAATAGAGGCAATGTTATCAATAATCTGGGATTGAGTGGAGCATGTTGTTGACTCCCTTGTTGCTGCCAACTCCACACATTTTGGTAAATCGAAAAGGTTTGGGCCAACTAATGCCCTTTTGTCTATAGGCGGTGGAAAATATGGACATCTAAACTCTGGTTTGTTAGAAAAAAGGCCTTTACCTTGGTCAACATGCTCAGGATGAGATGTGTAGTCCACATCTATCTATAAATGAAATTTTGCATATAACTGTTTGACAAAATATGCTGGCAACTCATCATTGTGAGGCCATCTATGATACACTGCCAACCATCTAGGGTATATGAATAGTGCAACAAGAGGATCTACACACCTCCTAACGACATATCCTTTAATTCTATTTTGTCCTCTATAATGAAGGAACATGGTTTACACATTTTCGGTTGAAACTAATTTGGCAACTTCTCTATAGTTCATTGTAGCAGTAACACTACTAACAAGAGACAAATAAAATTGCTCAATTTTGATCTCATCATAAGGGTTGAATGATCGAATTGTCTCGATCATTCGATGAATCTCATCTCTAATAGTGACTAATCTATCTCGATTAACCAAATTGGGGGAGTTGTGAATATTTTTCTCTAAACATTTTAGAGTATAATATAATCTATTAATACTATCTTGATATAGATTTGATCTATTTTGAGCCTCTTGATTAGAATGAGGGGAATGGTGAGATCCTTCATCGTCCATGATATATATAGATGTATATGTAAATCTAGAGATCTGCATATCATTAAAACAAAAATATACATTCAATGTTAAACTTGAATTTAAATCAAATTTCAAAACTAAAACAAATATATAAATTTAAAGTACAATCTTTTCAAGTTTCAAAAGTAAAACATTTTTAACTTTAAATATATCTAATTTGAGATAGTTCAAGTTATATCTATCTCTATGTTCAATAATTCACCATGTCTACAACTTAGATAACATAAGAAAATTGACAACTCCAAAGAGACTTTTAATACATACATACATTATATATATGTGTGTGTGTGTGCACATGTGCATGTGTATATGTGTATGTATATATGTACATTAAATATATCTCTAGAGGTAATCAAAACATCAAATGTATGTTTGGAACACAAATGGAAATGATAATAGATTTACCTAAGAAAAATGGAATTTTATAAAAGTTGCAAAAATGGCTTTGAACCCTTTATAATTAAAAACATTTAAAAATTCTATGTGATCCCATTAAAGATAGATTGGGAAAGAAAATTAGACCATCAATTCATTAGATACAAAACATAAAATTAACCATTAATTATATTCAAGAATCTCACAATAGCAATCAAGTACATTTTCAATGCATAATAATAGAAATCTAGTTTCAATTCCTTGTATAATTTAGTCTTGTCAAAGCTTTCCTATACATAAATTATCATTTTATCTCTAAAAATATTCTCACATTTTAGGGCGAAGCTCATACTCCAATCTAAATTTAACATTCAAAGCTCATGGTTTATAGAAAATCTCATTAAATTATAGACAAATTCATGCATTGTGGTTTCAATGCAAGAAACACAATTCTTATCATGTTTTGATTCATGATCAATTATTTGTTCAAGCTAGGTTTCATAGTTCAATTCACAACTCAAAGCTCATAGTGCAAGATTACAATTTAATAAACTCATTTGTAATTTAAACTTATCAAAATTCTCTTCCAAAAAATGGGACTAGAGTAAAAATTCCCTTAAAAATCTATCACATATCTATATATACGTGTATGTACATATATGTGTATGTGTGTACATATACATCTATATATGTGTATGCACATGCATATATGTGTATGTGTGTATGTACACATGTGTACATACATACATACATGTGTATGCATATATATACATACATGTACACAATGTACATGACATATGTCTATATGTGTATATATGTATATATAGATTTATGTATGCATAAATATATATATGTACATGCACACAGACACATATACGTGTACATATATTTATACATACATACTCAAGTATGTACATACATACACATGTATTCACACGTGCATGTACATGTATGTACATATACACGTACATACATACATACATACATACATACACACATACACATATATGCATTATACATATACACACATACACATATACATGCATGTACATACATACACACATACACATGTATGTATATATGCATACATACATGCATACACATATACACATACACACACATATACATACATACATTTACATTTACATGTACATACATATATGCATGTATGTATGTACATACACACATACACATACATACATATATATGCATATGTATACATGCATACACACATACACATGTATATAATACAAACATACATACATGTACACACACATACATGTACACACACATATATGTACAAACATACACACATGTACGTGCATTATATGTACATGCATACACAAATACACATATATGTACACACATGTACATACACATATGTATACATACATGCACGTGCATCTAGTGAACTAGAAATTTGGGGTTTTCAATTTTGGGTTTATAGATACAATGAAGAATAGAAAAAACAATGCATTAAATATTAGAGGCCAATAACTGAAAGACGGTTCTATATTGATAGGGATTCACAATTAGGATAGTAGTCATAAAAATCTTGCAGCTTCTCCACCCAAAGTGTGGTATACCATCCTATTCTAGGACATTTATTTCAAATTTATTTTAGAACCATAGCTATTAGGAAGGTGTTGTAGACTTTTCCTAAAATATTTAATATTTTATAAAGCTGCAATCCATTTTGAAATGGAATACCACACTTTATTGAAGTATTTTGAAGTGTTGTACACATTCACACTAGGTATGCCATTTCAAAATGGATTGCAGCTTTATAAAATATTAAATATTTTAGGAAAGGCATGTACAACACCTTCCTAATAGTTATGGTTCTAAAATAAAATTTAAATAAATTTCCTAGAATAGGATGGTAATAGGAGAAGCTGTAAATATCACATGAATAGAAAACAATTGGATATTTTTTTCTAAAAGTTGTCTTATTTGTAAGTTAACTAGTAGGGAGTTTAGAAGCTAGATGTTGGAAGCTGGAGAGTGACTTCAATAAAGCATTGGGGTTTTATAATGTGATTGAAAATGATATTTTATATATTTTGGAGACCTTAAAAGGTCTAGATTGCAAGAAATGAACAATGATTCAAAATTACATATCAAGGGAGGGTATGATCTTAGTCCTTGAAATGTGAAAAAAGATGAAATACTAAAACCTACCCTCTCAGGGGAGGTACAATGTACTTTTTTTTTGGACATTTAGAGGTCTAATTTTAGGAGAAGATTGAAATCCTCATAGTTTTGTGACTAAAGAGCATAACTCTTTAAATAGTTCTTATATTTTCTCTAATTTTCTAGGCGCCTAAAATTTTTTAACCCTATTTTATAAATCATACTTTTTATATTTTAATATAATTTAGGTGGCCTCCACATTTCATTTATAAAAAATAATAATAGAATTATTTTATACAAAATTGATTATAATAAATTAAACTAAGAAATCATCTAATCTGATCTATCCAACTAACAAGTTGTATGCTTGTAATACTTGGCGAATTTGTATTCTTGATTTGTTATCAAAATACTAATGGAGTCCTTATGATATCTTATGGTTCTATATCTATTCAATCTAGAGCTCATATGGGCTAATTGTAGATAAACTCTGATAGAGGTGTCAACTAACTAGTGTCATGTCCTAAAAATCTAGCAGAAGGGAAGTAGTTTAGGATAACCTTTAATGCAAAATAGGTAAGTTTTTGAGGGCTCTAAGGTTACAAAAAAATGCTTCAATTCATGAAGAGGCCATGAAAAATGAAGGACGAAAGGATTGATGAGGTGTAGTAGATTGTAAATGGGATGTTACTAGATTGGGAAGGTAGACTTGGTCATTGCAAACCAAATAAGAAGGCAAAAACCACATATTTTTATTTTTCATTGAAATGTAATGAAATCACTAGTCTAAAAAATTGGATGGTTTATAATTGTTATGAAAAAATGAAAGTATCATATCAAAAAAATAATTGTTTGGATGAGATAAAAAAACATCACATTGAAAATAGAATTGCAAGGGAAGTTACAAAGTGGTACTAGTGGTTGTGAAAATCACTAAGGTAGTTGCATAATTGTCACCTAGTGAGAGATAATGGTTTTTCTAGAGTGGAAAAATATTTATAATTTGATTAGAAAAATCTTGGGAAAAAATACAATAAGGCAAGGGAATGTCATAGGGTCATGCTAAGGATTTGTAATGATGGTTCTAAAATATAGGACTCAATAATATGGAACGCCAATGACATCATATAATTTAGTATTATGGTTTGACTACTTCATGTTGATATTTATTTATTCATGCATGGGAAGACATGGTGGCTGCTCACTGCTATCTGCATAGGTTACAAAAGCCTCTCTATGTATACACCTTATACCTATGCTAAACATGTAACATCACTCCTGAAGGTCACTGCTAATTTGTAAATTATTGGATCAAATTGATTAACTAAGGCATCTCAAGGTTTTTTGAAATTGAAGAGTTTAAGATATTTATATATATATTCTATCAAGGATTGAGATCTTTTAGATTTATCATATATATCACTTATTCAGTGATGATATGGTGTGTGACTTATAGTAAACTATACTGAAATTGTGTAAGGAAAGAAAAATAGATGAAAGTGAAATGTTACTACATGTGTTGTCAATCAACTTTGGGAACAAGTATTCATGGTGCTATATGCATCAGCCGATGAAGATCTTAAACAAATGAGGAATTTAATTTTTTTTCATCTTATGACTTATAAATATGAATCACTAGTATTCATGATGTAATTTGAATGCATTTGGCACTAGGGCAAATGAATTATGCTATTCTATTTTGTAAGAAACTTCATTTATTAGTTAGACAGAGCTATCAATGTTTTTAGGTTGTCCCAGGTTGTATTGTTTTGAGGGATTGTGTATATTTGCATTTGTTCAGGAATGCAACTAGAAAGGATCTTACCTTGTTGAGTGCATTCATGGGGTCAATCCACAAAGTGATAAAATACTTTTTGTTTGTGGTTTCGTTAGGGGGCTTTATTCCTGCCTGTGCATGTGTTCTTGTTTCTTCTTTGACTTGGTGCTTGTGATGCTTATTTGTTACAGGCGTGTCATGGTGGTGATCTTTGTATCTATTCATTACATAGTGAATATGCACTTGAAGATATATATTGTGCGATTGATCACATTTTGGGTACAATGGATAGAGAAAAATGTGGTTATCTTTGAAGGAAAATATTAACTTAAGCACAACACATACATGTTTTGGGGATCTACAATCTTCTTACTAATGCTATGAAAGGAGATGGATTGGCATATAAAATCATATCTGCAGCCTTAAAACAAGAAATAATTTTAGAATACTTAAGCAATGGCCCTATATTACATTCACTACATATGAAAAAACTGCATATTGAGGACTGGATGTTGAGTTTTTTTCTTTTCATTTTTTAACAAATGCAAACATTTATCATAAAACCCTAATCTGAAAACCCCAAATTTGCTAAATTCCTTTATAAACAAAACTGAAAACCCCAAATTCCTAGCTCATAATTAAAATACTTCAAAATCATTCATTTGTTTCCAAGAAATCACTACAATGAACGCCAACCAAAATTTCATCAACCAATACCCAACATAGCCCATTCGATTAGAAATTTTGCCAAAATTTTCACAATGAAAAAACATCAATGCCC
Organism: Sequoiadendron giganteum; assembly: GCA_007115665.2. Taxonomy (NCBI): domain Eukaryota; kingdom Viridiplantae; phylum Streptophyta; class Pinopsida; order Cupressales; family Cupressaceae; genus Sequoiadendron; species Sequoiadendron giganteum. The sequence continues at coordinate 194,692,142 of CM021109.1, forward strand.
CGCCATATGCAAAGGAATGCAAAGAGAAAAACCTGGGAGGTCGCATTGACAAAGTGGAGGTGTTGAGGTCGCCTTAACGTTTATATTCACCCTTCCCTGCGTTCAGCTGACCTTGTTTGCACATAAAAATTTTCAATCGAGCATGCCAAAATGAACGAGCCCATTTTTTTTTGTTTTTATTTTCCATACTTTTGACCGAAAGCTTTCTGATCGAATCGGTTTTGGTTGAAACCCTTCCGACTGGAAGGGGGATGCCACGTCGGCGCCAAATCACCGCCACGTGGTTTTGACTGAAAGTAGCTTGACCAAAAACCTTTCGACCGGAAACTACTTGATCAAAACCCTTTGTTTAGCCAAAAGTGTGACACACTATTGTGCTTTTACCCTACCAAGGATTTCTTTAGATCAAGTAGGTTGCTAAAAATATCAATTCTATATTTATAGCCCTTATTCAAAAAAGAAGACAACATTTTTTTTATGTAGGACTTCCTCCCTATAAGCTTATTTAACATAGTGTATAAGATTCTCTCTAAGCTTATAGTCAACAAGCTGAACAATATTTTAAATAAAATGATAGCTAAAAACCAAAAAGTTTTTGTTAAGGGGAGGCATATTCTTGATGTTGTTCTCACTACTCATGAAATCATTCATTCAATGGAGTCAAGAAAAAGACAAGGGATGCTCCATAAGCTAGATATTTTAAAAGCTTATGATAAGGTGTAATGGTCTTTCCTCTTGGCTGTTTTGGAAAAAAATGGGTTTAAAGGGCATTTTCTCAAACTGATTTATGCCTGTGTTACCACACCTAGTTGTTATGTTCTTGTTAATGGTGTTCCTAGGGGCTTCTTCTCCTATGGTAGAGGTTTAAGATAGGGTGATCCTCTCTTTGTTTTACCTCTTCATCATTGTTGTTGAAGTTCTTAGATGAAATATTTAGAAAATTCTAAATAAGAAGATTATAAAGGGGATGAAATATTTACATATTTGGATATATGTAAAGTTCACATGAGTGGATGTGACATATTTTTGTTATTTTTTATCAGTAAATAATTAGTTATGAATTTTTAACTATAATTTTTTAAATTAAAAAAAATAATTTTTGACCATTAAACTCAATTTTTTAAAATGTGCAACCAATGAAGCCCAAAGTATGATCTATCTTCTAGATTTGAAAAAAGATAAATTGTTTAAAATTTATGAACATTTTTAAAAGTTTGTATCTATTTAGAATTCTAACATGGTGTATGTAGAAAATTAATAACTATTACCTATTAAAACTATAATGAGACATATATTATATTCTAATAATCCTAAGAGTTTCTTGAATATACTCTTCTCATTTTATCAAATTTAGATTAAAAAAGTTTTATGAGTATCAAGGAAAATCTATAAAGACCCCCTAACTTATAATTTTTATATGGATTAAACAAGTTTGGGATTCCCTAGCCTAGTTGTCATACAATCTTGGGACAATATTTTGAAATAAAAAATCCATTTTTAAGGAATAGATATCTGATTATTTTCCATGCAATTCAAAAGCAATTTGGAGAAAAATTTGAAAACAAAATAATATTCATTTTCAAACACAAATATATATATATATATATATATATATAAAGTCAAATAGATTCAAGCTATGACCTTATAAAGAGCTATATAGTTTTGACTACAAATTTCATGTGTTATTTCGTCTCTTTCTACCACTTAGCATATCATAATCTTGCACTCATTATAAATGAGTTATTTTAAATCACACCCAATGATTGATTCTAAAGCAAAAAAAGAAGAGATAATAGATCATTAAATATGATACAAAACATTCTAAAAATGTACACAATTTCTTTTAAAACTATAATATAATTCAAATTCTTGTTTGAACTAATTAGAAGATAATAATGATAACTTTAGATTTTGATTTTAATATTAAATTTTTGTTTTGTTAGAAGGTTCTCATTGAAAACATAAACAATTTCTATATTATTCATGGAATAGGGAGAACACGCTTACATTGTTGGATTAAGCAATATGAGTTGGGCTGCCTAGTCAACCCACTAATTAGAAATACAAGCTTATTGTTTCTCTACTACTTATCAATCATATAAGCCCGCAGTTTTTAAATACTTAACATTAGAGAAAACACATCTTCGATTGCTTTGTAGATTTGAATGAAGATGGCTCCTTGACATATCCATTATATTAAGGAGGGGTGGACAACCTCCATTTAGCAAGAGCAAAGAGAGGAAATTTGCGAGGCATAGTCAATCCAAAAGCTTCATCCATATTCAACTCAGATTGCTCACCAGGAACACTCCATTCAAAGCAATGAAGTAGTTGAGCAAGCACAAATTCTACCATGGAAAGCCCCATGGAAATCCCTGGACAAACTCTTCTTCCTGATCCAAAAGGAAGCAATTCAAAGTGTTGACCCCTCACATCAATATTTTGGCCAATGAATCTCTCAGGCTTGAATATTTGAGCATCTTTCCAAACAGTCTCATCCCTTCCTATTGCCCATACATTTATGATGAGCCTTGTTCCCTTTGGAATGCTGTATCCTCCCACATTGCAGGCTTCACTAGATTCATGAGGAGCCAACAATGGTCCTGCTGGATATAATCTGAAAGTTTCTTTCACAATGCATCTCAAATAATCTAAGCTTGCCACATCACACTCATTTAAGAGGCGATGTTTACCTACTGCACTTTCAATTTCTTGTTGTGCTCGAGTGAGTATAGTAGGATTCCTCAACAACTCACTCATGGCCCATTCTATTGTTGTGGCCGATGTTTCCATAGCAGCAGTGATCATATCCTGCAAAATTATATTCTTAATATCTACATAGTTTGAATTAATGGATTTCTAAAAATAACAACATTTTAAATTATTCTTGATGATCCATCTTAAGAATAAGAAATAATAGATCTAAGAATATTTTTGTAAAACTTACACAATAATCTCTAGGGTTTTGTCTTGGCATACTAATTCGAATTGTATTTTCTATATTAAAGCCTCAACTTAATGATATCAAATTTCCACAATCCATAATGATGCTATCTACTGTTGTTAGATTTGATTGTGTTAGAGATTTTTTTGCATCAATGTTTTGGATCATACTTTGTGATCTATCCATTTTTTCCCTTCCGCTGCCTATTATCCAGATGATAGATCACAATGTGTGATATACAAAACGTTGATGCACAAAAATCTTTAACAGAATCAAACTTAGAAACAATGAATAAAAACCTCAACTTCCTATTTATGACTTGCATACTAACTCAAATTGCATAGATCTAGAATCCTCAAATTACTGATATCAAATCTCAACAATCCATATTGTTGTTATTTCTTGTTTTTAGATTTAATCATGTTAGAGATTTTTTTGCATGAACATTTTTTATCACACTTTGTGATCTATCCATTTTTCTCCTTTAATTCTTTATTATCCTAAAGATAGATCACAAATGTAATCGAAAATATAGATGTGAAAAATCTGTCGAAAACATTATCTAACCTGATGACTTACCAGCATTATTGATTTAATGTAGAGCATTGTGATTGTCGGGTCGACCTCCGCCATGTCGAGAAGAACGTCGACTAAGTCTTTCACACGCTCAGGGCTGTCGACATTTAGAGTTGTTCTACGAAGAATGTGCTCGTCGATTACTTTGACTGCAAAATCATCAAATACGGCGTGATTTCGTTTCATGCGACGGTGATAACCTCCGAGATCGAAACAATCAAGGAAAGGAACGAAGTCCCCAATGCAAAAGGCGCCACCCAGTTCAAATCTCTCTTTCACCATTTCCTTAAAAGTCTGCCCTCCGCCCATTTCATCGTCGGAGAACCTTCTGCCCGCCATTATTCTACAGATAATATGTTGCTTAAGCACGGTGAGCCTCTGCCTCACATCCACTACACTTTTCATGGCGATGGATTTGATCATGGCGGCCACCTCTTGTTCTCTCAAGCTTCTGTACGTCTCCATTCTTCTCGCAGTGAATAACTCCAGAGTACACAGCTTTCTCATTTGCCTCCACTGCTCTCCATAATTGGAAAAAAATATGTCGCCAGCATTGTAGCCCATGTACTTTGCAGACGAGGACTTGGGTCTGTTGGCAAACACCAAATCGTGAGTTTTGAGAAACTCTTTGGCCATGGCAGGAGAAGAGACTACTACAGTTGGGAAGAAGCCCAAGCGCAGGTACATAATGGGCCCATATTTTTTGGCAAGATTTGCAAGAGATTGATGTGGGAGTTTTCCCAAGTGGAATAGATTTCCCACTATAGGCAATGGACGAGGCCCTGGTGGCAGCACCGATTTCTTTGTCTTGGAATCTCTGCATATGATCCACATGAAGATGATCATCCCCACCACTACGCTTGCCACTGCACGTACTGAACAACCAAGCAAAGGCACCATGCTGGAAAGCTGTAGCTATATGATCACTGGATTGGATTATGTAAGAGTTTTTTCGATGTTTTGGATCACATTCATTAATTTATAATTAAAATAGAAAGTCGAAAAGAAAAAAATAAAAATACATTCATTATATTTATATCAACATTTTAAATCACATTCTGCAATCCATCATTAAAAAAATATAAGAACCGAAAGAAAAAAAAATGAAAGTGCGTCCACTATAAACCAGTTCCAAGAGTAGGAGGAGCAATTGGACTGTGATATATGCGAGCCCATCTACTCCGTCCAAAGCCGGCTAACAAGGGCATTTTCTTTTTCCCGTAGATGGTGAGAATGTGCGATGATAACAAACCCAAGATAATGAAGATTCTGGTGAAGAAAACTTGTTTGAAACCAACCAACGGGAGATTCGCAAAAGGTTTATAATAGTATATTAGTATTGGATTCAGAGAATTTGCTATGGACGGTATAGTAAGAGACAGAGGAAGATCTAACCAGAAAAAAATATTATATGCTGGAGTGTTCAGAATGAGCATAGAATGGACTGGCTCTCTTAGACGAGGAGATGGGCATGTTTATTAAACCCTAATTTATTGTCTCGGTGTGGGGAACTTGTTTCGAGAGAGTTATGAAAATCTTTTGTGTGTGTACCTTTCCATTTGAATGGTTAAAATACATGATACGTTAAAAGAGTTTCTACTAAGAAAAGGAGTTATGTGATGATATTAAATTATGGATCATGTGTAGTATTCTTACATTGCTTTTTCAATAAAAGAGTAGGATTAATACTTGGTGTCCATAAATCTAGGCTTCTCACCAAATGTGCCGACTACTACTACTCTATTATATAGGGAAAAAACATTTTGAATGATTGAAATATGTTCACATTGTATATTGAGGTTTATGATTGCATTAATGAGGTATTTTAAATGATCTCCATTTAAAGATAATAATTTTTTATAATATTTATCTAACATTTAGATTAAATTGTGTGAATTTTTTCTTCATCTGAACATGAAGAAAAATTTGTATGCATAATTTGATATAAAAGTCACTTATTCTGGACTTTCACTTATTTCAACTAATTTATATTTAAAGTGTAATAAATTAAGTATAATTTAATTTCTTTAAGATATTTTAAAACTTGAGTTGATGTGTGGATCACACTAAATGCTATTGAGTTGATTGTTGATTTTTTATCTTTTTGATACAATCTAAGGTGTGAATGTATTGGATACTATGTTTTGAATGTGCATTTAGATAATAGATGTAATTGATATTGAGAAGTTATCTAGGTTTTATTCATATATGATAGTGGATGATTAATGCATCTAATGTACCCATGAAAGCAAAATAAATTATGTTTTTTAATCCTATTAAATAAATATGTAATGATTATGTAAATGATCTAGGATGATGTCTTTAAATATACAACACTATGTACATGAATTTTAAATTTTCATGAAGATGGTAAAGATTAGATCCTAGGGATGTCAACCTTGAAATCTTGGAATTTGAATTTTGAAATTAGATGATAGTAGCACAAAGTGAATTTTTTTTCAAGATGAACAAACTATTAGGAACTAGATCAAATGGGTTCTAAACATGGAAATTTTATGTGGTGTATTATGTCTCCGATTCATGAGTGCAGCAAAATAAGTAATCATACACTAGAATCATGGATCTAAAACATCAAACCAAAGTGACATAAAATTATAGTGGAATTTTTTTAGGGTATGTACGTTTCCTCTCTGTATTTTACCCTCACTTTATTTTGTGTGAAAAATATGTAAACATATATACCAAATATATAAGCACATAGAAATTAGTAAGTTGTGATAAAAGAGAATCATTAAATTTGATCCAAGGGAATTGAGCTATTGTAGTAACTATGTGTGTCATGTATAAAATCTATGCATAAGCTAAAAGTAGAATTACTAGATAGCAAGAAACCATCAATTTGTGTGAAACATAAAGAGGCGGACATAAAACAAGGATGGAGGGGAATATTGAGAAAAAATAGAGTATGATCATGTAAATTTGAAATATTAATTTTTGAAAAAATGGGTATGAAAAGTGAAATTATTTATGAAATATAAGATTGAGTATAGAATGCACACTTACCTATGTAGGTGACAAACACATTGAAATATTTGATGAAAATATTTTCCACTACTATTCCCCATAGAAGAAAAAAGGAATAACAACTTACCCCCAAGTGGAAAGATCAAGTGAAATATTGTTTAACATATAAAATTAATGTATGAAATAATGATAAACATGCAAAATAAGCAAGGGTGTGATATCAATATGTACAATTCCCATGGGATAAGAAAGATGTGTCATTAACATTCCCCTCATGGGAAACTCACTTAAGATGTTATGCGTAGTGTATCATGATCACAAATCTTTTATTTATGAAAATAATTGTTTATTTATATAAGAATGACACTGTCAATCTTGTTACTTACATTTCATGCCCTTATTTAGAGATGTTTCATTGTTATGACACGATTAAAATTATTTGATTAGGTTGAGCTACACAGGTAGAATTCTTGTTTTCCTAATTTTGAATATAAATTAGTGGTTTAGTATTTGATTTTGGATAGTTCATGCACATGTTTTGAATTAGATTGCATTTCATTCAGAGCATGGATTCTTTTTCCCCTTACATTTCTTGAATAATTCATCACTAGTATCTATTCAAATTCAAGGAAATTGAGTATGTAGTGGGTATGTGCAAATACAAAGGGACCAAAAAGTGGCAAAAAATATTTTTAATTTGAAATAATCAATAACATGATCACATTATGGAAACCATAATGCACTGATGTTATAACATGATCATGTTATGGTTTGGTAGCGACGTGCCTAATGCTTAATCATTGTCAAGCCTAAATACAATCACATTACAACATGAGTGGGTTATAATGTGAGCATATTATAACATGCTCACATTTTCAACTATATAAAATAAAATAAAACCAATTGTGATTCATTTGTATCATTTTCTCCATAATATGACTATGTTATTGTGTGATGGAATATTGGGAAATTTAGAGTAATTTAAGTAAAATAATTGTGCTATTAGGATGTGTAAGAGAAATTCACTTAATTTTTTTAGAAATTTGAGTTAAAATGCAATCATTTTGATATTCATTTGTGTTTACTTACATTTCTTTTTAATATTTACAAATTTGAACCCCCAACATCTCAAAACCATTGTCTACCTAATGAAATATGTGACATAAATCCTATTAAAGTGCATGAACAAAATAACCCACCTCAAACTCTATGAATTTTGAGGCATCCTTGTGATACCCACTAAAATATTTTAGGGAAAAATAAACATTGTAAAAAGGAGCTTCAAGGATTAGTATTTGTGAACCCCAATCCTTATACCTGCACAAACATGAGAAACAAACACACAATTAGATCCAAATGCAAGTAAGAACAAGGATTCCCCATGAAATCCATTTGCAATGCTCAAATAGGAAAGAAAATAAATAAATGAACAAAGAACACAATGAAATCCTAGATTTTAAAATGCAAAATCTTGATCCCATGTGGGAGTTGGTGCCAATTATGTGTAGAAATTGGCCCTTTCCCAATTCCTATGCAAACTTTGGTGAAGATTTGTAGATGATTAAAGCTCCTTGATGAAATTTTCGCATAACCTTGCTATGATATCATGAAAATGATGAAAACTTGATATGAAATGGATAAGTTGTGGATGAAATGAAGTATAGTATACTTGCTTGGATTGTGGATGATCAAATGAGAGGAAGAGTCTCTCATTTATAGATTTAAAATTTGGAAGAATGAGTGAGATTGAGCAATGTGGGATCATTCAACACCCAATGGTCAAGTGTCACTTGTCAAGATGTGAATGGAGGAAGGTTGTGCACATTTTGATCAAAGTGCCAATAAATGACATTAGATTCAAATTTTGAAATTGAAAGTTGGAAAGTTGGAGGGAGAGAGGAATGGAGTTAATGTCACTTGGCTCAAGGCCAAGGACATGTAAGAGACATTAAATGCCTTGTTGGAAGTACCCATCCCCTTTTGGAGGGATTTTTCAAATTTGAAGAATATTCCCTTTTGATGTCAAGTTGAGGGAAAATAGATGAATTAATAAATCAATTAAATTGATTTATTGGTGCAAGTTGCAAAATCTAGAGGATTTTAGTGATTGAGATTAAATTAATCAAGATTTAATCAATTTAATGAGAGATTAGGTGATTTGACAATTTTGACTTAGATTTTAGGATTTATTTAAATCAAGATTGAGAGGAAAATGATTTAGACTTTAATTAAATAAAGATTTTGATTTATTTAACTAAAAGGGGATGATGATAGATTAATTTAAATAAGGTTAATTTATTTAATTTAAGGATATGACTTTAGAGATTAAATAAAGTGAATTATTTAATTAAAAGAGGGATGATTAGATTAATAGAGGAGAACATGACTTAATCAGATAAATAATGATTTATTCAATTAAGGGATGAAAGGTGATGACAAGCTGAGAAGGTGATTTAGGGTGAAACGATGTAATCAAGATCAAGTGTGTCAAATCAAATTGTATATTTTCTATGTCTACATTTTTCCCCTCTTTGAAGCAATGCACTTGTTGTATTGGTTCAAAGAATAAACTACTGTGATCAAAATTCAAAAATTTCTTGATTTTTTAGATGCCCATTGCTGCCCCAACGGAAAGGATTATGCTGGTGTATTTCCCCCTCGAGAGATTGAGCAGAAATGTTTGATTTTCCAGTTGAGATCACAATAAATGCAAGAGGAGTGGTTCTATTGATTAGAGGACGAAAGATAATTCTTTGATGTAGACAATTCTAATGATGTATAGACAGTCATTGGCCATGCGTAGCCTCATGTATATTTTGATCCAACACACCAATTTTGGATAGAAATGTTAGTAAAGATAGAAGAATAAGAAGAAAAGAATGATGAGAAGAGGATCCAACAAGCCTACGTTATTAATGATGATGGTGATGATTTGCTTACCAAGAGTTGATATTTTAAAAGGGCCAATTACTTTATGTTTGATAACACACATAGGTGCGATGCATCAAGGTATAAAGAACCAGGATGGCATTGTACCTAGTGTGATGGACTTTGACTCAACAATCAGATAGGAATATCCCTATTCACACTTAGCATACGAAACCTCATTCGGGATGTAGTTCATACATTCTAAACATCTCAGACCAAAACATAGAAAATCAAGCGTTCCTATGTGGTCAACAAGATAACTAAAACACCCTCCCTACAAACCAAACAAAGAATGCATGACTAAGTTATTTTACAAGAGTATCCAATAAGCACAACAGATGAAAAGATAATGATCCTTGCCCCATTCCTTTCTCTCTAAATCTTTCTCTTTAGACATCATCGAGAGGTCCTTGGAATGAGCGCAAAATAAGATAAGTAAAAAAAGACCAAGATAAAATAAACAAACAAGCTAATGTTCTTCGTACCACTAGCCAAGAATAAACTAAGGTGAGATACCTGATGCTAATGTCCATTGTGGGAAGGATGCATCCTAGGACATTTTGTGATCAGGGTTTTGATGAAATTGATTGGATGATAAGCTATTGATACTCTGAGTTGATCAACTTGTTGAATTACTGATCTAGACTTTGAGACTTTGACGATTAAGCTTTCACTTTAGAACCTGCTAGACTTGCTTCTGACTAACTCACCAAAGGATGAAGGTGATGATTGATTTATTAGGAATGATGATTATCGCGAGTGAAAGCAAGATGAGATGGGTGCACCATTTTGGGTTTTTTCAAATGTTTTGAGGCTGTTTTGATTTTTGGATTTTCGATATTTATGACCAAGAGACTAACTTAAAGACCTATCCTAGGGGTCTCAGGAGCTGATCCATAGATTAGCTTTGCCTATGTTATACACACAGAGACCATGTAGTTTGATCGATGACAGACTCGATTGATGAAAATGGATGGGCAAACAGATTGCCAGATTGCGATGAACGTCTAAAGGACTGACCTAAAATGTGAAATAGATGGGTAAACGGATTGCCATTATGACGAACGCCTAAAGGACTGACCTAAAATGTGAAATAGATGGGCAAACAAATTGCCATTGCGACAAATTCCTAAAGGATTGACCTAAAATGTCTCGGGGAATGATCAAAGATCAACCTTGCCTATGTTCAAGCTCAGAGACGACGTAGTTCGATAGGATGACTCTATTTTTGATTTTTCATATTTTTGACATGTTTTGGATTTTGATATGATTTTCTGAATGTTTTTGGATTTTCTTTCTTTTAAGGAAGATCACCAAAATATACATGAATCCAATCCAATGTAGGTATAGGAACATGCTCCTTGCGTGATACGATAGACTACTTCGATAAAGGTAGAACAAACTGATCTTAGGAATATGCCAAGTAGTACTATGGTGGAACATGATACAAGCACAAGATCAAGCTATGGTATGGTTGCGAATGGATGATGGAAAGATAAATGGAATGTAATTCGTGAGTGCGCGAAATGGGCCATGAAGATCCTAGTGGATGGAGAGTGCTTTATTTATGGTTGGTGCCTGTTTGCTAGGTTTTCACCAAGGTACTTGTCCAAAGCACCACTGAAGTGGTTTTCACTAGAGGACAATTTTTTTCTTTACTATTTTCAATCCTTTTTTGATTTTTTTTTTTGTATTTTTGATTTCTTTGCTATCACCAAGACGCCTGTTTGCCAGGTTTTCATCAGGGTGACCATTTTTTCAGGACATTTTTTGATTTTAGGCATAAAACTTTTTGAGATGACACTTGTTCAGGGGCTCATGCAGAGGCTCGCATTCTGGTGTTGATAGTTGATATGCCCCTTATTTATAGCTTGCTATGATGATGAAAGGTCCCAACCAATTGGGCTCAAATTTTCCTTTGCTTTATGGATTTAGCACGTTCTTCTGATTTTATTTTAGCACAAGTTCGCCGACTTGGAAGGTGTGTCTCCTGATCTTCTTATTGCAACTGCACTTTAGGTAGTTTTGATAGACCTATAGATGATTGAGGGCATCCATGCGCCATTCATCTAATAACTCCAGCTCATTTAACCTTGAAACCTGATATTCATCTGTAATGAGGTTTTGCAGTGATATCCTTAATGATGGGAGCTCGATCTTGATTGGGAGGATGGCTTCTGATCTGTAGACTAGGGAGAATGGGGTGGTGCCTGTTGGCATGCAGATGCTAGTGTGGTAGGACCATAAGGTGGGATTTAGCTACAGATGCCAGTCACGACCAGAGTCATTGACTGTTTTCTTAAGGATTTTCAAGATAGTTTTGTTGGTAGCTTCTGCTTGGCCATTGCCTTGGGGATAGTACAAAGTGAAAAAATGATGTTGGATTTTGAATTTTTCACATAAATCACGAACATCCCGGTTCTCGAAAGGTGTCCCATTATCTGAGATAATAGCTTGGGGGACACCATATCAGCAAATGAGGTAGTTCAAGATGAACTTGGATATCTACTTTCCCGTTATGTAGGTCATGGGAATGGCTTCGACCCACTTTGTGAAGTACTCCATGGCGGTGATGATGAACTTGTGGCCATTGGATGAGGTGGGCATGATTTTGCCTATGAGATCAAGCCCCCACTATGAAAAGGGCCAAGGTGTAACAATAGGATGAAGATTTTGAGCTGGTGCATGAATAAGATCTCCATGTTGTTGGCACTGTAAACAATTTCTAACAAAGTTGTGTGCCTCTCTTTCCACTGTTGGCCAGTAGTACCCAGTTCTCAACAAATTCTTAGCCAAGGTCATACCACTTGAGTGCGAACCACAAGTGACATTGTGAACCTCAATCAGAGCAGTCAGGGCTTCCTCAAGATTTAAGCAACGTAATAGGGTTTTGCCAATGCTCCTACGATGAAAAAAAGTAAGGACCTTTTGACAAAGGCTTGTTTAAGGTTTGGGGTTATGTCAGCTGGCAGGACTCCTATTCTTAAGTAGGTATAGATGTCGTGATACTAGGGATCACTAGAACCAATGAGTTCGCACACATATTCTGACTCTAGTACCTCGAATGTGGGTATGAGAAGCTGCTCTACCAAGAATTCATGTTTTGAGACATTGCGAGGCTTATCCAGTAAGGATCCAATTGTTGCCATGGCATCAACTGATCTGTTGTTAGCCCTTGGTATCTGCTCAAAGGTGATATCAATGAATGATTCTTTGAGGCTCTGTACTAAATTCTTGTATCGTGTCAGCTTGTCATCCTTAGTTTGGTACTCGCCATTGACTTGGTTGATAATAAGCTGTGAATCTCCATAAAACTTTAGTGCCATGATCCTCTACTATGCTACAATCTTGAGACCTATGGTTAAAGCCTCGTACTCCACAATGTTGTTAGTGTAGGGGAATGCCAATTTGTAGGATCTAGGAATACAATCCCCCTATGGGGTGATGAAGAAACACTGACTCCTGATCCATGTTATGTGTATTAGCCATCGAAGTAGAGTTTCTAGTGATCGACTATGCTGAGATTAAAGATGGATTTATCTGGAAACTCTGATATGAGTGGATTCTTTAAATAGATTGGAGCCTCTGTCAGTTGGTCTGCAATCACCTGCCCCTTGATAGCCTTGTGCTCTACATATTCAATATCATGTTTTGTCAATATCATGACCCACTTGGCTGTTCGTGTGAGAGTGGCCTTAGAGAGTAGGTATTTTAGTGGATCTATCTTTGCAATCAGCTTGATTTGATGAGCCAACATGTAGTGTCTAGATTTTTGGGCTGCAAACACAACTACCAAGCAAGCTTTTTCTATTGGTGTGTAATTGAGCTCATGCCCTACCATTGTCTTGCTGATGTAGTATATCGATCTCTCTTTCATTTTCATCATTTTGAGCTAGTAAAGCACCGAGAGCTGCCATGGTTGCTGAAATGTATAGAATTAGTGGTTTTCCTAGAGTAGGTGGCATTAACACTGGTGGCGTAAGTAGATATTCTTTGATTTTACTAAATGCCTGATCACACTTATCGTCCCACTTGCATGCTACTCCCTTATGGAGTAGATGAGAATAGGAGATCTGTTTATCCGCCAGTTGCGCTATGAATTTGTAGATTGATTGGAGCCTTCCCTGTAGGCCTCTGAGCTGTTTTAGTGTCTTGGGTGCTTCCATGTCAAGAATCGCTCTGACCTTGGCGGGATCCACTTCTATTCCTCTCATTGATACTATATATCCCAGGAGTTTCCTGATTGCACACCAAAAATGCATTTCTTCGGGTAAAGTCTAACCTTGTATTTCTCCAGTCTATCAAAGATGGCGCTTAGAGCTACTATATGATCTTGTCTTTTCCTTGACTTGGCCAATATATCATCCACATAATCTTCTACAATTTTGTGAATCATATCATGAAAAATTAGTGTCATGGCCCTTTGATATGTTGCTCCCAAATTTTTTAGCCCAAATGGCATCATGTTCCAGCAGTAGGTGCCCCATGGACAAGTAAACGCTATTTTATGCTAGTCTTCCTTTACGATCATAATATGGTTATACCCTGAGAAGCCATCCATCAGTGATAGCATCTCATGTCCGACCGTTATGTCCACTATCATATCAATATTGGGTAGTGGAAAATCATCCTCAGGACACACTTTGTTTAGGTCTATAAAGTCAGTGCAGATACAGATGCCCCCATTTGGCTTTGAAACTGGCACAAGATTGGACACCCATTCTAGATAATCAATTGGGTGTATAAAACCGACATCTAGGAGTTTTTGTAATTCTACCTTGACTAGCAAGGCTATCTGAGGGTGCATCTTTCTTAATTTCTATCTCACTAGCTTTGCCCCTGGGTAGACAACTAAGTGATGAACCACGACTTCCGGATCGAGACCCAGCATGTCGACATAGATCCATGCAAAGTTCACCTTTCTTTCTCCTAGAAATTTCGCTAAGAGTTCTTGTTCTTCTGATAGAAGTGATTCAACGTAGAAAGTGATGTGTGGTAGCTCTTCCGCGCCCAGGTTGACAGGATTGCACTGTTATGCTAAGACTGTTGATTTCTCTTGATGAAGTGTAGTAGGGGGGAGATTGAATCCTTCATCCTCCGGTGCCTTAGAGAGGTTTTCACTGTTGGATGTGTCCTTTATTTTTACTATTTTATGGTTAGAGAGTGCCACAGTGTGGTTTTCACTCAATGATCCTGAGTTTATTCTCATTCTTTTGCTTTTGCGACTGAAAGACTCAATCATCTCCTCATAATAGGCCTGGGTGTCTAGTGTGATGTCGAACCTAGCCTTGTGATCTCCACATGGTATCGTATCCCTTAGTCCCATGAATTCTGAGAGAGCCTCATTGTTTTTGAATGTGTCTAGAACAGGTGGTCCTCATTGGTCATAATCGATGAGTTGAGGGTAAACTAGGTTTATCTTGTGGGGCTGGTGGTCTGACTCGAAAGATGATGTACTAATCATGAGTAAGGAGGAGTCCTCAAAAAGAATGGGAAGACCTGTTATGGTACCCTCGACATCACTACTACTACACACCTCAATTATGTCGAAGGTGAAATTATCTAGGGGTAGACCTGTTGAGATGGGTAGTTGAAGGGCAGCCGTCGATAACTGAGGATGAGACCTGAATGCTCTACTAGGGGTGCCTCTACCACGTACAGTTATACTCAGAGGGGTACATCGAAGTCCAATGTTTCTCATTCATCTTTCCACAATGATTGGCTCTAGTTGTCCATCACTGTTCCTTCCAAGGCTTTCATTTTTGTTGTAGCCCATACCAAGCATCATTTGTAGTTCTCTACTAGCTTCATCCATGGGTAGGGTGGGTGTGGGTCCTTCATCTTGGTATAGTGTGCTTGAAATGTCTTTTTTGTCCATATTTTCCTGACTTAGATCCCCCAACAAAAAAATCTAGAAGGGTCTACCCTAAAAGTGTAGGCAGGTGTTTCAACTAATTGAGGTCATCCATGTGACCTAGGAGATTGAGGTAACTCTCCTACAACAAAAGCATTTTTTCTCATTTTGTAATCTCCACACCCATTATCTTGGATCATGAGCTTGATGTCAGATATATCGGGGATGGAGGGTGTCTCTATTGCAGAAGTGGAGGCGAGGTTAGATGGATCTATATAGGAAGTGGATGGGCCTTCATCATTCTTTGGTACTTGGGGAACTTTGTAAAACTTGGCTTCCAAGTTTTTGCAATAGGCAAATGGCTCTAGATCACCATGTATTGTGACCTCCTCATCCTGGTATGAAAATTTTACACATTGATGAAATGTTGAGGCGACCGCCTTCATTCCATGGATCCATGGGCATCCCAAGAGGATGTTGGAGGGAAAATCAAGGTTGAGGACCTAACATATGGTTTCCATAGTAGCTGGCCCTACTTGGATTGGGATCTTGATAGTGCCTTGAGACACTCTTTCTTGGTCATCATATGCTCTGATGGTAATGCCTTTGTTTTTGTTGATGGAGTCTTATGAGATTCCCAAGTTCTTTATAAGTTTAAGTGAGAAAATATTGAGGCCCGCACTTCCATCCACCAAGACCCTTTTGACCTTTTTCTTATGAACCAAGACTTGAAGGTGAAGTGCACGATTGTGGGATGGTTGGGTGGGAAATTCTTGATCAGAGAAGGTGAGGAGATTTGGAGTGATGATGTTATGAACCATAGCCTAAAATTGTTCCATATGAAGGGTAGCAAAGATAGTGGACACAACTAATGCTTCATCAAGGATTTTCCTGTGGGTAGAATATTTTTTCAATAATTCCATGATGGAGATTTGAGCGGGGGTTCTTTTTAGCTGGTCAAAGATGTTATAATCATAGGGAACAACTTTCGTATTTGATATGGGGGTCTTAGATGGTTGTGATGCCCCTACAATAGTAACTTTTCCACCTCATTTGGTGAATCCACAATCAGCGTTGGCTCCTTTGATGCTAATGACAGTGACTATTTCATCTATGCATGTGATGAAACCTTTGTATAAAAGGTTTGCACCGGTATACTTTTGTTTCCCTTTATTGTTCCCTTGGTTATTTCCTTGATTGTTTCCTTGATTGTTTCCTTGATTATTTCCTTGATTGTGATTGGGCATTGGATTCGTGTATATTTTGAGATCTTGATTTCCAGCAGGTTGCTCGACATTTATGATTTTGTCCGCAATGAGATCTTGGATGATGTTTTTCAATCTCATGTAACTAGCAGTTGTATGCCCTTTGATTTTGTGAAAATCGCAAAGGATATTTTTGTTGTACCATGGTGGTTTTTTCATGGGTTCTGCATATTGCTCTGAATTGGAAATTATGA
Source organism: Sequoiadendron giganteum (assembly GCA_007115665.2). Classification (NCBI taxonomy): domain Eukaryota; kingdom Viridiplantae; phylum Streptophyta; class Pinopsida; order Cupressales; family Cupressaceae; genus Sequoiadendron; species Sequoiadendron giganteum. The sequence goes on from CM021109.1 coordinate 194,708,888, forward strand.
TAAGGCTCTCTTTAACCAATTTCTTCATTATAGATTTGATTGGCTCCCCAAGGGCTGTGAACTTTTGCTTGGGAGGATACTTGTTTCGGGGAGGTGATCCTCCTTGATTGTTCAGATTATTGATTTGATTATTCGGAACTGGTTGTTGTTGTGGCACCATATTAGTTTGCACATTGTTGCGGTTGTGATTCTGTGGTTGATGATGAGTTTGAGTATTTTTCTTGGGAGCACTGATGACAACCTTAACATCAACCACTCTGTCGTTTATGACATTTTTGTTCCTTGGCCATGTGCGAGGTTTATCATTATAACTGGTGGATGGGCGGTTATCCTATTGTACAGAAAATGTCGATGCACTCCCTTGCGTAGTGAGGGATCTTTCGATATTGAGTGCCTTTGTGATCAATTGATCATATGTTGTGATGCATTGCATTTTAAAATAGAATGCCAAGTTTTCATCTAGATTGGCTATGATTGTGAAAACTTGTTGTTCTTCTGGCATGGCCAACTTGCTCTGATTTTCCTTGGATCACCATCTTTGCAAGGAGGCAAATATCTCTCCTTTTATTTCTTTGAACATTGATAGTTCCTCTAGACTAACATCCATACCCATGTTGAATGGATAGTTTTTGATAAATGCGTCCACAATTTCCTAGAATGTTTTGATGCCTGTGGGTAGGTGAGAGAACCATTCCATGGCAGGACCAGCCAGACTTTGAGGGAATAGTCGCATTAGATACATGTCATCATATGCAACTTCCATGCAATGCACTTGAAACTCCTTGACGTGATTTTTTAGGGTTTCCCGTCCCATTATATTTATCAAATTTGGGGATTTCAAATCCCTTTGGGAATAGTATCATTGTAAGACTTCTATCAAAAGGATAGGGGCACAAATTGCCTGATGTTTTGTTTATTTTTCCTGATTGAAATTCCAACACTTGCTATGATAGCAGTTTGATCTATGCTGCAACATCATTTTGTGGATCAAGAGGTGGGATGAATGTATTTTGAAGTGTTCACGGTATTTGATTGACGGGTGGGGTATTGATGGGAGTTTTTTGCAAACTCTACTATGCTTTTGAGGCCTACTGATATGCCTACATTTGTTACAACAATGCTTGTTGTTGGTCCTATTGCTGTTGTTCTAACAAAGCTTGTTGTTGGTCCTACTATTGTTGTTCCCACAAAGCTTGTTGTTGGTCTAGCTAATGTTGCACCAACAAAGCTTGTTGTTGGTCTAGCTATTGTTGTGCCAACAAAGCTTGTTGTTGGTCTAGCTGCTGTTGCGCTAACAAAGCTTGTTGTTTAGCTTGTTACTGCGCTTGAAAGTCTTGCAGGGCTTGTTGGTATGCTTGTTGGTGGATTTCTTGTAGTTGTGTGCGGTACTGTGCTTGTGCTTGTTGATGCTATTGTTGGGCTTGAGCCTGAGCTTGCTCTTGATGGGTTGCTTGTGTTGCTTGTGCAGCTTATGTGGCCTATGCGGCTTGTTGAGCGACTAATTATGTTTGCACTTGCTGAGTAGCCAGTTGTGCAACTTGTTGATTTTGTTCAAGTACCCTTTGGTGAGTGGCTTTTTGAACTACCTGAATCATGGTGATGAATGAATTAGTCATTTTTACTTTCGGTGGAATCGACGGTGGATTAGGAACGGTATTGACCGTTGTGGTGATCGGAACAATTTCGTTGGTGATTGGGATTTGAGTTGTGGATGTTGCGATCAAGATACTTGGTCCCTGGGAAATCATGCCTTGAGAGATTTGGGGAATGGTGGATGTGTTGACTATTGCAGTGGCTTGAATGGTTGCCATCTTTTGTTGTGATACTGATGACAAAAGGAGGGGATTTGATGTGATGCTTCGATTGCCTTGGTTTGAAAAATTGGTGACAGGTAGGGGGGAAGGCCCAACCCAAGAGGTGATATGGATGTGAGTGGAAATGGAGGGAATGGTGGTGTGTTCCCTTGGAAAATTGATGATGAAGAAGGATCAATGACTCCCTCTATCCTGAATAACCCACCCTCTCCTTGTGAAATCATGGGGAGAGAATTTTGTATATTCAACGGATAGATTGGCGTTGCATGAAATGAGGATGAGTCCACATGATTATGGAAATTAAGTGGAACATACGAGTGTAATGAATTTACCATGATAGAGTTATCCGGTGTGGTTTTGATATTTATCTCTTTGTTGTTTACAAGGTGATGCTTTTGTAATTCGCGAAACATGGTGCTTCCCTTATTAGCAACTGGCAGGGTTGAAACAATTATTGATATGACTTGGGGAATATCTTGAGTGATGTCTGGGAGTGATATTGGAGGTATGCTCACAAGAGGCCTTTCCATATTGATACTCATGTCAAAAGGGATTTTGGCCCCTTTTAACGCATGTATATATAAAGAGGGATTGAGTTTCAACATGGCATTGACGATTCTATGATTTTCAGGATTTTGAACCATTTCAATTATTTCCCCTTGTGTCATTCCCAGGTCATCATTGGTAATGTCCTTTATATGACCCTCCTCTAGAGGGTTTCGTGATGGTAGAGAGGATTTGTTTGGAGCGTTGCTTGATTCCACTAGATTCATCTTGGGGGTTATTTGACTTAGGTCACTTGAAGTTGATGTTTCTTTAGTGATTTCCATGTTCTTCTTGTATTGGGATCTCATTTGAACCATAAAATAGATCATTTGATCTTGATCTTTAGGCACAAAAGAGAAGAACTAGGAAGTCTAAGGATCAAAAGTGATGATGGGGATGAAAGATGGATGATGCGGGTGAGTGAAACTCTTGAAGAACCTTGGGGGGAGGAGATGCTAAAATTTTTAGGGCTTGAATTGATTTGATTTTAATAGTTTGAGTAGGTGTGTTAAGCCAAACAAGATGATGATGAACTTGTAAAACCCTAGGAAGTTGCGTTATCCTAGAGTAAACTCGTTTTGAGAGAGTGATTTCACTAAATGTGTTAAGCCAAATGGAGTGATTTTGAACTTGTAAACCTTAGGAAGTTGTGTTATCCTAGAGGTAAATTTGCTCAAGAGGGTTGCTAATTTGACTTGGTGTATTAAGTCAAACAAGACGACGATGATGTTTCAAAGCTATCAAGAGTTTGTTGGTGAAATGGAATTTGATTTTGATGATTGAGAGATGGATGAGAGTGACCGATTTTGATCCGAAACTTGACCTAGACAAGACTCTTTCTTATAAGACCTTGGTATTGAAGAACATGCCATACTTGTAAGTGAGAAAAGCAAACCTTTGAAAAAGAGTTGGATTTTGTTGATAATAGAATTCATACAAAGTTGGGTTGTTCTTTGAGGCCTTCTTGTAGAAATTATATACCAATATTTCTCTAACTTCAAAAATAATTTCAAGATTCTCTTCACAAGACTTTGGACTAAGCTTCTTGAACCTTGGTTTTTGGATTTTGATTTTATGGGAAATCATTTGAGAGAACACATGCGTGACATCCAATTGTCCTTATCTTTGTTTAATGAGTTCCTTTTATCAAAATCACTTTCTTGATTATGATTTCAAACTAAATGTTTATGTCTCAATTCCTTTTAATTCCATGAGGTCCATTATGTGAAAATCAAGGTTTCAAGAGCATAGTTTCCTAGGTTGAATTTAGTGAAAACAAATGGTGATTAAATCCAAGCACTTAGAAACCTCTAAGGATATAATCCCTAGGGAAAACAAGAGAACTCAGATTTGTCAAAGGATATTTGTTTCCTCCAAAGGGTTTGAAATTTGAGGCTTTTTGTGAATGTTCATTTTCAAATGTTTTGAGGACCAAGCAATGTATTTTTTGATTCCAAGCACATGTGCAACCCTAGGATGAAGAGACAATATTTTGTTAGGTTCCCACTTGGATAAATCCAGCTGCGCATATTTAGTGTGGATGATTAGATGTTTGACCACACATGCTCCCCCTTATAGTGCACTCGCTTCTTGGGTCAATCAAGCATCAATACCCATGAATCTCCCATGACATACTTTTCATCTCTACAACAGAACCACATGTATACGTGGGGTGGCTTCAAAGGACATGAAATTTTGCACAAACAAAATAGTTAAGGATTTGGCCTTTGCTAAACAAGGGTTTTAATTCAGACTTTCTCTTCGTGGGGGACTATCCAGTATGGCGAAAGACCATTGCTGCCCTTCTCATCAAAATAATCCTCATGATATTGGCATTTTTTCCAATATCCACACTTATATCCCGGGTGGAAGTCGCTTGGCTTTAGCGTGTTCCCGGTTGGGTCATTCCCTTGGGTGATTAATTTTTCCCACAAGGCAGGCCCGCTAAGATAAACAAAAGCAAGAAAGAATATCCCATAGTTCAATTGACCTTTGTTGAAAAAAAAAGGGAGAACACTCACAATATACCATGCTCACAGTCACAAGATGTTTTGTTCAATTTTTAATCCCCAAAATGAAATGTGAAAGCAATTGTTTATGTAACTGAATGCCACCAAAAAGACTTTTGATTCTCAAGATCACCGTGAAGCATGAGAGAAGCGCATACACCTTTTTAAATGAGATTACTTTACAAAAAATATTACAAGAC